>VZTI01004085.1:210336-329573 GCA_013397865.1 Struthidea cinerea | reverse complement strand
AGAAGAAATGGATAATATTGTAGTGTGGGGGGGGGGGGGGTGTACATATTTTGGGATAATTTTGGGGATACATAGTCTGGGAAATTATTTCGGCTAAATTTTGGAGCTTTTTCTGAGGGAGAGCTTAAACTCAATAAAAGTGAATAGTATTTGGTGATATATTGCCCTAATGGCTAAGCCAGGATACAAATACCCAAACCTTTTTCTTAACAGTTCAACCCCTCTCTACTTTTAATTAGTTTTATGATGAAAAACAGAAACTAAAACTGTAGCTCCAGCAGAAAATCCACTTTTATGCTTAAATGGCCAGCTATAATGATTATGCAAACTAAAATTATGTACATTTCTTTTTTATTGCTCTAACTACAGAGAACACACTACTTTGCTGTAATCTCAAGTTCCTTCATTTTCTATTTCTTTCTTCAAAGAAAGCAAAGCATTTTTAATTCTAGAAATCAGGGCTTTTTTCCACAATTATATTTGAAAATATTTCAACCTTCTCAGTGATTTCTTGGAAATCTTTAGGTTTTTTCCTCAGCCTCACATATTTTAGTATCATCTCTACTGCAGCTACTGATTAGATAAATGGGGAAAACTCGGTACCTGATCCTGAAAGCACTATGACTTTTCCATGTGTTTAAAGAAAAAAAAAATCTTATCTTTGTCGTGATCTTAGGGCTGAGGTTGTTCACATGACACAGCCATCTTAACTGCATGAAAGACAATAATTCTGCCTTCATTAGAATCTGATGGGTCAGAAATTTGTTACTGAAACAAAACAAATACACAACAACAACAAAAACAAACCATCCCCAGAACACAAGGGCTTGAGCATGTTTGTGGCTGAGGTCTGGTTGGTACAGCTCCATCCCACAGTGATGCCCTGAAAAAACCTTGAAGTGAAAATAGTTACAAAATAAGGGTGGGCCTGAGGGGAAAAAACACTAGTATGTAGCCAAATATGTCAGGAAGATTTACAGATTGGTTGGAAACTTTGGTTAATCTTAGCTTCTGCCATACACGTTCCTGAGTCAAAACCTGAATATAGTAAGTAAATTCTTTGCTGTGGAGGGCTGTGAGCCCTTGGCACTCCCTTGGAAAAAGGAAACCAGAGGCCAAAAGGACTCACACCAGAGATAAGCAACCTACCTCTAGTTTATGGTGACCAAGTGAACCACCCCCAGCACGCCTTGCTTCTTTATGGTAATACCTTGTACCCAGTTGGCTAACTGGTTTCTACCCCACCCCCTGCCTTTCCTATAAAAAGACCCTTGTTTCTGTTCCCAGACAGGGAGGTCTTGTTCTTGGCCTTCCTTTCATGGAGGCTGCTGGACAATAAAGCTACCTCTGTGGAACTGCCATACGAGGCTCCTGTCTCTCTATCCCTGAGTTCTGCCGGGGTGATTTCAGGAAAGAGCTGAATCATAAGAGCTGGAATCACTTGTAGCTGAGAAGTCGCTACACTTGCTGAAATCACCTGTTGCTCAGGGAAGTTGCTGAAGCCCCTAGAAAAGCCTTTCCCTGGCGGGACGCTTTCTCTAGGAAGGCCGCAGCACACCGGGTTGCTCACCCCTGGTTCTCTGAAAGCGACACTTTATCATTCTGGCATTTACCCTTTTAAGTTGACCGAACACTTGCACCCTCTTGTAATACCTTGTACTGGATGCTAGATTTCTTTTTTTCCAAAGAAGTCTGAAACTTCTAAAGAATCATCACTTAATCGATTTAATTTAATTTTCTTTTAATATTAGAAGATATGTTCACACATTCCTCACAACATTGGCCTCTTCTCAGAGTCCCCTGTCCAATTTACTTTAAAATGCGGTCTTCGTCAGGGGACACTTGGTCAGCATTTTAAAACAAAGTTCTGAAATGGAATCTGAGACAAACATCCCAGATTTAAAACATGTGCTTTCTGCCTCTAAAAATTGGTATAAAATTGTAATGGGAAAATAAAGCCTTCTACTTTCAAAAGAACTCTAGGCAATAGCTAAGGAATTGATGATCCTAATTCAGGGAATAAGGACACAGATATTACCATTGTATGTCTCAAATGGTCTGTCACAAAGATAACACGGCAGCTACTTTTATGACAAATGGTTTTTTATTTCTAAGGCTCCAGTTCTATTAAACTGATAAATAAAAGCACTTGGACTAGATTTTTCTGCCTCTCTTCTCCCCAGAGCACTAAATCTTCACTTTTTAGCCAAAGTATGGGTAGTCTGTTAATGTGCATCCATAATTAAGTTAATTTTATACTGTGAGTACTTAATTCTTTGGGGCTTCTTTAGCTGCCAGCAGACACCTCTCAATGAAGGCAGGGGCACTTCCTGGCCCTGTACATGGAGGTGTCGAGTCTACTTTGTATTTTTAGTGTGTTTTTTCAGTGTAGGATTTGTCAGTCACTACACAGTTCTCTGCCAGTAGTGAAAGCTCTTCAGACTATCTCAAGATTCTTAAACTGATTACTTGAGAAAAAGCTTCCACCAGAATTTGTGCTCTTGATTTTTTAAACTGTGATATGTGTTTAAAGCTGTTTGAGAAGCAGTACTCAAAAACCTTTGCAAGCAGAGAAAAATCCTTAAACACTGGTTGTTTTATGATTTCTTGGTGTTCTGGTACCTCTTAACAGCACTACAGAAATGGCAAAAGTCACAGGGAAAGTGTTCTGTCTAGAAATTTCCTACCTATCTATCTTGTTTCAAAACACAATATTGTTTGTGATTTATATGTTATCTGGCATCCAAAATGTCATATAATCCAAATATCATTAAATGCAGAAAGGTGCATTGGCCATTCTCTAGATGAGGGTGTCTGCCTCTCTATTTAGTTTGTTAGAATTTCCTATTCCAACAAAATCCACATGATAGCATTTGTGGAAATAGAAAAGGCAGTGATACATTACATGGGTATTCATCTATTTATCCTATGGCTGCTTTCACACCAGCCACTTTGGGACAATTTCTTTCAAATTTCTTTATTCCCAAAATGATATATATATATAACACACAGCTATGTGCACATTATAAATATATATATAAATTCTCTCATTTTTTGCTGCACCCCATCAAAAGATGATACAACACATTGGAGCTACACCTACACAGCTTGTGATGACAAACACCAAAATTGTTTAAGTCCTTCCTTATTTTGATGGATGTAGCACGAGTTGGCAGTGTGAGTTGTTCCTATCCAGTATAACTGAGAAGGTTGTCTCTATTCTCCTCAACTAAACTCTTTGAAGGCTCAAACTATGCATAAATGCAATCTCTTAATTATTTACTTTTTTGCCTGACTAGAAAATAGCAGCTCTATATAATGAAAACTCTGAATCTTTAGTCTGCAGACTAACAGACATTTAATAGATAAATGGAATTCAGGTTAAATGATAACACAGAGCAGAAACTATCTGATTCAAACTGAAATTCTCTGCAATTGGTACAGATATTCCCATTATATCTGATTGCCAAATAACAGAGTGCCTTTCACAAGGGTCACTTAAATCCTGAACTTTATAAAATTTGATATCTTTGTATTGATGTGTTGTGGGTTAACCAAAGGTCTGATCTGAAGTACTCTGAAGTAAATAGAAAACTTAGCACTGATTCTAGTAAGCTACTTTCTAGACTTCAAAAACTCTCAGTCTTTGGAGAATTTATTTCTCCAGATAAACCTAGAGACCTGAGAGTTAAAAACAGGGAACAATCAAGTTGCTTGACATTAGATTATCAGTCGTGTGATAAGATTTAGCTTTCAGCAAAGAACTCAGCTGAGCTGGAGACTTAGGGTCATAGAATCATTTAGTTTGAAAAAACCTCTAAGATCATCGAGTCCAGCCATTAACCAGCACAACCAAGTCCACCACTAAACCATGGCCCCAAGTGCTACATCCATACATCTTTTAATCCCTCCAGGAATAGTGACCCCACAACTGCCTGGGCAGCCTGTTCCAGTGTTTTCAGTAGAGTGGCAATCCTTTCAGTAAAGAAATTTTTCCTAGTATCCAATCTAAACCTCCCCTGGCACATCTTGAGGCTGTTTCATCTCATCCCATCACCTGTCATGTGAGAGAAGAGACCAACCTGGCCACCAGGCTCCAACCTCCTTCAAGTGGTGTCAGCCACCCTCCCAGCAGTGAAGAATATTCCTGTCCAAGCCATTCTCCAGAATGCTGTGGGAAACAGCAAGTCTTTAGCAAAATCCAGGTAGACAACATGCACAGACTTTCCCTCATCTGCTTAGCTGGTTAATTTCTTTTGTCATAGAAACTAACACAACGACTCTTTGAAGTGAGGAAGCAGCAGCTTGATGATTTTGAGGTGAGGTGCATCACTGCAGTGTTGTATTAATTGTGAAGACATTTGTGTGCTTATCAGAGTTTCATATTTGTGCTCTCTCGTCTGAATGCTGTCTCAGTGCTGTTCATCTTAGCAGCACTGGACAGATGAAACTGTCTAAAGTTATTCCTGAAAGGGCCATTATGTTGCCTGTTGCAAAGGCACAGTGATTTCTAGGCAGCCTGAACGGGTGCAATTCAGTCAACCTAAAATAACAGCATGATTGCATTGAGCTGGGCATTAGGAACTTAAATAGTTTTCTCAGCATTGGAGTTTGTGTTAAATCTGGAGAGCCATCAGGTATTGACATATTCCTGCTTGTACTGAGTTAAAGGCACACCTCCTTAGCCACCTTTTCTCTCTCTCCTTTTCTCTGCCTCTTCCAACCCACCTCTGCCTTGCTTTCTTCTGTTCTTGTTTCTCGCTTCTTTCGTCCAACAGCTGGCTTTATACCACTCCTGAACCAAGCTGGGTTCCTGCTCTCTGCCGTTGCGAAGGCATCAGCTATGCATTCCTGATGGGCGTGGGAAAAGCAACAAATAAAAGATATTTGGCTGCATGATGATTTTCAGTTAGAGCTGGTATAAACTGATATTATTTTTGACCTATGCCAAGATAGCAAAGTTTATATTAAAAAGCCCTAATCCCCATTGTTTGTCAAATGAAAAAAAAAGCTTTTTCGCATTAGATATAGGGTAACAAGGGAGTCATTTTATAGTGGGAACTGGATTTCATTAACATTGGTAAAGTCTTTAAGACACCACAGCAAAAAATCATCCTTCATTAGGAATTTAGTGGCAGTTTTCAATTTCAAGATAATTTATGCTTGCTTAACATCCAGGTTGATCCCTACACCTCCTGATAAACAATTTTTTGAGAATTATTGCTTCACATATATTCAGTAACCTAAGAAAATATGGATTGCAAAGAAATATGAGGGTAGTAGAGTTCATTGCCTTTGCACATTTACGAGTCTCATTGTCTTTGATGAATTAATCGGAGTAGTAAGAATCAGAAAAAGAAGTTTATTGGACAGGGTAGAGCTGAAAAGTCAGGAAAGTTGCAAGTCTTTTAAAAATTGCTTAATAAAATCAACCAGTTTCTAGTGCATTGTTTTTGAATTACACGACTCCTATGACACAGTGAAGTTTAAAATCCTTACCAAACTTTAGGATCATTCATGCTTTGACTGAGGCTTGAACCTGGAGCACAGCAGTTGACAAGACTCAAGTGCAAAGAAGGATGAACTTGAGTGAAATCAGAGGCATGAAAGTTGTAGCAAAACAAGAGTATGAACACTTGGGGGCAGGTAAGAAGTGCAGCTGTGAAGTTTTGAAGAGCTTCCTGTTCAAGTATAGCAGTAACAAGACTTTTTCAAACATTGATCTGTCTGTCTGTGTCTTTCAAGCATTTGTTTTTCAGTAGTTAGTGTTGCATTGCAAGCAATGTATTTTCAATAGTATCTCAATGGAAAAAAAATTGCTGTACCGTAGTAGTACTAAATTATTCTATTTATTGGAAAAATATTATACACCACAGCTTTTATTTTTTATTGAAAAATTTGTCTTAAATGCATCAAGTTTTATATCCATCAGAAAGTTCTTTTTCAACCAAGTGACTTAGTGATCCCAGTTTTCCAGTAATGACTCTGATAGTGGCAGGAAGATCTGAATTCTCACCTCATTTTCAGGATCTCATATAAAAAGGTCTTGTGGGTTACCTCAAAATACTTTGAGGCTGCTTTCAGTGCCATGACTTGTTTCTTCATGCTCTTTTTCACTTTGTAGAAAAATTTAATTATAGACAGGCTTGTATCTGATAGAAACAGAGTCAAACTTCTGACTTAATTTAAACTGTTGATGACTGATGTTAATATATGGTAGTTGAACATACTGATGTTCATCCAGTGAAACTGCCTGGGTGAAAATTAATTGTTCTGTTTGGAGGAGCCTTTCAGGATTCTGGTCCAGAAATATAATCTTACTTCTTTTAGGAAGAACTTTACTGCCCAACCTAGCAAAAACAATCTTACAGCAAAAAAAAAAACCTTACAGCAACTCCCAGTTACCCAGAAATGGCCCTTGTGAGCTTTTTCTGCCCTCCTGTGCAACAGGAGTCTGGGAGCACAGGGGTGTGGATTCCCAGCCTCTCTGTGCTACACTCGATTTAGAATGAAACTGGTTGCCAAATATGTACCATATCATCAACAAATACAATGAAAGAATGATTAACACTGGTACAGGTTGCCCAGAGAGGTGGTGGATGCCCCATCCCCAGAAATATTCAAGGTCAGGCTGCACAGGGCTCTTTAAATAGTTTCATTTCCTATTAGAAGATCCTCAGAAAAGCTCCCATGTTTTCCATTTTTTGTTTTGGTGTTTGGGGATTTATGGGGGATACAGGGGTGTTGCCAAACATCATCAAGAACTATCAATATGAGTATTTTTTTCCATTTAAAAGAGCTTCAGAGAAAGTGAAGGGATAATTAGGATGTTCTGCTAATGTTTGGTAGCAGATTTGCAGTAAGATAAATTATATTTCATATATCTGCCTTCTTATTTTCCTCATTTTTATATGTTAATGATTATTGCTATGCAGTATTACTTTTGACTTGGAACAGGGAAATTCTTAACAGATACGGAATTGTTTCACTTAGGTTATCCGTAACAGAAACATAGGCAGTGGGAATTTTTGTGCGATCTACGAGACTTTTGTTGCATGTAAGTCATTCATTGAAGGAGTTGATATCTTATTCTGTAGCAAAATAGAACTTCTCTTGTTAATACTGCTGCTCTTACTTAACTTTCTACAACTGTTTCGTATTAAGAAACAATTATATAAATATATATATATATGTGTGTGTGTGTGTAAACTCCTGTACTGAACCTATGCAAGGATCTGGCCTGGGAGTATGTGAGGAAAGAAGGTAAAATCTGAATCTGTTTTTCATCACTTCTTAGCTAAAGTGTTTCTCAGTTTGAAAGTTATCTTAAACTGTATTGCAAACTGAAAAAGGTGCTTGTTTATTTTGCTGAAGTAATTTCAGACTAATAGTGAGTGATTAACAGCATAACATTACTGATGTTGATTAGGCACTGTACTTATATTTTTCTCAATTTTCAGGGAAACATTAGTTACATTTGCATCTTGTTGTTAAATGAGATAGGAAAGAAGATCTATGAATTTAATTTTATGACATCATGGCAGAGTTAAGACTCTTTAAATAGCAAGGCATCCTATTAGACATGAACGATTTTGAAAATAATTATATCCATTTTAATGAGGGGGAAATACTTTACTGTCATTGCACCGCTGTTCTGCTACGTGGTGCGTTTACAATCAGCTTTTTAATTTCTCCCACACCAAACAGTCCTGAGAGCTCACAGAGCACACACTGTGGGAGGAGCTCACACCTTCAGTGGTACTGAGAGGAAGCCACACTGCCCTGCCAGTATGGGCTAATTGGAGCAGGGTTATTCAAGTAAAAGGATAAATGTGAAATTTGGTTTTAAGTAGTCGTAGAATTCTCTCCATTTTAGCACATTTTTTAGTCAGAGTATGAGGTCTGGTAACACTCCACCTCGAAGAGACATATTAAAAAGGTGTTAGGAATAGTATTAAGACTCTGATTTGAATAAGAGGGACTGTAATTTCATCATAAATTATGGAAGGTATGGTTGACACCACTTTCCTGGTGTTTCAGTAACATAATGCATTTAGTGAATAAAATTAATTCATTATAAAGAACATATTGTGCACACACACTGTAATTCAGACTGAAAAGCTCTATTTACTCAATTGGAGGCAAGCTTTTCATAAAATAGATAAATAATTTATGTCACTTTTTTGCTGCTAGCTGTTTATATGCCTTCTAGTATCCCATAGTTCTTCTCAGATAACTATTTACAGTTTTATACAGAGAGAGATTAAATGTCTCATTGAAGGTCACACAGGAAGACTAACAAAACCAGGAATTAAACAGAGATCTGTAATAATTATCTAGTTTTATATTTACTTAACACAATTTTCTAGCACTTCAATTATGGCTGTTTGGTTGGGCAATAGCCAAAATCAAGCCACCTTTCCTAGCTTGACGAGAGGTCTGTGTTTTACTGCTATGGTTAATGTTTCTCCCATGATGACGAGCTATAATCAGAACCAAAGATTGTCTTAAACTAGACTGTGTCATAAACTCATGTGCTTTTCCACAATATCTTAGCTCTTTACAAGATCTGATAGAATGTTATTTGATGTAGTTTCAAAATCAAAAGTTATATTTTGTCAGGCATATTTTGTCAGTGAATTTTTCAACAGACTTTTACTTTAAATAACTTTAGATACTTCCTATACTATGGTGAAATACATCCTCTGAGGAGGTTCATTTGTCTTTTCCCTTGCCAATTCAATGACAAAAATATGAAGTGAGAGCATAGAGGGAAGAGAATAAAAAGTAAAATTCAAATTACTGTTGCTTTTTCTTACATTGTAATTATTTCATGCTTGAGTAGATAAACAAAAAAACACAGTCCTCTCTTTGTTGTTCTGTAATTTCTGAGGTTTAGCAGTGGTAACACAGACACTCTGGGTATCCTTTGTACATTTGGGGAGACCTGAGCATGTATTTTAGGTTGTAGTATCCTATTGGAAAAGAATTTATCTCTGCTGAATTCTCTTTAAAAGCAAACCCAAAACCTTGCAATTATTTTCCTAGGCTTTCTGTTCATCTTAGGTACCTGAAGTTGTTAAAAAAGAATGGATGTTTTTTTTATATTTTCACATCTGGTCTCATTTCAAACAAACAACAAGTAAGTTCCAGGGCAGGGATTATTCCCCTGGAAGTCGGTTGTGTTTCCAGTATACCCTTCTCAACTGTTTGACCTTGCTGCTTTCCTGCCCATAAAAGCTGTATTTGCTATAGAACTGCTGGCTCTATGACAAACAATCCATCAGTTTTACAGATGCTACAAACACTTCAATTCTCTACAAAGTTAACAGTATCACAGTAACTCTCACATTACCAGTTCTATTTTCAAATAATTGACTTAGGAACAAGTATTATTTGGCCCAGCTTATGGCCACATCAGGCCAAGTAACTCACGGCACAGAGCTCAGGGCTGGGGACTGCTCTGTGGATATCACAGCAAGCTGTGACCCTGGGCCCTCTCTCATTTCCCAGTTCAGATCAAGATGGAGACTTTTAGGTCAGTCACAGAGGAAACGTGAAGCTTCATGGTGAGGTCCTTAAGCCCACATTGGCCAATTTAAAAATAGAGGATTCATTTCTTGGAGCATGGATACTAAAGACTGGCTTCCATGTGTTGAGTGCCCACCTGGAGGACAGACTCATGTTTTTTCTACCTCAGGGAAGATGTGATTTTTTTGTTGTTGCTGTTTTTATTTTTTTTATAATTATTATATTTTTTGGCGCAGTAGAAAATGTTCCAGAGCTGCAGGTCCCACACCCAGACAAGACTTACATCTTTGAGTGTTCTCCCAGGAAGCCCCTGCAGGCTGGGGAATAACGTTAATTAAAAGGTGGCCATGTGCTCTAGACAGGGTTCATCTAATGACGAACTGCTCTAAAATTTGATCTGCTGACTGTTCAATTCTTCCTAAGCACAGATGATCCGACCCAGGCTAAAGGGGTCAGCAACATGGGTGCAGGACAGCAGGGACCATGAGCAGTTGAGTAAGGGAGATTTTTTAAGCAACATTTGAGCTTAATACTTGAGGCATTTTTCCACTGATGTTAGAATGCCTACCTCTGCTAGGAAACCTTTGGCAAAGTTCATATATTAATTTCAGTGTCATTTGTATCTGAGTCCCTCAGTGGAAAGACATAAACAATTTTTGAATCTATTCTAAATTGAAGTATTTATGATGAAATATTGAGATTTTAATGATGTCACATTTCATAAATCTAGGGGATGCTGGTATTGGCAAACTAATGTTAAAAAGGGAGAAAAATATCTGTCGTCTTTGTCATCATTTCCATCACTTACTCTGAGCACTTTGACATAAAAAGACTGATCATTTCCTGAGTGCTCATTTTATCAATTAAATAATGGCAGAAGTGTCATGTAGCTTATAATTCAATACATATAGATACAGTCATATTCAATGTCCTGCAGTAAAACAGTAAATAATTTATCAAGTGACTTGTTTGTGAATGTTCTGTAATCAATTTACAACTTTCTATAAGTGAGTTCCTTATTTCAACTGTATTCTAAATCACTTCCGTGAATTCCTTTGCCAATTACTCAAGCTATAACCGTTTCTGAGAACTGTCAACTAAGGCTGATAGTTTTAATGTCAGTTTTGAGAAAGGAATTTTGCATATATTAGGCTTCTATTCTTACAAATTCATGACAAAGTCTTAGATTAGAATGTGAATTTTGTGTTTAAATTGAGGGGTTTCTCCCCAACAAATATTGTTCATTGATGCATTGGGAGCAACTCATACTGCCTGGAACATGGGTAGAAATTTAACAGGAAAGGACTGGTGGCCACAGCAAAATGTTTAGCTGTGCAAAAATATTCTATCCAGGTCAGCAAATAACATGCCTGTCCTAATGCTGCCACTAATAGAGTATAGGTCACATGTTTTAGTGGCAAGAGCTTTGCAATGTATTTTTAAAGACACGATATTTTCTTGAAGGGGTTTTTGAATCTGCTGTTTAGAAGAGATAGCAACACTGGTTGGATTGCGTGTAAGAGCAGTGTACAATTCTTTTTCCATTCAGTTTTCACAATACAAGTTGAACTTAATTGATAGGACATCTGTAAATCTATTTATATGTTTCTCATGAGCATAAACCAAAGATTATTTATGCAGTAACTTTTTAAAAGTATAGCTAAGTATAACCACGAGAAAATAATTTTAATCCAATTTTGTGGTGAAAACTACTTTTAGTCATTTTGCCATTCACTCATGTTTGAAAGTGAAAGTAGGAACACATGCTAGACTAGTTTGATCAGTTGTGCTGTATCTTTCAGTACCATAAATTGAATCTAGATATCTCAGTTTAAAAAACATGACTTTTAGACACTATTTTAGTCAAAAGTCCTTTTCTTTTGTCATTTCACTGGTTTAACTGTATTGAGGTTATTGGCATAAAAATATTGAGTGTTTTGCTTGTTAATCATTGCTGAAATTACCTTAAAGGCAAGATTAATAGACTCCATACTTTGCTCTGGTCTAGAAAATGAACATAAATCATGACATGGTGCTTTTCTTCCTCAGATCTGTGTTAGATATAGAGTAAGCATTTTCTAAATCACTTGGAAATGTTCCTGATTGACGTTAGTGGTAAACTGTCATATAATCATCATGTTGCTTAAAATTTAGGATAAATTTGAAGAGTTCTTTGCATATCACTTTAATTACTTTTCAGAGATTAAAATACTGGGTTTTAATTATGTTGTTCCAAGAAAAGACAGAAAAATAGTAGAGTATTTTCTGTGTCATCCATCAAGTTATTAAGGTGATAAGAAAAAGGCACTAGAGTCTGTTCAGGGATGTGGAGAATGGAGGTGAATTGTGTAACACTTTGTGGGATTTAAGGATACCCCGTTTGTGTTTGTATGGGCTAGAAACAACTGGAGCTGCAGCTTAAATGCCATTTCAGAGCAAAACCAGCTCTGATCCCAGAACTGGAATTGTCAGTCCTAGCCATAACAACCCCCATCTTTGCTAGTCTCATAAATATCCTGTGGAAAAGCCAGGCTGCAAACCTTTCCAGATTTCCAAAGCAAGGTGCAATATATGTTCCATTCCTTTGATCTAACTTTTGCTTCCAATTTTGTACATGCATTTTAAAAAAGTCACATATACCCCTTTTAAAAGCTCTCCCTGAAAGCGTGGGGCACAAGATTACTCCGAGACACACTTGGTTTTCCACTATATTACACTTTGTAGATCCTGAAAGGGACTAAAGGTACTTTAGGTTGCAAACATTTCTACCATTACTGTAGCTGATGCATTAAAGGGAAACAGATTTGTTCACATCCAGACTTAATGCAGTCTTTTCTTAAAGTGTCCTCCATATGACCCTATATAAGAGTTCTTTTTTTCCATCATGGGACCTAAAAGCAGTGCTGAGTCTTCTGATGGGCATTCTTCATTTCAGCCACAGCTTCCATTCCTCTTAGGCTTTTGACCTGAGCTCTGCCTTCTAGCTTGCTCCATGTTTGGCTTGATGAGTTAGAGCTTCATGCTCTCCAGGTCCTATCTTAAATATTTTTTTCTAACAAAGCGATAGTAAGAATAGTTCTAGGATTTTTGCCAACAGTAACTTCCAACGCTCAAATAAATCAGGAAATATTTCCACCTTTCTTAAAGCTGAAGCTTCCAGATTCCTCAGAGCACGAATTGCATTCCTGAATGTCTACAAGGCACTGAAAACTTTAAAATGTACCTTCACAGAACTGGAAATCTTTGCAAATCTCACTTCATCTTTGCTCTGAATAAATGTGGTAGCTTTACAAGAGACCAGACAAAATGGATTATGTTCATCTAATCTCCTTAAAGAACATGAGCAGAGATCCAGATAAGACTTCCTAATTGTACATGTTATAAATGACCAGCCACTGTGAAAATTGACTTTTAGCTGAATAAAAATCTGGCTTTCCTCTTTTCAATATGGAGGCAATCTCTACTGAAGTTTACAGTGCTCAGAATTATTATTTTAATTTCAAACCAAAATTAATTGAAGTCTCTACGTTTCTATAATAACCATGATTTTATGTCACTGTGTTGCCACTTTCCAGCTATTCTGTAAATTCCAAACACCTTTTTCATGCAGGGATTGCATCTACCACATGGTTTCAAAATGAAGTGTTCCGTTATTGTACTATGAACAGGGCAGCCTGAAAATTCTTTAATGCAGCAGACGTTGAGAATTGCTTCCCTTAGATCAGCAGTGGTTTGTGCTCACTCACTGCCTAATCACTGTGTCTCCTATTTAGCAGCAGAAATAAAGCAAAGCATGAATGAGCAG
This sequence comes from Struthidea cinerea, assembly GCA_013397865.1. Lineage (NCBI taxonomy): Eukaryota > Metazoa > Chordata > Aves > Passeriformes > Corcoracidae > Struthidea > Struthidea cinerea. The sequence goes on along the minus strand of VZTI01004085.1, from coordinate 316,237 downwards.
GAAAACTCAGCCACTGTCCCTTTTAATGCAACTCTTGCATTAAAGACCAAAAAACTTTCACAGATAAACATCATTCCTAGGGTAAATATTGTAAGAAAGGAAGATTAGACAGGCTGTAACGGGCACGCATACAATGGCCAGCCCTTGGACTGCCATGCCATCATATCTAAAACCTGTTGGAGTCTCATGAACTTGTGAATGGCACAAGTTTTTCAGTGTCTGAGTGAAATCTCATGAGGCTAGAAATTTGAAGAATTTTTCAAGAGTAACTTGTGTAATGAATTTTCAGGTTTTAGAGAGCAAGTTGAGCGTGATTGTTTTAGTCCCGTGCAAAACTTTTGAAGGAAAGCATCACAAAATTTTAATATAATCAATCTGTATCACAGGCCTGGGCTAATCAAGATTTTAATTAAAAGTTTTAACCAGCCTATAATAAAAATATGACGATGATGAAAACTGTGAAATAATGTTGCTAATTTTTTCTTTCCTTTGACTAAACTTTTTATGAATGCCAGCTTTTCTCAGTATGCTACAGACAAATTAGTCGTGCAGCAGGTATAAATGGATACCTGAAATGAGGAAGCCTTTAAAACTAATGTCGTGGGGTGACTTTATAATGTGTATTTTACCAATTTTGTTTTATTTTACCAGATTTTACCAATAGTGCTCCTACCGATTGTTCTGATTCCTACTTTCTTTCAACAGACGGGAGGGAGGTAATTATTTGTGCACTGTAGAAAAGGGATTAGGTGAACTATGGAGTTTACTTATTTATGGTCACTTCCACAGATTTTACAATTACTGAGCAGCACATTGAAAGCCTCTGTGCATAATTCACAGGCTCACTGAATTTTCGTCTTGAGTTTATTTTCTGTTTACCAGAAGCCATGAATTTAAACTCCTTTTTTAATAATACCCTTTGCAAATTTAATAATAAATAATACGGTAGTCTGCCAAAGCATATAGGACATCATATTGCCATGCTGAAGGAATTAGACCATGTATAAAAAAATGTGTGCAATGCAATTTTTTGTCAAATGAAAGAATGCTTTGTCTGCCACCATAATAAAGCCTTTTTATGTTGAGATGAATGTCAGAACAGGTTTATATTTTCTCAAAGTTACTGTGTTTAATCTTTCTAGGTACTTCACAATAAGGAAGAGACTGTACTCAGAACGAATATATAATTCATTTTTCTGACCCTGCTAATTATTTGGCAAGTTTGAAATCTCAACTTTCTTTTAAATTAGAGTTCCATTTATTTCAATTTTTGGTACTCTCACTGGTGTAAGGAGAATCTCAGCTGTAAATCTTATTGCAAAATCAAATAATCCTTTCATCATCGGCCTTACAAATTAAGGTGTTACGTTGATGTCCTGCCCTTTAAGGTAATATTTGTTTCAACAACTGAAATAAAAGCTTCTGAAACCTGGAATCTAATGATGATGGGGATGCAAACTATATTGCACAGTACAGTAACTGTTGTGTTCACAAAAAGCCCATACCGAAAAGTAAAGGCTGAAAGTGCCTGTTTTCATTAAGTTTGTGTTTCTGTTAAACGATAGAAAATAATATATTCTCCTGCAGTTTCCTGAGCCTTGTACATTGTGGCTGCGAACAAATGACCTATTCCTACTAGGTCCACTTTATTTTTTCTCAGATTTACTGCTCATGCTGTGAAATATAAATCCCATTTACCTCTTACAGAAATCTCTTTTGTGTATTTTTTAAGTGATTCTATTGATTTAATTGGTGAAAGGGAGCAGCAAGGGCCTTGTCTTCATAAGAATAATTCTTTAAAAACACCATGTTTTGGTGAATTGGGAATGTCCAGAGGTTTCCTGCCTGGAGGTCAGGACCTCAGATTCTTGATACTTACATAGCTCAGCAGCCAGAATCCTTGCTGTGATATTGCAAATGAGTGAATTTAAAATATTAGTGTCTCTCACTTGCTAATCCTCTATGTCAAATATGAAATACTAAAAGTGCATTTTAGACTTCGATTTTTTCACCTAAAACATAAGTTTTAGTAGTCCATTGCTTTGAAATGTGTCCTATTTACGAAATTTAGCACACAATAGACACCTACATAAATAGATGGGTTTGGTCCAAACAGCAACATGTAGCATCCCAAGCAACATCCCACTATGTATTGCTTATTTTCATGCTTACCTCCAGACCTGCAGTTTGGGAAAAAAGGTAGACACACTCTCTGGCAAACCTTTGGAGAAAGAAAAGTAAATTACAAAGTTAAAAACCCCTTCCTGAAAATACACTGCTTTAGGCAATCTCAGCTTTAAGCATAAGGTTTGATACGTGAAAGGAATTGTGTAAACATGAGGGAACATGTGGTCACTAAGGTCCAAGGAGTAAAAATGTTTAACACCTTAGGGATTGAAATCCTCAGCTTAAATTGTATTTGGAAGCAATGTGGAAGGCATTGAAAAATCTCAGGTTGTATTTTTCACTGCTCTGCCTTTCTGTAAGCTGCTGAAATGTAGTAAATACAGAAAACACAAGGTAAATGCAGTGAATGACATGAAGAAAACAATGTAGTATCTATCTTACCTAGTGCAGTACTTTCCATTGCAAAATATGAAATAAATTTATACCCATCAAAAGAATATCCCCATGCCGAAAGTCCTTTTACTGAAGCATGTATAATCCTACTCTTTGAAAATTTGGACATGATCCTTTGTGTTTCTATTTACAGCTCTTTCACATGATTTTGATCGTTTCTAACTTTAAAATTTAATACCTGGTGTAAGTTTCTCATGATTAAAACTACCTCAAAAAAGATTTTTAACTTTTATCCTACCACAGCTCCAGTGTCTATCTGTTCCTCTGTGACTCATCTGTCTCCTGTGTTTCCTACCAAAATCTCTTCCTTTAATTTGTGCATGGGAAGTCATTTGGGGTTCCAGCAATTTGAACAAGGATGGGCAGTAGTTTTGTTAAGCTGGAGTGGCTTTGCGGCTGCCGTCAAGCTGGTGTCTGACCTTTGAAACATTGGCTCCAGTAACAGATTTGGGAGATCTACACAGTTCCCTTAAGAAGCTGCTGTTTTCATAAAATTAATAAGGTTCTGTCCATTAATCACTATTTCAAGCTCATGTGGATACATTGGACAAGATCAGGCAGAAAACAGCTATTCCCATGAATAGTTTTGGGTGGATCACTGCTAGCAGAATTTTTTCATGAGTTTTAAATTAAAACCATCTTTGTTCAGTTTGGAATTTTGATGTTTTGGCATGGAAGACAGGAAATATAGAGCAGTTAGCATTGTTGTTATGTTGTATAAGCTTTAGGAATTTTTTATTCTCCTCTAATCTCTTGAGACATATTCTGCCCCCTTCTCAGGTGGTCTGTTTTCCCTCAGACTGGACAGTTTTTTTAAGGTTTTAAAAGGTTAAAATTTTTACTAAGAGTTAGAAGCAATTTGTATTGATTAGGATACAAAGCAGAAAACAAAAAGAAAAGTTAAAGATTATTAGATGCCTAAGTTAGAGCTAAGTGATTAATTGCCATTATAGTCTTGTTTTAAGTTTTGTTTATAGAAGGAAACAGAATAAATAAACTGTCATCAAAACAAACTGAAACTAATAGAACCAAGAACAGCACCTGGGTTTCGTAATAATTAATCAAAAGGAGGAGATCTTAGGCTGCACCAAGAGGTCATGAAGGCCTGCCAACAGAAAGAAGGTAAAAAGGTCACTGTGAGGAACACATTCCTGACTTCATCTTTCAGGACCACTAACCCAATTCGAGACCACCGACCCAATTCAAGAGAGAAATTGCGCATGCGTGAAGGACTAATGATCTCATTTTAATACAGAGCAGGGAATGGGAGGTGCTGGGGTCATACATACGTAGAAGATGTAAAACTTTGAGTAATAAATAGAGAACAAAGAACCTTGTACTTCACTGGCATGTCTTTAGGAGACTACTCCCACCCCGCCCACCGGTGCCTGAATAAACGTACCACTTTCTAACTTAAATTAGTTAGAGGGTCTTTTGTCCATGGATATCGAAATTTAATGAATCAGTCTGAGTGGTTTGTGGATGGAGATAAAGGATGTGAAGTAGCTGCAAATCCCTTCAGGTTACACTTGAATGGCTTACACGACAAGCAAGCACAGGTGTGCTGTGCTCTGCTCTGTGTAAGAACAATTTGGAAAGCAAAAAAGCAATCCCAATTTAGACACATTTCACCAAAATTCATGCAAAAGAGCTTGTCAAAAAAGACAAAAGTTCCCTACAGTAGAACTAAGACTATTTAATTCTGTAGGGTCCTTGCATTTGGGATATCCCAGGCATGATTGCCAGTTATGTACTGCACCATGACCTTCACCACAGCCTGCCAAGGTCACTGGATGTGCTGCAGGACATTGTGTTCCCAGGGGCAATTGAATGATGGCTTACAGCAGTTTGTTTGCTCTTTCATTTGATGTAGTGACCGTGATTTTCTGAGTGTTGTGCAGCCATAAAGAAACTCCTATCAGCATCCTCTTTAAATTAATTTTCATTTTGTGATTTGTATCAAAGCATAACGTCTTTTTATGGGTCACTTTCAGTGTGGTGATTATCATTTGAATAACTGACTAGTGTTAATAATTACACTGTGTGGAATGAGGATTTTTCAGCCTTGTCTTTGAGATCGCACTTGCAAATCCTTCAATGGTGCCAGCTGTATGCTGTCAATGAGCAGTGTGGTGTAAATCTCCATTTTTGGCTTCTAGCGTGAATTTTTTTGAGGGATCTTCTAAGATGGGGTGATGAGGGGTTCATTTGGAAGATTTTATGTTCTAAAACACCTTTAAGACCAAAACTGTTTTCATGCAACAGTTATACTCTGCTCTCTGATATCCTGTTGAGAGTAAATGATATGTAAGAAAAGAGCAAGGTCCTAGAGCATGACAACTACATTGTTCTTCTGCTACCCACCAAAGAAATGTTTTTAATAATTGTGAAACATAGCATTTATTTCCCTTGAACCTGGAATGAAATACATCAATGCTTCCATGTTCACAGAAAAAGAAATGTCTTTCCATTCTGTTCCTGTTAGAGACAACTGGCAGATAGTGTTGATTTAATATGTTGTGGTCTAGGTTTTTGTTATACAGCTTAGAAGTAAAGGCTATATTAAAGGGACAATGGCTATGAAAGAACATCAAAAGAGACCATGATTTCTGCTACAAAATGCTGTATTCTTAGTGATGACAATTTCAAATATTTTGGTATACAAAGAAGTGCAAAATTATCACAGCAAGGCTTGAGGCCATAAGTAGAAATTATATCCTTAACTGGTGTAAGAAAAACTGTATGAAGTGCTTTCTGGTTTTTCTTGTCAATAACATAAGAAGTAAAAAAGAAAAATAGAGCTATTTTCAGAATTCTAAATCCAGCTATTAGATAAACAAGTACCCTACCTTTCTCATTAGGTGTTTAGAGGTTTTAAATGAAAGAAAGCTTGAAAGATACTGCTACTTCTACTTGAAGAAATGTGCTAAATGCACGAAAGCCCAAGACAAAGCATAGAAAACTGTTTTAGAGAGATGAACAAATTTACGTATTATTTTAAAAGTTGATTGCTTTTCTGCCTTCTTGATTTATATATAAGATAGGAATTTTTCAGTTATTTTGTTTCTAATCAGAAATAACCACTCTGTCAAAGGTATGCTCTAGTATTGACAAACCCTTTAGAAAAGATGTCTATACTCAGCCTTAGTACTGCTTACTCTTACCATCTGAAATGCAGAGGAAAAAAAATTATTTCAAGATCTATCTTCATTTTTATTCCTGGACAGAGCATTAAAAAATCCACAGCCCCTTGAGGGAATTCAAACAATTTTGACCTATCCTCAAAATAAGCACGTAGATTTTCTGGATACAATAAAGAAAATCTCATATTCAGTTGAATCAGCTCCTTGCATATTAGGTTAAAGTCCCATCTCTTCGAAGCAGTAGATAACAATTATTTTTTTTCTGTCTATCATGCAATATAGAGGTGTTTTGAAATCTGCATGGTCTGCATTCTGTCCAGGGAAAGGGGAAATAAAGAATAGACCAAACAGCTAGTTTGCTGCATATGCATGATAATGTGGAGAATTATGAGCAGTTTCTGTTTTTCTTTTATGTGGCTTCCTATCCCAAATGTATCAGAAAATGTGTTTTAACAGAACAAGCAGCATTGTTTTGTTTGTTGCATGGAACCTTCAAACTGTAATATCTTTCTTGATCTTGGGTTTAGAAGCCTTGAAACCATTTCTGTAGCGTTTTGAAATGTAACTGTTAGACATATCTTTAGATTTTTACAGTGATTTACAATCACCTTCATTCAAACAGAACTATCACTTAAAAGAGTTTGTGCCTGGCTCATGATTAAGGACTTCAAAATCTGTCTGAATTTGTGTTTTCTTCTTTCTTGGAAATTTTATATTTCTGTCTGTCATCATAATCTCTAAAAGACTGTTCCTCTTATCATGCAACACCACCAGCTTATCTATGAATCTTGTTAGAATTTTGGCTTTGGAGTATCATTTCCCATAATGGAACCTTGTATGAATTTCTGTGTCTTATACTGAATGTAAACTGTCATTTTACCACAGTAATATAATTTAAGAAATATTTATTGGTCAGTCAAATATTTCAAATTTATAGCTACTGTATTCCTGCTTAATTTGGACCACTTCTATAGTATTTTTTTAAGTGGAGTTTCATTAATCTTTCAGAAACCCTGTCTGAAATACTTGGACATTTTCCATTTATTCTCTGTTTTCCTCTTTCTTTTCTTGACATTACTGAAGTGATGAATGCCAGCTCCACATCTTAGCAAACTCCTAGCAGAAAATAAAACCATGAAATGGAAGCATTTCATTCCACTGGAAAACAACTCCAGTAAGATAAACAGGTGTGAGCACAAAGCACATTCACCTGCAGATGTGCACTTCAGTGTGTTTCTCCGTACCTGATTTAGGTAGCTGGATTGCAGTCAAGTGCTCTTGTTCAGCCGTGCTTTTTCTTGTGTCCTTGTGTTTCTGATATTTTAAATCTATGTAATCAGATCACACTGGAGGTTATTCTTTTAAAGGGAGTAGCTACCTTCAACATGCTACATATAAACTGCTGTGATTTGCTGTACATTGCTTCTTCCCATGGTTCCTACAAGCTGAAGAAACATATTAGTGACAGCATTAGTCACAGTTAAATTCAGTGCTTTTGACCTTGATGGTGCTGAAACAAATAAAGCAAAAGCAAAATAATGTTGCAATACCTTTTAATCCTGTTATCCTGTAGTAAATGTGGGCTGTTTTTTAGCTGTGTTTGTAAGAAGCAGATGTGTATTTAGATAATGATAAGATTTAGTTAGGGTTTGAGAAAGGAAAATGACACCTCAATTTTTACAATGTGATTAATATATGTGTAAAGAATAAGATAGAACAAACCAAGCCAGCTTATGATTTACACCTTATTTGTAACAAATTCTTTTTACTTGAAGCAGTATCATGAATGTAAAACAGTATAGCTAATTTTCAGAGGATTGCATAAAGGTGCACCTCCTCTATAGCAAAATACTCCCCTAAGATCTTCAGGAACTAAGATCAACTTTTTATAGATTTTATTCTCTCACTAGCCAATTTGTATGCTGTTTTGGTCCTGTCCATATGTTAACTCAGGACTGGAGGTGACAATAACATCCAACATAGAGAGCACAGGGCTACCATTTCAGCCTGAAACCAAATTTCAGTGACTTTCCAAATCCCACCCAAAGAACTGCTGTTATTTCCATCTCTTCAACACATACTTTCCTTGGTTGTCATTCTCCTTTTCTTATGTCACAGTGCAATTACAGCAGTTTTTAATTTGTAATTTTATTTGTTGTCCATCCTGTGCAGTGCCTCTGCAGCAGGATTCAGTTGCAGGAGTCTGAAAAAGCTGTTTCCAAGAGCCAAAGGTGTGAGGAAAAGGGACACTGAGAGGCACAGGACAGCAAAGAGCACGTGCACTGTTTCGCATAGAAAATCCTGATTCTTCTCTCGGATAAAATTGTGCCCTTTATAAAAACAAATTTGATAAGAGAACATTGTGACATTTACCTCATCTGTCTAAAAGTAATTGAAGTCTCCCAGTCCTGCTCTGATTTCTGCCCTTGCAATTTAATCTGCCTCAGCATTTCACAGTTTTTTGCACCTGGTCAAGTTGTCACTATTATAGACCTAATACTAATCTTCTTTTTATTTAAGTTTGGAATTTGAATCCTTGATACAGGTAACTTATTTGCTAAGTCTTCTTAACACAGGGCATTTCTCCAGCAGTTATTTACTGTCTTATTTCTATATAATATTTGTTGATACCAGGGTTTTCAGCTCATAATTTTCCTTATACAAGGTTTCTGGCGTGCCTATTGTGCCAACGCCCTAATTTAAAGTCTGGTATTCCTAATTACACTTCTCTCTTACTTTGTTTTCCCGCATTCCTCTGGAAACACACACACAAAGAACCTTAACTTACTTAAGCTCTCCCTGTATAAAACAAAGAAGCACAATTTATTGTGAGGGGGGTGGGAGTGTTTTCAGCATAGAGGTTAAACCTGTGTGACTTTAGAAGTTAACTAGAGTCTTTGCAGCTGAAGTATTCTGTAATGTTTTTGTTTGCTCTTTGTCTCATCACACTTAAGATTTCAGGAAGGTAGGAGTACAGAGGGTTACATGGGACAGAAGAAAATATGTCCTCCCCTGGTGAATGGCTGAGTGCAATGTGACTGCTGTTCATCTAGGATGAACTTCAGCACTGATACTCCACTTCAACACTGTTTTAACTGATCTTCCACAACAGAAAAGTAAAATCAAGGGAAAATTATGTTGAATCATATCAGGAGAGCCAAGCAAAAAGAATGTGTTCAGCTGTTTCACAACTGACCTGCTGTTCCCAACAGCTCCGTTGCACGTGCACTTACAGCTCCCAATGGTCAGAAACTCCAGGTTCACTTCACATTTCTCTTTTGGTTTATCATAAATAAACAAAAGCCTGTCAGAGGAAGATTTGTTAAAATAGAAATAGTAAAACAAAGTCATATGGCAACAGTCATATTTACAGTGTTTTAAATACACAAAGGAAAAAGAAAATACCTACCCAGTAGAACAGAATGCTTTCTTTATTTTGTTATGTTATTCTGATCCTACTCTCTGTTCCTATAACTACCGAAAAACATGTGTCCTCTGACAAGCAGAGAAGATATTTTCTAATTGATTACACTGGTTTTAAAGGAAAACATTTTTTTTCATTATTGTGATGTAGCAACAATATATAGAAACAATTCTAGGATCCAAATTAATGCTAAGCTACCTTGAATATACAATCACTGTAATAACAAGAAGGCAATTAAACATGTACATGAACACACTCTTTAATTTAAAAAAGGTTTTGTCCTAAATGAAATTAGCTTACTTCTAACATTTAAGTTGTAATCCAGATGCTTAGTTTTCATAATTTGTTTACTGATTTTAAATGTCATGGAGTTTGGCATTATGGTGAATTTTTGCAATGGAAAGACTCAACTAAGTACTTTTTAGATACCAGTTAAAACAAAAGAGATTTTTTTTCCCCAAAGCTGCATTACTGAACCCTTTTTTGAAAAAAAATCTGTTGTTCATTGACTATTTTTTACAGTAATTTGTCATATAAGAAGAGCACAATAATCTAGACAGATTCCACTTTTAACTTAGTTGTGAATTTTAGGCACAGCTTACAGTGAATTAGACTTTCAAACATACACAGGCCTGTGTTGATGTCAGTAGGACCATGTGCACATGCAGAGTTGCCCCTAAATAAATTAATCTCTGGATTTTTTCCTGCTATACGCTATTAGGCAGAAGTGAATCAGTATGCAGTTAAAAGAACTATAGATATTTCCATTTTGTGTGATGATTCTAGCTAATACTAGAAAGTGACTTAAATAATCAGTATTGTACCTGACAATTGTGGAAAATTTTGAAGAATAAAAAAAAAAATTATTCTGTGCATGGTAACACATGAGAAATCATCATAACTGTTTCCCCCAACAATAGTCAACCTTTCTAATATACAGAACTTTGGAAGGTTCTTAACAATTTCTATGCTGGATGTGGGTCTCCATTCAAGTAATAAAGGAAATTGATGCAGTGCTCTCAAACATGTATTGCATGGATTTATTACATTTTCATCTGTGCTTCGTGGCTAAGAATGGTTTTTACATCTGTTCCTTCTATTGACATTATTGTATATTAAATTTCTCTCTTTGTCTCAGCTGGTATTAATGGAAAGTCATGCTTTGGTTGAAATATTCTCAGTGATCTACTGCTGCTCACATATATTAGCACTGCAACAGTCATTTCCTAAATCTTTAACTTTTGTCTTCCAAATCACATTTCTGAAGATCAGGCTGCTTCAGCCTGATTATTTGAGCAGTTTACATTTCAGAGCTTGTTCTGCACAGTACCTATTTCACATATAAAGATCCAGGTTTCTATGCTACAAAACAAAAAGCTATGAGTTCTACATGATGTTATCATCTGAACTCTTCTTCCCAACTATTTGGCGTTTCATACCCTGAAGGGCAAGCCTGTGATTAGCTATGTACTTCTAGAAGTGTAGCTATGTATGTTGTGTACTTACAGCACGTAAGGGTACTTATCTATAAGTGTAGTTATATGCAGAGACACACCAGCTTCATTTCAAGCTCCTCTCTGAAAATATTGAATTATTTTTTCAACAGAACACTGTTTCAATTTTAATGAGGTCACCTGCACTATCATATTTCACTACTGTATTCCTATAAGTGGAATAAGCTGCTCCTTCACCTTTTTTTATTCTTGCTTTTTTATCATTAGCATTCTTATCTCTTTGGGGACTATGGTGCAAAATTAGTAAGACCATAATGATGCCGTTGTGTCCATGTTCTTTTAAAATGCTTATCTTTATCAAATTTAAGAACCTTCAGTAACACAATAATTAGTGTTTCTGTCATGTTTACTCTATCATCTTAACACCAGCAATGTAGGCACATGTAGTGGAGGCATCTTTGGTAGCTCACGCATAAGGGTGTGGGACAAAGCATCACTGAATTTTACCTTCCACTTGTAATAGGTGTTGATAAGGCTTCCCTTGACAATGTGAAGTGGTGGCCACTGCTTCTCATGAGCATTGTCTGGTTAGGATACCTTGGAGAAAGCTCTGTCTAAAACACAAGTGAGATTTATTTGTACTGTAGAAAGTTCTACTCTGCAAAAAAAACCCCAAAATAATTGCAAGCAGGATGAAGCTTGCAGGTTGCTTTTTTAAATTCCTTTAATTTAAAAGCTTGAGGGAAGAAGCAGATTCTAAAATCTTTTAAAATAAAAGCAAATAAACACCTTCCACCTCCAGACCCCCACCCCCCCAAAGAACAAACATAAAAAAAACCCCAAAGCAAACAAATAAACAAAACAAAAACAAACAAACAAAACAAAAAAAAATGGAAAAAAATAACCCCCAAGGTACAGGAAAAACTTTTAGTGGTTGCAATAGTCTGTCTTGAGCAAGACTTTACTATTTGGGGGTTCCCAATAGCAGAAAACTCTTAACACTTTTTTGCTATATTATGACACACAAGTAAGAAAGATTATGTGACCAAGATCATGTCTTCATCCATGAGAAACAGAATCTTCTGGCCAAGGCTAGAGAGAAAAATTACCACCCATATTCACATGCAATGGGAAATGTTGGCAGTATTCCGTGACCAGGGCATCAAAATTAACAAAGACTCTGCAGCTAGGGGCCTCTTTCAACACTTTCAACAGCACAAGTCATTAAATTCTTCCAGGATTGACTCACCCCCAAACCCATTCCATTTAGGGACTTCCATCCCTCCCACTTTTGGATGCTTACGGTATCCTTAATTGTCATCATTGTTAGCACCATGAAATAGTGAACAGGTTGAGTTAATTTTGAGCTGTTCAGAATTTATAGTCCAGCTGTGATGGTTCAGGTCAGGACCTGAATATCCTGACACATGTATTTTGTATGTAGTAAAAGGTTGGCAATTTTGAGAAAAAAAAATGTTGCCTAAAGGAATACAGATTTGAGGAAAGGTTTTCACAAGCCTCAAATTGACTTAAGTGCTCAAGAATTGCTTTAAAACATGATTTACCAGTATATGCACCTGAACGCAGGGTCCCTGGCCAACAATTTAAACATCATTTTTGACCTCAGTGTGTAATCTAAGGGCCATAGTAAATGTAGCCAAAAAAAAAAATTAATGGAAGCTTGCATTTTTGTAACGGGGTGAAGATTTTATTCTTACAGATACAAGATTCTGCTTTGATTCTATCACATTTTTTTACATTTTCTATAAAAATGTTCTCTTTCATATATATATAGTACTCACATTGTGATGTCTGCAAAATACTGACATTTGCCTAATCTAAACTGCTTCATTTGCAGTTTTATCTGAAAAAAAAGTTTCAGTGTATGACAAGTGATCTATCTTAATAATTATCTCTTCAGCATGCCTTATGGTGAATAATCAGCTTGTTTCAATTTACCCTGTAAAATAGATAAAAGAGTTTCATAGAGAACTCATCTCAGAACCATCTCAGAAAACGACCCTTCAAGTGTAGTTGATTCACACGGTGAAACTGTTCCTCAGAACAAAACTGAAAAAGTTATAATTGTTCATTTCACGTTTTTGAACTTGTCTGCCCAGAGGGGACACACAGCTGTGGTGATCATGAAAATATAGATGCTTATGTGAGTGATTTCGGATTAGCAAGTTCATGTATAGTAGGTGAATTGAGAAATGTTTGGATGTTGTCTTTAAGACACAGGCTATGAATGTGGAGCAGCTAAACTTAAAAGGTCTGCAAAGGCAATCTTTTTAAATCCTTTTTTTGTATTTTTATTCATTTCGATAGCCAAAATGCACCTATTCCCACCAATTCTTGTATAAAATGAACTCATTTCTATTCAGCTCTAATTTTTTTTTTTTGTGTGTTTTGCTATTGAAATTCAGGTCTTCATACATTTTGACCTTTTCAAGAAAGCCTGCTTCATTGTGAATTGTGAGTGCATTAGGAAGGTAAACACATTCAGTACTTGTTATTCAATGAGTTTGGATTTAGAAAGTCATTGTCAATAGGTTAATCCTTTTGTACAGACAGTCTCTTTGGCTAAGAGGAATCTTAAACAAATAAACGTTTTACCAAAATGCTAATTTTTCAGTCTCTCTGTCAACTGTCAAAGAACAAACCTCAGTGGAGGTCTTAAAATTGGTTATTTCTAGTTTATATTCACTTCATGTCAGCACAGTTTGAAAAAGAACTTCTGTATACAGAAGTCTAGTCACAGGCTATTTGTTACTCTGCTCAAGAAATCATTAAAACCTAGGATTTTCTTGGAGTGTTTTATGAGGCTGAGGGAAGGGATAAGTTTATCTGGGTTCAACAAATATTTATAAATACCATGAATAAAAAGGATAGCAAATTCAGCAGCAGATTGGGTAGGCACTTAAAAAGAAAAGAACATAACCCTGATCTGATTAAAAGTCAAGTGTCTCTTGAACTGCATATCACAGTATTCGCCAAGTTGATATATTTTAGACTATTGGTTAAAATGTGAAAGTAGAAATTAGGGATTCTGAGAGAGAATTGCAATAAAACATCTCCTTGCAAGAATTATGTGGGCAGAAGTTCTGCAATAAATAAGGTAAGGCTGTATGTATAACTTTTATTTCACTGGTTATTGTAAGTCCTTTCATTGCTTCACAGGCTTCCTACAGGTCCTATATTTCTGTTTATTTCTATATCAGAAATGACAGACAACAGGACTGCAAAGGAAAATGTCCATCCACACGAGCAGACATTAAGAGAGCCCTCCAGAAATACAAATGCCAGAAATTGTTTGAAGTTCCCTGGATCAACAATCCACTGAAACACAACCTGAGCTCATGAGTCAGAGCCACAGGAGACCAAATTTACAGTGAAGATACTCTTCACTGGACCTCTTTCTGGATGTTCTTCACCATGAGCTGTATCCAGATGATGCCCCCTACATGCCCCTAAACATGAACATTTTCTGTTCGCTTTTAGGGGGATGTCCTGAAATTTTCAACACTTCATCCTCTTTTCCAGTGATGACATACATCTTGTCCAGAAAAGGAATGAGTCAGTAGGGTCCTTCTAGATTTCCTTACATGAAAACAGGGTTTTTTTCACATTAACTTCTGATCTAATTGTTGGTTTTGCATTAAACATCCTGTTTTAATTAGTACTTCAACAGCCAAATGGAGCTTTCTCCTTAAAATCTGCAGTACTTATAAATTTTGTCCAAATTAATAATGTGTTAATAATAAAATATGTATTTATTGTGAAGTTTATGATTAACAGTACTTCATTAAGAGATAGAAGGTATTAGAATGATACATATTATCTGATCAACAAAATAAAGAGCAGTTCCTCAGCTGCTTCAGTAAAGTCCTATGGGTTGAACGCCAACTGGAAAAAAGTCTGGTGACATTTGCGGCAGATGTGATCTATTGCTTTGTCTTCCATCAGTCTTTATGATTTATGTTTTTCTGGAGCTGTTCTTGCCAGATTGACATTTATATATCATTTTTTAATATACTTCATATTCACGTGCACATTTAATTTTTTATTAAATAGTCAGGACTTCACAGAGTATGGCTGGCTGAATACTAAATGATTGACTAATTTGAGGGATAATTATGTGGATTTAGCTGGAACCAGCATGTACCTGCTCAAAAGTCAAAGTGCATACCTGAAACTGTGTTGCGGAATTTGGGCCCAATTAATGAGAACAGTCAAGAAGGTGCCAGTGCTTCTGGGTATAAAAATATGCTTCCTTTTGTGTCTAAAATATTTTTGCATGCCAGTAGTAGAATTTAAAGATGGTATCTGGGCAGGCTTTTTTTTCCCAAAGACCTTTATGGAGGACTTTGGGATATAAAGCAATGATAAAATGCTAAATAGCATAGATTGACAGCTGGTTGTTCCATTGTGTCAGGGAATATAGTTAAAAAAACAAAACAAAAACAAACCGCTTTTGAAAACTGGTCTCTAAGCAGTTCGAATGAATTTGCAATGTTTCTCTTTTATAAAGTCTTGAAAAATGCTTAGCTTCTATCAGAATAGAATACAGTAAATAATTTTATTAATTCCAGAACCAGTGGCATTCTGTTCCACTAGTTTGTTATGAATTTGTTTGACAGGTTTTTCTGGAGATTAATTACTGCAAATACATTAGTAGCTTCCTACAGTAAAGCCGAAGGATGTATTGATTCTGTTCCTTCTCCTCTGTCTGCCTCTGGAACTATGTATTTGATAATTTTCCTATTCTTTCAGATTTCCAAACCAGGCAGGAAGAAAATAGCTGGTCAGACCCAGAGCTGACACACTGAATGCTGGTGTAACTTTTAGCTTGCTTCCCTTGATTGAGAAGATGAGGGAAGGATAAGCAGGTTTCTTTGTCCCTGAAACGGCTGTCCTTGGGCAGGCATGTTTTTAACAGCCCATACAGCATCAGGGTATGTTCAAAAAGTTCTTCTTCATCAATAGTGTTAGATCAGGAATAAATTAATAACTTGAGCATGTTCATAGGCACAGTACTAGCCTGAGGTGTAGGAGTACCCTCTCAAGGAAGTAATACGGCCGCTCAAATTATTACTTGCATTTAGAAAAAAAACCACAAATCATGATGTATTCCATTATTTTTAATGTATTTATTTAACTACTTATTTTAAATGCATGCACACAGGTCAGTGTAGATATGTACATATATATACTTCTTCTTGTTGTTGGAGTTTTTGGTTTTTTTTGGTTTTGGGTTTTTTTGGGGTTTTTTTTTTTTTTTGTTTGTTTTTTTTGTATTGCATGAATTCAACCAATAGCTTTTAAACAACAAAGAGACAGGAGAAAATCAGTGGGCCGTTGTTTTGAATTTGTGGATTTCTGAGCATGATTAAATGGACAGTAATCTGATATTTGTTCTATAGGATTCTGCTTATTAACTGGAACAGTGCAAGGTCTTGTGCTTGCATATCATTTTTCAGATCAGGCACTATATGTTTCCACAGATTTAATAGAGGTATAAATGCACTATGATAAAAAAAAATTATATTATGTAAATAAATGTTTAGAGTTCAAAAAGTACATGTATGAAATATTAACAGGTTCAAAAATTGTGGAAAAAGTGACAGTGCAATTAAACATTAGTTCTGGCTTGAATGAGGGAAAGTCAGTGTTTAACTGAAGACAGCAGAACATGGCTGACTGGCAGAATTTGGATAGCATTCCAACAACATTCCAAGGGGTATACCTTCACCTTACGGCACAGCACTTTGTGCCATGCTTTTCTCACATGACGTGTGCCACTGACTTCAGTGTGGACCCAGCTGACTGTTAAGATGAGACAAGAGCTGGTAATCTCATTGGCGTATTTTGATTTTCTAAACTACTCTATTTCCAAAGTTTGATCTAGCTACTAATGTTGTTCTTTACTCTGTACTGCAAAGTAAGTAAAAGATTTGAAAAAAAAATTACAATTCATATTAAGCTGGAGACAGCCTGCACAAATTTCTAAAGATGTGGAATAGTACTTACTTCCAATCAGACCAAGTAATTAAAACCATCCTAAAGATCAGAGAAATGTCTCCTTTGAGAAGACAAGTAAGGAGATGTTTAAAATTTCCAGCTGAGGAGGAGAGCAATAGAGTGGCTTTGGTGGACACCAGGCATCCAGCCAAGGTCAACCCCTACCACTGGCATAGTTTCAATATAAGATTATAAATATCTAAGTGTTTTGTTCCAGACTTTGGGCTGTAAACAAATGTATTACTCCGGGTGCGTACTAAACATCAGTATTTCATCACAAATATCAGAATCTATACTGGTAAAATATGCTGAGTGTAGTAAATAGAAGCTAAGTCTACATCTGAGTACGATTCTGCATCCAAAGGCACCATTACTAATAACAGGTATTGTTTACCCTTGCAATTAAGTCATTTGGCAGCAAAATCCACAGATCCAGTGCGTTGGCATCCCCACAGTGCTGTTCCGTATCCAGCTGTTTAAAGTTGGGTCAGTGTGTATCTGCCAGGTCACAGATGCAACAGAAGAATTAAAAATTTATTTCTTGTGACAAATATTTTGAGTTTACCAATAAAGGTATCTATTGTGTTCCTACCTGTATAACAGTGCTTCAGAGCCTTGCTGCCAAACACAGGCACTGAAATAGCAAAATTCTTCTTCTGGTGAGGGTTAGAATCCAGTTGTGTGTAACCAGTGCAGTCATGGACAGCTGTGCACAGCAGAGCAGTCGCTGCCTTGTTGTGGAGCAAACAGAGCACCTCGTGCCACACAGGGCTAATGCAGGAGGTCCCCTGGTCACAGAATCCAGCCGTGAGTTTTACCTTCCCTCAGCCCACTACTCCTGTGCCAGCAAAGGCTGGGATTCTGCGTTATCACATGGAACTCACTCCACACACGAGTCAGATTTAGCCAACTGCAACACTTACGAGTTATAGTGGAATAAACAAATATATAAAATAGGAAAAAATACTCTAAAAATTCTGAAACACCATGGTTAAGATACTATCCCTATTCAAAGTTCTGCTTGCTGCATGACTAAGTTTACAGAGCTAAGCTATAATCTAATTTGTTTTGGTCACAATGAAACCGTGACAGTATGAACACCAGCCCCAGGCTGTTTCAGTACGTACTTAAGGTTCCTGGTATGTTCAGGGCTGCTCTTGCTGTATCTTCACAGCTCCTGTTATCCAATCTAACTTGCATATGTCTGCCCATGCTGTTGACAAGCATCCTGAAAGTTTTGAAATCATACCAAGAACTTAAAATAATCTCAAGCTAGCGAATGAAAAATTATTTTTCAAGTTAAACTTTCATGATTCACTTTCACTGTGCAGCTTTTGGTCTTCCTCAGGTGGAGACCATATGTCATAGGCAAGATATATTTGAAGCTGGAATATTTTAACAGGTATTTTTGTTGATCTCTGAAAGGAGATATATATAAATGCTTTAGAAATCCAAGGAATCAAGCTGAGAAGTATTTTCATTTCTGTCTTTCAAAATTATATGGGGATAAAAGAGGGTTTTCTAACTTGAAATTTAAGGTAATTAGGATATCAGGAAAACTTACAAGATTTAAACTTGGACCCAGATTAATTTTTTAGTCAATTTTTAAAGACTTTGTTTGGCCAATTTTAGGACCTGTCAATTCTTGAGGGCACAGAAACTATTTCCCATGTGGGATTTGTCCTCTCTGCTCCTTAAGAAAAAGGAAGCCTTTTTGTCTGACAGTTGTATTAATAGATGCCAATGTACTCTATGGCAGCATTTAATGCAATATATTGTGTCTTTGTATTTTGAAGAACAGCATAGAAACAACGTGTGCAGCAAAAGGCAGCTGAGCTAAACAGCAGCCCCGATAGAGAATTCCAGACTGGGAAAAGCCTTTTTGTCATATTCTGGGACAGATGCATTCCCCTGTAAAATTGTTCAACAGTTTTTTTAACTTATTTTACCTTATTTTTTATTTAACTCTTTTAACTGAATAGATCTGCCATGAATCACCTGACAACAGTACAACACTCACTTTATAGTTTTGCTAAGGTATAAACCTCTGCCCAATACATAACTATACATTGTGTTTTTAAAATGTCAATGATATAAAAATAAAAATAAATGCCAGGCAATTTTGCAATTAGGTCTTTCATTAAAGGCACAGTATGACAACATTATCAGCTTTTCATTTAATTGTTTGAAAAGTCATCATAGGCTAATTAATATGCTACAGTAATAACCACACCGCTTGCATTCTTTTTCTTTCCCTGTGCTTTCCAATCTTTTTTTCAGTCAGTGATCTCAAAATACTGCCATATGCAGATTCCTGCATATGATAGTATTTTGCATATGCCATATCATGCATATGCCATAAATCATATGCCAGCTTTGTAGAATTACTTAACTCTTACCAGTGAATTTCTTCTAAAGGTAGTTTGGGAACATTTGGATTAAAGTCAAACATCTGCATTATTATGTCCAATGTTTTATCTCAGGATGTGCTGTCTTCCACCTGTTCTGTCAAGTAAGAATACACTGGTTAGGCTTTACTCTCCAAGTCCTGAAAAAGCAGAATACACTGAAGTAGATGATGCTTTTTCATGTGGTTAAAGTTCAGCTGGGAAAGAGTAATTAAAACAGTTGAAAAGTGTTTTAATGATGATCTAAGTCCAAAAGAGAAGCTTGATATCCTTCCATTTTAGCAATGAATTTAAGCATTTAATGATCCCTGCAGGGAGAAACACATTTGAAACAAAAAAATTGACTCTCTCCTTAGATGCCTTTGCAGACACGTGTGTGTCTCTTAGATGGACAGAAAAGAAAAAGACAGAAAAGGGGCAGCTGTGGTGTATAACAGCCACACACACCATGGTGTGGGGCTGCTTCTCCTGTGCACGATGCTTGTGAGAAGGTGGAATGATTGCAGTCATTAGCACCACACTGTTGAGTGCATGCTCAAGTTTTGGTGAAATTGATATTACATGACCCAAATGACAAAAGTGGCATTTAATTCACCTGCACCTGAGAAGATAAAATACTTAATTCCTTAGAGTTCTTGATAGAGATTCTCTTAACCTGCTAAGAAGTGATGGAAATATTTGCAGTCTTTCCCCCATCACTCTTTAGTGTAAGAGATCTTTTAACTATAAATGAATAAATTGTATTTTATGAAACTCAATATTTTAGAAAGTCGAATGGTAAACAGCATCATCATAAAGAATTTTGTTACTGATTTATGAGAGCAAGACAGTATTCAGTTGGCAAGGGGCTAATGCTGTGGAGATTAAATCAATCTTCATTATAGTTGCAAGGAAAAATGCTATAACAATAATAAATCTGAATGTCCATGAGAGATATTTACTATGTAAATGTTTGCTAAATCAAGATGGAAATAAACCCAAAAAGGTAGAGGATAGCTCCAGTGAAACCTGATGTTTTATACAAGTAATTTCTGGTCATTACTGTGGCAATATTTTATAGTGTATTTCCTTGGAGAAAATGGGAGAGCGAAAGATTTTTAGAGCTTGATTTTCTGCAGAAGCCCTGTTGAATATTCTGACAAAGGATCCATGAATATTTGGTCAGTCAGGAGAGTTTCTGAAGAGATATTTTGTGAGATTCAGTTCTCTGAGCTTTGTAGGAGCTAATCACTTTGAGAGGGCAAGACAGGGCATGGTGAAAGGACTAGATTGTCCATCAGCATTTTCAAAAGTGCTAAGAGGCCTCTAGAGAGACGACATTTGGCTTCTTAAAATGCAGTTCATGTGTTATCACCAGCCTGGTGACATACATGCCCCTAGAACGATTAACAAGGTTTGCCAGATATGCTGCAAGGTAAAAATACACTGTCAGAACCTAACCAGGCTCGGAATGATGTCAAGTGCAGATGTGCTCTTGAAGGAGCCTTCTTAAAATCAGTCACAGTTAATTTGACGTTCTTAACTTGTTTCTGATATCTGTGCTGAGAGGCGTGTCAGTATTCCACCCTGCAGCATTTTCAAGGTGATTTGGACTGTTAAAAAGATGAAGCATAAGAGAGGTGCTTAATTATAGGTAAGTGTGTGAACAAAATGTGATATAAAGTAATCGAGTTAATAAAAGGATGGTGACTAACACAATAATAATAGCAATATGAGTTTGTGAGCCATATCCAGTAGACTTCAGATATGGTTGATAAAGATCCTAAATTAGTTTTCTAATTAATTGTTTGGAAACAAAATATTTTCATTTCACTTTCCCTACTACTTTTGCTTGATTGCCACACTTTCATTTCAATTCCATGTTTCCACTTTTCTGCTCTAATTTATCTTTGCAATAATTGCTTCTGCTTCCTTTCATTTTGCTTCTCTTCTGTAATTCGACATTGCAGCTGGTCTTCAGCACCACACACAGCATAGCCACTTCCATAACAAATGCCACCAATCCCTAGCGCTGTCAGTCATTAGGCAGTGTTTTTAACTGGATATCAGCTTCTCAAATTATTCTCACACCATCTGCTTGTTGAATATTTTTCATAGTTCATGTTTTTGGTTTTGTTCAGTTATCCTTTAAACTGAGACATTCTGCAAAAGTGACATTATTCTCTCGCTGTGATATTGTCAGAGAGTAATTTTTTTCCTACCTGTTAGTTTCATTTCTTAAGTAGTCCACAGCACTGGTGCTGCAATTGCTGGTCTAGCAAAGCAGATTGTATCTGCTGTGTCACTTCAGAAAACAAAATTCATTTGTTTTACATGGAAGGGCCAAACATTTTTTGCAGGTCTAGAAAATGTACTATGTTTGCATGGTATCTATTCTACAGACTTTAACAAAGCTGACCCTACCTGGAGGTGATGTGGAGGTATCACTAGGTTTCCTTAACTCACACTGTTTCTTGTGTTGTTAATGGTAATTCTGAGATGCAAAAATGACCTCCTAGTTTCTCTATCCCTTTAAAATCATTTCCTCTCTGTAACAAATCCCCCTGCGTTGTCCCTTCACCACATTCTCTCAGTATACAGGGAAGTTTTGAAGAGGAACCCCAGGATGACTCACAGCACCTGTACTGATGCTGTTTATACCACAGAATGCATCCACACATAGTCAGAAATGAGCTGCAGGTGCCACAAAACCACTGCAACCCCCATGTGGTTGTTTTTAAAATTACAGGGTCACCAGCGGTATTGCAGTGGTGTTGAGAAGTTGTCAATCGGTTTTCCATAAATCAATAACCATAGAATCATTAAGGTTGGAAAATCCCTCTAAGATCATTGAGTCCAACCATTAATTTTGCAGAGTTGAAGAATAATAGCTTGTTGCTTGTTAGCAGAACTTAGTATTATTTTCAATTATTTCTATATTTTTCATTTGTGTTTACTAAAGTAAGTAAGGTAAATACTTCTAGGTGCTGGAAAAAAACCCCAACTAATCTGTCCTCTGTCAGCTATGAAAATTGTGGCATAGTCAGGTATAAGTGTACATGACTACAAGCCTTACTGGGCTTTAGTGGTTTGGGGCTGTCTACATTTGTGTATAATGCTGTGCCAAAAGTAATTTTTCATTCTCACCTCAGCTTCTCTGTTCTCTCTTACACACACTCATCTCTTGGCTTGGTTAGCACATCAATGAAACTGGTTACCCCTGCTCGACATGGAAATACTCAGTGCTCTGTAGATTGGGTGGAATCGCCAGAAATTAAAGTAGTTCTGCCTGGTCTTGGTTGAGTAGTTACTTCGTGATCTAATGTTTTCTCCCAACAGAGAGATATAACTGCAAGTTTCCTATGCAAGTTCCTGCAGTCAGGATTCATTTTGCACAGATGCTTCCTTGCAACGCTTCATAAACTTTTTAAATTTCTATGAATTCTCTTGTTAGTGAGCTCGTGAGCACAGAAAGCTCTATATGCCATACCAGTGGTAGATCATAAAAATGGTTTCCTATTCTCAATTATCATTATTGTGGGCATCTTCATTTTCTCCATCTTATCCTTAGAAGTTAAATGTCTATAAATGCTTTTAGATATTGGAATACTTTTCCCCTATACAAAGCAACAAACTAAAGGAACACAAACATTTTTAGAGATGATAATTTGGCTTCTTCAAATTTTCTGTGTGGCTGATAATCCTCTATCTGATAGTGAACTTCAATCCATATTTCTTCATTTTGGGAAAATGATTTTGTTGAGGAGTTACAAAACTGAGGCTTCAAATTTTATTTAATTTATGAAAATTTTTGGCCCTTCCCTGTTATGAAACAACATGCTTTTCAGGAGTCCAGGGCCAGGAATTTATTCTCCAGTGTCCTTGGCTGTGCCTCTGCCATGGGAGGGACATAGAGGGAGAAACGGCCACAGCTCATCTCCTTCTGCTGTGGCTCAGGTTAGCTACACAGCCCTTGCACCATGGTTTTGAACAAAGCTGAGAATCCAAAACAAGTATACAAAAGTTTTAGATGTAATCACATTCCAAGGGAAAGACTCTCATTTCTTACAGTAACAAACATCATTAATCTCCTGATTGCATAAACTTTGCTTGAACTGTGGGTCCAAGTTGATTTAAAAAAGTGATACAGTGATATCAGGCCATGAGGAGGCTCCTTAGCTGGATGTGCAGTCAGAAGTCATTGAACAGGTTAATTGCCTGTACTTATCTTTTAAAGCAAAGATATAATGTTTAGGCAAAACACTTTTATACCATTTAATTCTTGGCAAAGGTGATAGAGCTCTTAGTTTTCAAATGCACTTGGGTCATGAAACTTTATGGCCTAACAAAATTAAAGTGCCACATCTAGTAATTGTCTTGTTTACTTTTATCTCTGAGAACTGTAAACATTTGAAATCTATGCAAATTATAAAATATTATAAAAGCAAGAGCTTTAACTTTTCTTACATCTAGAGATACTCCAAATTCTAAAAACTCATTCCTCATTTCAAAATAAAAATAGGGTTGGTATCCATTGCCATTTCACTTGTCATTCCTGATATGTTGCTAAATTTGATTACAGATTGAAGGTTGCAATTATTGCATTCTTCTTTTCTTGAAAGGGGTATCCCTGACCTAAACTGAGTTCCGTTATGAGGTAGTTCTTATAACAGGCATCCATTTTTACTCTTGAAAAGTGGTTTGAAGCAAAGGTGATTAAGTGCTCCTCCCTGGATGTCGTGATTTAACCACAGCTGGCCACTCAGCACTCACTCACTTCTCACTGGTGGGATGAGTGAGAGAATTGGAGGGTAAAGGTGAGGAAACTAATTTGTTGAGATAAAGACAGTTTAACAAGTAAATCAAAAGTCATGCAAGCAAAGGAAACCAAGGAATTAATTCCCCACTTCCCCAGGTCAGGCAGGTGCTCTGCATGCCCAGGAGTGCAGGGCTCCATCCTACATAGCAGTGACTTGGGAGACAAACACCATCCCTCCAAATGCCCCCCCATCCTCCTTCCCCCCCAGATATATTGCTGAGGATGAGGCCATATGGTCTGGGATATCCCTCGGGTCAGTTGGGATCAGCTGTCCTGGCTGTGCCCCCTCCCAGCTCCTTGTGCACCCCCAGCCTCTCACTGCTGGGGTGTGTGAGGAGCAGAAAAGGCCTTGGCTCTGCATAAGCCCTGCTCAGCAGTAACAGAGCAGCTCTGACTTATCAACACAGTTTTCATCAAAAATCCAAACCACAGCCCCATACCAGCCACTGTGAAGCCAAAACCAGCACTCTCTTGAAAAACAGTGGATGTAGTACTGGAGTTTTGAAAGACAGAAATGAGCTGAAATGTTGACCAGTCATTATTTTCTCAATTTAATTCTCTGTTGCTAATATGCTTAATGAACTAAAATGTGGGATAATATACTTTATTATGTTTTCTAACATCAATTACTTGCTAACTTGCAGGGTAGTTTTCCCACAAGTCTCTCAATATTGCTATGCTAATTCATCTGCCAAGTCAAGGGTTAAATACCAATGTACTTCAAACGAAATTAGATAAATTAACTTAGCAATTAAATGGCTGTATGCTGAAAAGAGCAAGCTGAGATATCCTTCCCTTTTTTTAGTCAAGAACATTAGAAAATCGGGTGTTTTAAGAAAGCTGTTGGATATAAAAGGATGAGCCCTCAAACACTTGCAACCTGCATTTTCTTCAAAGATTAATTTTCACAGACACAATGTAAATTCACAGTTTATCCTCCAGTTTTGATCTGGTGACAGGTACCAGAAGCATCATGTCTAGAGTAGTTCTGGTCTTTTAAGTTCCAGTATTTGGCAATGCTGTTTATATCAGGTACATATGAGTTACAATACTATGAAGGCTTTCAAGTTATTTTAAGTTTTTAATGCATTTTAAAAGAACTTTTCTGGGTTTTTTTTTTAGAATTTTGGCATAACCAGTTTTCTTTGAATTATTATAGAGCAAACAGCTAGTGGCAGGTAAATTATTCAGAAGAAATTAAGTAGTACCAGAGAATTCAAAAAGACCTTTTGGCTTTCTTTGTTGTAAATTTGCAAAAGTAATGCAACTGTGGGATTAGAAATGAAATTTGAATACTAATGCATTATTTACTCTTCTGCTGTTTGATGAAACCTTTTCTTTGTATCTCTTCCTGTGACTTTTTCACAGCCAATAAGTTCATTAAAAAAGTGGAGTCTTATAATTATAATTTGTAAAAAAAAAAAGAGAGAGAAAAATGAGATAAAATATTTTTATCAAAAATATGTAAAGTCAAGAACTGATTTTGGTTTCAAATTTTATTTTTCATTGAATATATTGTTCTTTTATCCTCTCAGTGCATTGTAGTGTAAATCATTCTCCGTACTTCTTTGCCTAGAACATATATTAATAATTACCATTTACTTAAGCTGACACTTTGGCTTGTGCTGTACATCGACAGAACTCAGCTCCTAACGATGCTGGATTCACTAAAAGAAAGATGTGTCTGTGTGGGGGCAAGTGTGTACACATTAGGAAAAGTACACACGTCCCCAGACATATTTTTGGCTTTTTCCTTCAGATGTGTAGCTAAAAAAGTAAAACCCAAGGGAGTGGCCAAGACCCTAAAAGAGACAGCCCCAGACCTTAATATGTGTCTTGGGGCTTTGAGTCATCTCCTCACTGCTACATGTACCCAGGCCTGCCCAGGTGCTCACAGGTCTGTCACCACTACCTTGCTAGAACCCCCTAATTAACTGTGGTTGGGATATTTCGCTTGTCTGCTTTAAAAATAAAGGGAAAAAAATCGTGTGTACTCTTGTTTATTACTGTTATTATTATTGTTGTTATTAATACTATGAAAGGGTAAGAACACCATTCAGGAAGAATCAGAATATTGAATGAAAAGGTGAAGATTACCTTCCCTGTCCCTCCCACCTTTCCATTTAAAACAAGTCTTCCAGAAGCTCTAAATTATTTACTTTTACCAAATCCAGATTTTTCAGCAACACCAGTCCCTTTGCTCTTCTTTCACCCCATTCTGGATACAGCATTAACCTTCACAAAGTTGTTGATGAATTCTTGACCCCTGTGATTCATCCCACAGTCTTCCCCAGGCTTGAAACAGGTCAAAGAGTAAGGCTCTGCCTTATTCTTGAAGAATACTTCAGGACACTCACTTTGGGTGGCAGAAGTCACAACAAAGGCCAGACTCTAAGAGTGGAGCACAGCCTTGCAGTCTCTGTGTTGGGTATCTCTGCCCACATGGGATTTTTGAAGACAGCGAGGTGTCCCCGTTCAGGTGACCAGTGTGCTGCACCCTGAGCGGTTTTTGTTGGGTTGATGCTGCTGTAAAACACCAGCTACACTTTTTAAGCTAAAGCAGAGAATCAGTGTGTGTTGCCCTGTGCCCCAGAGCCCTCTCATGAGATCACGCTGCCTCCTAGGAGCTCAGCAAGAAAGAAAACTGCTGTCAAAAGATTTTGCTGCAGGTATGGCAAATGGAATTGAAAGTTATGAATGTGTAAGTGAGGAGTATATGACTTTCATGAAATATAAAAGTGGTTTGAGTTGATAAGGTACTTTTTAATGGCTGGAGTGTTAACACTTTATTACAGTTAGATCTTAGTCCTGCGCTGATAAAGCAAGGGGAGTTGCCAATACCCTGTATGCAATTAGTCTACAATTGCCTTTGCAAGTGTGACAAGAGGATTTTTCACTACACAAGTCTAACTTCCCTGTTTCTAAGGCACGTGGATCTCACAGCTTTTGAGCTAAAATGCAAGAGCTCTAAGTAAATAGCTCCTTACCCCATCATCAGTCCAGGAAGAACAGTAGCACTCCTTGCAGTAGCGAGCAGTTCAAGAAAAAATTCCTAACCCACAAAATGATATAGAATGTGTCGTTCTCCTGAATGCTCTTTTACAGTGTGATCAAGAGGCTTTCGTTTAGTGAATACATTTGCTCACTCAGTTTTGGAGAGTCGCCCTTCATTTATTCTTTCCCTTTGGAAGTACTTTCGAGTGCAAATTACTGCTATCAGAAGCCTTGAACTGAGAGGCTATTATTCTCCATGCTCAGATTAAATTAATTTTGAACAGTTTAATGCAGCATGTCCGAGCTTCAAGTCCAAGTGGTGTCAAATCTATTTCTCTGCTTTTTTAAGCTGCACCTTCAAGGGCAGTATGATTCATGGTAAATGTGTTCTTCTAATGTCTTTTGCTAAGCATTATTATTTCCTTTCATTTGCAAGTCATGAGGATAAAATGTTAACTATTTTACTCCTAAAATTATATGAAGAATGCGCAATTTTATACCAGCCTTTTTTTTTTTTCCAAGAAGATTATTATATTTGCTTGCTGTGCATGAAATAAAGGAAAAATAGAAAAACACCACAATGAGAGAAAGAAATTCTTTTTAAAATTGTCTAAAGGATAAAAAGGAGACACTACAGGATCCTGCAACATCATCATTGCATTAGCAAGGAATTATCTTTATCAAGGTCTCTGTAATAAAATTAAGGAGTTTTTAATGACTGGCTACGTAACTCTATTTTTGTTTTTGCCAAGGTGCAAAAACAAAGCATGGCATAAATCTGCTTTACTTTTCTCTTCAAGCTGAAGCATTCCGCTCTCTCTTCACTGCTTCCAATTGCTAAGGTGTCATTGAAAGGTGGTAATGAAGATTTCCCATAGGTTCTGAACTCTAAATAGCCAAAAGAGTGGCAATCAGTTTTGCACTATGTGGAAGTAGCAAATTTGTGATGCTGAGAGATCCAGTGTGCTTTCTGTGAAAGGGGGCCTGATGGCCAAATGCATTTAGAAATCCAGATTTTCCAATCCATTCTCTAGCTCAGCAGTTGCCATTTCTGTTTCCCATTTTGCACTCTTGGATATTATTGTAATCTGATATTTAGGTAGTTTCAGTACTGCCAGATGTATTGAGTATCACATTGACAGATGGTGTCCCTATTTCAACTTCATCTTGTATGTCAAGTAATTGTTGCTACTTTCACAATCATATGTATCTTTGAAATTTGTAGAAGACCACTATAAGGTATATTTGCATATTCATAAATAGCCATTTGGTTCTGGTGTATCCTCTCTACAAAATGGGGTACATACACAATTAAATGATGAACATAAGGGCAGCGTAACCATCTGACAACTAAAGTCACCTGTATGAAAGGACAAGTCATAGTGATATCTCCTTTAGTAACTGAAAAAAGGGAATATGTAATTCTGCCTGTAAAAAACAGCACCTTCTTGAAGCATACCAAGGATGGATTTTTCTGAAAATCCTGTTGAATTTTTATGGGCTGAAAGGCAACAACTTTCACGTTGAGCAACTGAGGTCTGAAACGTAGCACGGAAAAAATCTGTTATGTAAATTATACAATATAAATTGCCAAGATCTGGTCCCACATTCGTTGCTTAAGAAATAATTACTTACCTGTTCTGTACAATTAAATATATTTATTTTAATGGATTACATCACCAGTGATACAGCTCTCATGGGATGCATATTATTCTCACAAGCTGGCGATCCCATGGCTGTTATTTTTGAGATGTTTATTGTGTGTCTTAAACAGCTTAGCCTATCAATTTTTCTATTGTTTTCAGAAAGCTTCACTTCAGTAGCTGGGTTTTATCTATGAAATAGTTGGGTTAAATAGTCTTCTGTATATTTTCATAAGTATCTTGGATATTTGGAGAGTTGTAGAATCCTTCATGGCAAAGATAAACCATGTTGGGTTAAGCATGCCCATCATCATCATCACCATTCAGTTATTTTAGCCACCACATATTTATTTAATATATTAGGATGAATAATATTCCCAAAATACTACAATCATTCATGACATCAGAACACCTGTGACATCACTTCTCTGTTTTTCTTTCACCTCTATTGCTATGGTGTTTCATTTATCTTAGACTTTTTTTGAACCAAGAGCACATCAGACAATCCACTTCTTCTATTTGCACCTTCAGATGCAAAGTTGAGTTCCTGGATAATTTGGCAGTATCATGGGACATTAGTTGTTCAGACAAGGGAAGATCTAAGGGCACCTTTTGTGTTGCAAGTGCAGAGAAGAGTGATGTGCATCATACCAGAATCAGGGATTTGCTGGTTGCAATATAACATTGTAAAGAGAGATGTGTTGCTGTCAGGAGAGTTAAGGCACAGCACAGCAAAGAGACAGAATGCCAGGCTTGTGAGACAGTGACTGAGAATAAGACCAAGGCACCAATATCCTGGTAGCATCCCTAATATTCATAATTTTAAAGAACAAGAGAAAACTAAAATGAGGCCACAACATGAAAAATTATGCCAGTGCTTATCATAGAGAGAGATGTCAGAGAAGCAGCAGAAAATGTGACATTGATGAAGCAAAATAAGATAATGGAAAACGAGCATTGGATTCATCCTTATTGAAGTTACTGGGAGTGAAAAAGTATGACAGAAGAGTTGTTGGCTCAGATGCTTCTAAAGCATTTTGAAGTACAGTTACAATACACTTACTGTCCTCAGCCAACTGACTTTTCCAACACCTAGGAGTTAGGAAAAAGTAAAAACAAAATTAACAAATAAGTTTTAATGGGAATGCTGTGTGTAAGACTACTGAGACAGGAAATTCTTTGTTGGCTTCCTCTATAAAATTACTGTAATCTTTGAAAAACTGTTATGTATTTTGTGGGAAATTTGCCTCAATTCATCAGGACATGCCAACTGAGACACCCTCAAATGCATCTTACAGATGTGCAATGCCAAAATCTTCAGTCTGGGGGACTTGCTATAGTAATTTTTATTGAAGGGGCTGGGGACTGATTTGCAGTTGAGTTATGCTGTCCCACTAATGCTGTCCTCAATTCAAAGAGAGAAGACTACCAAGCAGGTCCTGTGTATCAAAACACATCTAATTAATGTTCTCTGTGCACTACTGTGCTTTACTATCAGATAGGCTTGATTTTCCCTTCCTATGTTCAATGCTGCTCTTAATCCCTACCCTCTAGATGTAGATATTCCCTTTTAATAGCATCCAGAAACCCAGCATTTGTTAGAAAATCCCAGCAGAGTGGTACTCCTGATCTGTCCAGGATGAGAGGATTTTGTATTCTGGCTAAATGCTGTCTGCCACCTATTTTGTAGGTTGTCAAAATACAGGAGAAATTAAGCCAAGTGTCTATTTCTGTCTCTACTCTTCCTGTGCTGCAAAAGGGTTCTCAGTATGTCAAAAAATAAATCACTTTATTCTCCCTTTATGAAGATTAGATGCTAAGTATTTGGACAGCTAATACAAAGTTGAGAATGGGATCTTCCTAAAGTTTGTAAGTTAGTATGGATGAATGAGATTTCCTTTCCTTGTACTGAGTCCAGGATATTCTGGCACCTCTTCTCAAATTTTTGAGAAAATAGCATATCTTAACTATGTATACTATAAGCTCACTTTTTCTTCCTTTTTAAGGATATGACTGGGCCAAACCACTGAAGTCTAAAACACATCAACAAAGAGTTTGTGTTGCACTTCACAGAGGATCTGATCCAATTTCTATTCACAGTCACTTGATGTAGACTGAACTCCCTGGATTTTTGTCTTGAGACAAAATTTCCTTTAAATTTTCCTTTTCTGAGAGTGCAAAAGGAAAATGCTCAGACTCATACTTCCCCCAAAGTCTTGTATTCTTACATACTTGTATTCCACATATATTGTAAATATGTCTTGTATACTTGTATTCTAAATCTTACTATGTTTTTTTGTTGTTTTGCCTTTCATGTAAAATTTAAGATTCCTATGTATGACACATGGAGTGTTTTGAATACACTTATATCACACAACTGTTATTTATCATAGTGCTACCCTAGAGAGTGGATTACTCTGCAACAGATAGTGGTAAAGACTTTTTTATCAATTATTGTGCTTCTCTCAGCTCACATCTTCACAAGAGAAGCCTTTGTGAAAAAATTAAAGCATATCCTTTCCTAGATGTATAGTCACCTTTTAAAATATATTTGGCTTTACTAATGGTACAGAGTTTTCTGAAGTCATTTATGTTACATTCTTTGGGTTTATGATTGCACAAAGTACTCGGTAAGTCACAATAGTTCTGATGTGAGAGAATGTTGTGAGATAAACTCTTTCAATAAGAAGTGGTTTGGGAGGGCTCCAAAAAGTGATCTTTTTGTTATTTCTTTATTTCTGTTGCGTTTGATAAAAAGGAGATGAGATCATCTGGCAATGAATCTATGCAGAGAGATTATGTACAGGTAGAGAAGGACTTTTTATTATTTCAAAGAGGGGGGAAAGAGGAGAAGGCACTTAATCTGATTAAAGAAACTGATTATGGACACATGCACAGAAAAAAAGAGCGTGTCTTAGAACCATATGCAGATTGTTAACATCCTTCTAACCTTGCTGCAGGTACCTTAACCTGGTGATAATTGGTGGATTAGGAGTTATTTTTTGGGGTCTAACGAGTAAAATAACATCCAGTGTGGATTTTCCTATTCCACCAGAAGTTTTGAAATTTATTTTTTAAAATTCTTCTATCCAGCTGGACACCTTTCATACATTTAAAAGAATTTGGGCCTTTTCTGATCATAACTGGGCTAGGCTTGTTGCTCTGAAGTTCTTCCCTTCAGTAACTCAGTCATCTTGTTTCTCAGGCCTATCCTGAAAGCACAAAAGATGCACCCATAGCCTGTGGTGAAATCTGTGCCAGAAACCAGGCACTGGGATAAATTATGGGATGGAGACAGGTTCACCTGTGTGAATATCAGTGCAAAAGGGCATTCAGACAACCAACTGCAAGGGGTGTTTGTATTTCCATGACATTGTATAATTCCTGTGCTGTTAATACGGTGTGAGTCTGATTTATAGCAGCAATTTTCACAGGGCATTTTTGAGCTCTGTGCCATTTTTAGAGGTTTGGTCTCTAGGAACAGCATAATGAAATCACTAATATGATCAGAAAATCTCTAACAAGATAAAGAGAATTCTCATTCTTCTTCCTGTCGCTAGCAGTGCTGGAAATGATCTCCTCCTCACCAGCCCGCTCCTGTCTCACAGGGGGTGTATTTGGCAGCTGCAGAAGCCACGTGCCAAGTCTGAGAGTGCATTTTTCATGTGTTAGTAAGTAGCTCTATGCTGACTGTGTGAGAGCCGAGACACTCAGTTATGTAAATCGTACGTGATTTGTGAGGAATTTAGTCACTGTGGCATGCTCAAGACCACAGTTTTTCACAAATCCCTCATAAAATCAACTTACAAGGTCATGTGAGAGCACTTAATCATGGAGATTGTTTCTGTTGCTGACATTTGAGCAGAAACACAAAACTAAATCTTTATAGCCACCAATGCCCCTTTTGCAGTTTACCAAAAAACTGAGGTTTTGTCCTAGCATGAACTTGAAACCAAAAGTTATTTTGGTGCTCTGGCACAAATACCAAGAAGAAGACCAAAACCCAAAAAAATATGAGAAATATAAAAATTATATGAGCAGTAAACAGTCACGCTGACTTAAAATGGCATAACACTGCATCAGGAACTTTGATATGTCCCTTCATACAGTGGAGTCTATGAAAAT
This sequence comes from Struthidea cinerea, assembly GCA_013397865.1. Classification (NCBI taxonomy): domain Eukaryota; kingdom Metazoa; phylum Chordata; class Aves; order Passeriformes; family Corcoracidae; genus Struthidea; species Struthidea cinerea. The sequence continues at coordinate 283,647 of VZTI01004085.1, read as the reverse complement.
GGTGTTTCAACATAAGTCATGACAAAATGAGTTTCAGAACATGCAGAAACCAGGATATGATGACTTGGATTGTGATTTTTGAGGGAAACACTCCTGAGATCTTCACATCCTAAAGATATAACTGAAGAAAAATGTTGGCTGGGTTCACTAGGACAGTCCTCCTGCCTCCGTTATGCAGGGACAGGCTCACACCTATGTTAGATCCCATCTTGAGGCCATTACAGCTGGGAAGAACAGATTTGAGGGGCTGAATGAAGACACTGCAATGAGATTTCCCTCTGGCAGGGAGGGACCGTGGAGAGGGAAGGTGGTGACCTGCTGGAGGAGAGCAGGGAAGAGGCAGAAATGCCTGGGAGATAATGCATGGGGGCAAGTGAAAGAAGAGGAGCTGAGAGAACATGTGCTCAGCTGAGAGGTGTGTGCTATGCATAGAGAGGGGAGGTTAATTAGTACAACTCTTTGCAGAATTATTTGCTGCTTGAGATGGCTTTCTTTGAGCAGATCCCATTCTCTTACCTCTTCCATTGGATGTGGAGCAATAGAATAAAGTCATGCAAACTTAGAAGCAGTAAAAGTCTTGGAATCGCTACCCTCCCTGCCTCCAGTTAGCAATCTGATGTGCTGCAATCCTGATCTCTTGCTGCCTAAATGTTTACTTTATCAAATGGAAATCTGACTTGTTAAAGCCACTGTCAGTATTGATTAAAAAACCCAAACAGAACTGCAATGAAACTATGTTAAATTTTTAAGTTCTAGAATTTTATTTGAAAAAATAATAATGATGCACCAAGTTATTTGTAAATACCAAGGGTGTACTGTGATCTTAAACGTTGCAAGAATTATAATTACATGCATGCAAATTACGTTTGGAATCAGATAGTGCGGATGGTTGGTTTGTTTTTACTGTTTTCTCTCTAGAATATAGCTAAAAGCTCAAATTTTATAATAGTTGTTGGATTTTTTGGAGGAGGAGTGGGGGAAACTGCATTATTAATTAGATAAATAAAGGCAAAAAATCATGTCTTCTGAAAATATGAATTCCTCTCCCTTTTCGTGAAATACATTCAGGGCTTTTCACTGAAATCTGTTTCACTTTAGTCTTTTTGAAAGTGCACGGCCCAGTCCATTCTGTTCTGTTTCAATTGATGACCATATTTCAGCAGTGCAGCACCAACAGAATTGTTTCATATCAAAAATTCCCAAGGGGGAAATTCAAAGCATAGATAAATAAATAAAGAACAGGTTGTGACATACAATCTCTCTCCATTATCTTACCAACCTCAATAGCTGCTTGAAAGTGGATTTTTAGCTGGGCTGAATGCTTTGCCTCCATGATCTTGCTGGCCTCGTTGCTCTACACGAGTTGTCCTGATGCAGACTCTGGTGAGCCAAGCACAGTTTTGCACTGACTGGAGCTTCCGGCTTCCAGTCTCTGAAACGCTGTGAGGGAAACCTGAAATAACCAACCCTTTCATCTGCTGCAGACCAGAAGCTGCCAATACAATGAATCATGGTTTTGCAATTTAAAGAAACAAAATTGAGCAGCTGGATCCAGTACCAGCAGAAAGTGATAGGAGAACCTTGCCTGAAAATTAAAAATTCTTCCAGTTGGAAAAAAATAATTTGCTGCTCTGTTAAAATTTTCTGAGAGAGAGTAAATCCTCCTGTCAATCTTTATTTTGGACTACCTGTATTTCTTAGAAAATTTTGGCTGGTTTTTGGATGATGTCAAGAGTAAGCAGGGGTGGTGGTGGGAAATGGCAGGGAGGCTTATTCCAATCTCTAATATCCCTTCCTGTTTCACACAATTTTTTTTCTGTGCTGACAGAGTGAATAGGAAATGGGAGACAAATTTGAAGGCAGGTCTGTCTGAACATGACATTCAGAAAAATGTACCTAGATACTACAAGAATGAACCCAGATTGGCTCTTGTCACTTTTTATCAGTTTTGAAAAGGAAAGTAAATGAGAAACTTACCTTGCTGACTATATTTTTAATATCTTCTTGAAAAACGATCTGAGTCAACTTTGTCCCCCTTTCACAAACCTATTTTAGTTCCTAATTCTTCATTCAAAGATAAGAATAAAATACGTTGTTTAATAATAAGAAAAAAAATCTTCAAAGTAGCAGTTATATAATAAATGCAGAATCTTAAAGCTAAAAAATTCCCCTGTGCATAGAGGTTTATTTTTAAAACATTATGAATTGTTGTCACTCATCAAGCAGCATTGAGAGTACATTGAACACCTACAGAAGATCAAAGAACTTCCATTTTCTGTTGATTCTGCATTTTTAGCTTAACTACTACATCAAATAAATTATTCTTTGGCATTTATTTGAATGTGAAGTACAGTAATCAGGGCTCTAAAGCTAATCTGATTAAGTGGTTTATTTCACAAAAGCTGTCCTATCTCTTTTTCACTGAAGATTAGCCAGAAACTCAATGTTTCTTTTTCTTAAATTTAAAATTCAAGAATATTATCTAATAATTATATTACTGACAGACTGTACACTGCCTCTCTTTAATAATACTCAATACAGCAGAACCAAACAAATGGTTTTCTCCTGTTTGAAAGAAGCAGGATGATGGGACTGTTAAATAGCTGTAGAATTAGTAAAAGCCTAATCTTTTTCGTGAGCCAATGTTGTAAAAACCTGCAGGTAGAAAATTTCCTTCCATATTATTTTTGGAGCTTATGCTGTGAGTATAAATGCTATGAAAATGCAAATGAATTGCTAGATTATTTAAAATATGCATAACATGCAGCTACTCTTTTAGAGGGAAATTTGCTTTCCTTCCTCATCACACATCTGGTTTGTAGTGTTGTACATATATTTGTTTAAGATTTATATAAAACACCCTTTAGATTTTAGACATCGCATTCATAAAACAAAACTGTCTGCAGTTCTGAATCTTTTGAAATTCCTCCTGGAAAATAGAAATTTGCCTGTGCTCTTCCCATCTTCATAACACAACACCAGCAGGGCAACACATTACAAAGAATACTTAATTGTTTGGGCTCGAAATGGAGATACATTTACTTTTATATTTCGTCCTGCTTCCCTTACCATGAGAAGTAGGAAGTCCAACCCACTTACTTTGTTAAAAAATACTAATATGGTGCAGTAATGCTACATTATATGTCATAAAACATGGTTTGTTTTTCCTCAATATAATTTACTGCTTGTATTTGTCAACTCTGTGTAAGTTAGGGCTTTTGGTTATGTAATCAATCCTTTTTTAAGTCTATTAATTTGTTCTGACTATATTTTTCTAGATTTTTTTCAGTTTTATAGCCAGAAAAATATTTTTAAATCAGTATTATTTCTTTTCTGTTTAGCTTTCATGTCCCAGGGGCTGATGTGAAAAATACTCAACAAAATCCTGTGGCGTGTTTTCTGCAAAACCAGCAGATGATCATAATGATCCCTTTGGCCAGAAAAACTTCTGAATGCATTGCCTGGCCATCCTGAATGAGGAACTGTTCCTCTCTATCCAAAACTGGGCACACGTGCTCTCAGTGAAGTTGATGTCCTATTTTGTAGCAGATAATTTGATTTCACTATAGAGATTAACAGAGTATTTCCTCCTCTGAATCAGGCTCCAGTTTTTTTTCCAGATGCAGACATAGAAATTGTTTTTCCTTTCCTGCTCTACCAGTGCAATGCTTTGACAGGGTGAAAGGATTCTCTCTCCTCTTGGGGTTTGCTTATGTTGTGTCCTTAGGTGCTACTGAGGTATCCAGCCCAAACAGCCCTGGAGTTTGCTTCCATTTTCTTATTCCACGATTCTGAAGGTTGTTCCACCCTGAAAGGCTAAAACAGCTCTTTGCTGTATGACTCTGACAAAGTGTTACTGATACACCCATAGGTTTCACACACGTGACTTCTAATGGCAACTTAGGTCATTCCCCTGCCTGCTCAGTGTTTTGTGGGAGAAGACTGGAAATGACTGTTTAGTATCACTCTCTTGTGCACATTTAGTTTATCCGGTGCTCACTGTTGGCATAACAGGGGTTAACATTTGGAGCAGGACTGCCAGAGACTTGATATAAGACTGAAATATTGGCACCCTATCCAGAATTTGGAAAATGAGGGAAATTAAAATACACCGAGTGCAAATGAAAATAGCAAGATAAATTGGTGGGAAATACTCATTTTACCATGTGATGATGTTCAGAACCTGGAGTTCTGCCCCATGACACTCTGCTGAGGGCACAGGTTAGTGGCTGGCACAGATTCCAAACCCAGATCTGTGTGTCCTTGAAGGCAGCACCCAACATTCCCTTTGGCTCTGACACCTCCAAGCGACAGCATCCCCTTTACCTCCCACCCTGTGACTGTGGAAGAAAATGCCTGAGCTGAAAGCAAGTCCTTTAGTTACCCACTGGGAAATAATGACACCAAGAATGTTTAGAGATAAGAAAAAGAGCCATTTGTATCATCTTACTGAGTCTGGCCATCACACGGAGGTATTGGTACCAGCCCTCTCATTCCTGCTGTCGAGCTTGTCAGGACTCTTTTATCATCTGCAGACTCTGCCCTCTGCCTTCCTCAGGGTCAATTGGTTCAGTGCCTTTCACATTTTTTGATCAAAATTTCAGTGTGGAATCTTATGATACTTCGGCAATGCCATGGTGTGGAAAATGTACTTCAAAACTATTAATGTACTCTCCTGTCCACGTGAGTCCTAGCAGGTACATCTGTCTGTGCCTGCTTGGGGAGGCTCATGCCAGATTTGGCTGATAAGCAGCATTTAGGCAGCAGTATCGTGGCCAGTCAGTGCACACAGGAATAGCCAGCCTCACAGTGCTCATGTATTTCGCAGCTGGAACTTCTTTTTCTGGCATTTTTTATTTATAACAGTTTGTATTCTTCTGTCCTTTTATGTCTGTAATAATGAGTAATTTCTGACATCTGTCCTTTAAGGAAGTTTACTTTTGTCCTTGATTCATGCAGGGTGCGTAGGAATAACCTCCTGAAATAATGCAGAATAGAGAAATTTGCAAGCAGAATGATAGCTCAGCTACCTGGGTACCTTTTCTTTGGCAGTAGACTGCCAGATGCTGCACCAGAAAACAATTTGTTGCAAACCTCACCTGGAAACAAGTTTATGCCCTGAAGTTCATAATTTTTGCAACATGTGTCCTTTGAAATGTCACATTTGCTTTTTCCACTTCCAGTTTTAGAGTGGTATATCTCTGTACATCATCTTTGCTCATTCGAGATCCTGGGGTTTTTTAACAGCTCGTGTTTTCATAGATTGCAGCCTTGACAGCCTTGAATGTTTTTTTAGTTCTCAAAGTGGTTGGGGTCTTAGCAGTGATAATTTCCTACAAGAGAGGGCAAGCTTTTACACTGAGTATTTCTCTTTTGTGCCCATACCGCTCAATAGGAGGAAGTTTTTCTTTATACTGATGTGTTTCTGGTTGAGACATATGGAAGGCCTAAGACATTTCATGGTAGAAAATCCTTTAAGCATTTCTACTATTTATATAGAAAACTACAATTTTACTTTCAAAGAATTTGCACTGCCTTTTTTTTTTTTTCTTTTCCAAAAATCCACATGATGAAACACAGTCTTAAAAGTCACTTTTCCAGTTGGTGAAATTATCACTTGCTCTTCCTATTTCATTACAACTCCACATTTGCAAGAGGAATATTGACCAGGAGCAAACCAAGGAAGTTGATTCAACCCAGCTGAGTTTAATACAGGTGCATTAGGATTTACAACCTGTTCATCTCTTGCCATTGCTAAGGAGGGGGTCGTGGCACCATAGTTTTAAATTGGGAGGGATAATTCTGTGCTCAACTGTCCACAGCTTTGGTTGCCAAAATATTTTATAAATTATTTCTATTAAATAAAACAGAATGTGTGAAAACAACAGGGATTCCATACTGCTATGAGACCCAGCATGGAAGATTTCACCAAAGGAAAGTTTAGGGAGGTTACGAGCATTTGATAGAGTAGTCATCAATTTGCACTTGCAGCAAATTCTAACTCTTGGTATAATATAAAAAAAGAGATGTTTAAAAATAGGTGTGCTTAAAACAAATATTTGACTGTCTAACAGAAATCAATTTGGTTCCAGTTTGACACGCTGTTATATTATTATGGCCAGTTTCTTATGAACACCTATATTTTTTTAAAACCTGTTGAGAAGTTTCAATTCTAGTCCTAAGAGTCTCTTTTCTCACTAGATTAAATACTGAAAAATAAAACAAAATATGTAAATATAGTATACCCAAAAGCAAAAAAGTAATTTCCAACACAGATGGGTTTCAGGAGGTCTGCTGCCAAAGATTTTAAAATTCTTATGCCAGGGGGTAATTTGCTTGCAAGAGAAGAAAATGTATCCAATTACCCTTATGAAATTATGAGTTTTGCTCCCAAATCGGCCATTTAATGGGGCATCTGAAATGAAGGTGCAAGCAATGGCCATCTTGTTTCTCATACTCTTGAGATTATGATATATCTAGTGTGTCTTGTTTCTGTGTCCCCTAAATATGAGGGAAATAACTATTAAAGATCATAACTTGACCAACATTATGCTGCAGGTAAAAATTACTGATGGTTTGGGGGTTTTTTTCTATATATGCTCTGCAGTCATTAAATTTAACCTTTAACCTGCTGTAAGGAGTGTTTCACTCCACCTCAGAAGCTCCTGAGTGCTGCCCAGTTTAACATCAGGCCTCCCTGCAGTCAGGGAGAAAAGCAGCAGAAGTGTTGACATGGGTGAACTCATCTGGAGGGTAGCACTTGGTATGCTTTGGGTCTTCCCTTCCCTTGAGGAAATGAGCCATGTTTGGCTTCTCCATTGCTCTTCTATATCAAATTTGGGATATTTCCATGCAAGTAGAGGTTCTTGATAAGTTTATTCTGAGAAACTGCCCTTCACACAGTGAATGTCTGTGTCTCCCTTAGCTCAACATCCCTACTGTGATTTTTAGTACTTTGTGCTTGGCATTGAAAATCCATGTTTACAAGTAATGTACCAGTCCTTCTATTGAAAAGTCATAAATATGGAATGTGATCATGCACTATAAGAATGTTTTCACATTGATTTTTTTTCTTGTAGAAATCATAAATTGCCCACACTGCAGCTTTGTGGAGGCCTGAGAAAAGCACAGAGCTCTGGTAGCTTTGGAGGGGATGTTTGTCAAACTGTCACCAACACTGCCAGTCCCAGAGCTGCGGCTGACACAGCCTTACCTGCCTGGTAATTCTACTTTTGGAATGAGAAACATTGCTGAGGGATACTTATGCCCTAATAGCACCTCTGATTTTGAATCCTGCAGGGGCCCGATCAAACTAATTAGACTTTCTCTCTAATTTTACCTGTCTATCAGGCATTGTCATTCAGCCTCACAGGAATTCTGTGCCTGTTAATTAGGAAAACATTGTGGAATCAGAGAGGACTCAACAAGAATAAGGAGAAAAACAGAGAAAAAAGGAACAGAACTGGGAGCAGAAAAAAAAACAGCACAGTAGTAGGACAGAATTCAAGCACATGAGAGGTCCCAAAGTGGAAGGACAAGTGGAGGGCAGTGGTCAGTGTAATTCTGATAGAAGCTGAGTGAGAGATTAGAAGAGATTTGTTTTAAAAGAGATTTTTTTTTTCTTGTTGGGCATAAATGAGGGAAGACATGGTGTTATACAGGGGGCCTGAATGAGCTCAGATTTCAAGTATATTAAAGTAAATAATTTTTTATTATTACTCTTTGTCAAACAGTTTTCATCAATAAGGTTACTTTACCTAATTTTTCTGTGTTGACCTGTTTGAATATTCTGCCCATTCTGAAATAATAGCAGAAAAATGGAAGAGGAAGCAGACCTAAAAATATAATATGCCTAAAAAATTCCCATTGTATAATGTTTCATACAGGTAGACCCCATGTATCTCACATATATGAGAAATTATTTTTGTATTTGTTTAAACCAAGAATGATTTATTCTGGACTTTTATATGCTCCTTCCTCTCTCATTCCTCCTGGTCTGATATAATTTCATTAAAAACTAATCTTCTACATACTTAATGGTGATTAGTTGGAAATAAAAATATGGTGGAGAGTTAAAATAGCTGGTGAGTGTCAGAGCTCAGACAGTTGTCTCAGAAAAGTATTTAAAAGTTGAGAAGGAAATTCTGTCTTTTATTAAACTCTCATAGGTGATTCAGAGTTTGCATTGGAATCATTCAAGTCTACAAGAATACTGAAGAAACTGATGAAAACTGGTTCTTCAATACTTAGCTTAAAGAATGATTTCTTATGTGTTTCTTTATAGTTCAATTTGTCATTTCATTGAGTCTACTGTCAATATGATTTAAGAGCCTGACAGACACATTAACCTCTTAATAACAAGTTTCTCAAACTCCTTTTCCAAGCCTCTCTCTTTGATAGGACTGAAACACATAGTAAATCTTATTTCATTTTGAGTCCTCTTGACTTACCCTCAAAACATGATTCATTTATTTTTGTCTGAACCTAATAAGGCAGATTCCATTGAAAGATGACTGGGGTGGTTATCTAAACAGATAGGAGAAGAATTTAAACTTCCACCTGCCTAGGCTCACTAGGCTTCTGTCCAGGTGATATAAACAAAATTTCCTCTCATGAACAGAAACAAAGTACACTGAAGTAAATGTTAAAGATTGACTGTCTGTAACATTTTAAAAAAGTAAATTTTTAAGGCCATAAAATAGACTCGACTTAAATATTGTAGAGCTCAAAGAAAAACCTATTAATTTCAATCAAAAACTTTCTCCTATTCCATTAACCATCTCCCCACTCTTGATTTGGATTTTACCAATGTAAGTTATAAGCAATTTATGAAATAGTTTGTAAACCTACCTTCTCAGGAAAATTTGAGTTGTGCTGAAAAAAATTTGTGACTTCCTGGGGTTAATCTTTTCTGTGAGTCCCTCACCTTCTCACACACAAGCAGAACTGCTGGAGCCCATATTTCTGTTAGGATTCAAGGCAGCAGTGACAGTCTCTGAATCTGCCCTCATCAGAGCAAATTATTCTGCAGTCCTCATGGCAGTATATGGTTCAAGAAGTTTTTTGCTCCAAGAGAAAGTGGGTACTCTCACAGAGCTCCTTTTGCTAATAAAATTGTTACTGCCTTGTGAAAGATTAAAGATTTATCCTTCTCGCTTGGTCTGCAAAGTAACACTGTGTTTTCCTGTAAGCAACACGTGCAAGAGGGCTTGTCCTTCAGGTAGTGACAACTGTCTCACGTATGTCCTTACATTTCTTTCTTCTTGTGGCATCAACTTCGACCATAATTTGGCTCCTAAAGATAATATTCTAAAACATGAATTTGAAAGCAGGTATTCAGAATATGAAATGCTAAAATGTAAAGAGAGTAAAGCAGATGGCATCCCATGATTTCCTGAGGTTTCTTCTGCTGATTTGAAAAGCTCTTCATTCAACGTTTCTCTGCCTACAGAAACGTGATTCAGCACTGCAGCCAGACCGTGTACCAAATTTCCATGGATGCTGCTAGAAGGATGCCATACAACAACTGCAGAACTCATTTGCACCGCTGGTAGTCAGGCTGTGTCTGAAACACGCCTCTCAAGTGTAAAATATTCAGCACTAGAGGGAGAATATACACTACCAAGCCTACAGACAGGAATGGTGCAATCCACTCACATGGGTAATGTGAGAAATAATTATTTAACGCTCATGAAGCAGACAGAAAATTAAAAGTGCTATAGAGTGGTTGCTATTAAAAATCTTTACAATTCGACTTTGCAATTAGATTACGTTATCACTGTATTCCCCTTTTGCTCGGTATAGGAACATTTAGGGAATACTTCAAATCCATGAAGGCAGCAATGGCATTAATTACTTGCAAATGTAATTAAGAAAAACAATACTGGTGATCTCTGATGATCACAAAGTATCTATTTACTAGAGGAAATACAGTTTAGGACTGAAAATGTTGCATTTTAGGATATGATTTTATATGTCAATTATAAATGATGTGACAAGTTTTTACTCTTCAGACATGCCTGATTGCCTTACTGTAGATGGGAATGATCCGATTATGAAATGTTGGCCTCATTTAAAGCAGCACTCAAATACCCTCTGACTTTACTAGACAAAGTTTCATCCTTAGTCACTTGCCAAAAGCTGTAGAGGGAGTAGCTGTCACAGAAGAGAACTCATGAGTATTCTGGCTAGAGCTGTGCAGAATATTTTTAGTGTAAATTAGAGTTCTTTAAAACATTCCAGTTATCAAGCAAAGACCTGAAAGTAGTTGGATTTTGAAATCCATATTAATAAAAGAGTGCATGAGATCTTAAAAAATATTCATATTTTGATGAAAAAACTTTTGATCTCACATTTTACCTTTTTTTTTTCTTCAGCTATTTTATTTCTTAGGTAAACTTGGAAGCCAGGAGTGAAAAAATATCTTAGTGATTTTTCATATCATTCAATCTTTAGCTCATTTATGCAATCCCTTGATCATGACTTTTTCTTATTTTAAATGGACTCAGAGCCCTGCATTTCAGTTCACAGTTGTTCTAAGTGCATATTTACCTTAATTTTTACATTTTTTTTGATCCACTGCCACCCAGTACAAATCCAGCAAGTCCACAGACACAGTGCTTTGTGATATGATTCATGGATTGCACAGTGGAAGACAAATCTGTAGGATTCCTACTTACAGAGTGCTGAATAGTCCAAATAGAACCCTGCAAATTTTCATTCTTCTAAGTAGTTGAGCCATACAATTGATGATGCCAAGACAAGTAAGCACCCCATGAACACCGGGACGGACTTTCATTGCAAAGTTCAGCTTGGTGCACTAAATGGTAAAATACAGAGAGAGCGTAAATGCAACAGCCCAGGGTGGGTGTTGGGAGGGGGAACGAGGATTAATTACTGCAGTATTTTTAGATGGTAGTATTCATAGCTATTTTTGGAATGCTAAGAGACTTTGAAACGTTTGGAGTAACTCTATTGACATTGCACTGGGATTGCCAAGGACCAGGCACAGCTGCTTGGATGCTGTTAACACTCTAACAATGCCATTTCTCTCTCAGCAGCTTCCTGCTTTGCAAAATTTCTGTGCATATTTCGCTGGGGTGATGTTTCTTTGCATTGATCCAACTTCCAGAAGCTTCTAACAACTTATTTATCACAGGATGCCAGGCAGGATTAGGGTTTGTTGTTAAAAACCACGGCAGAGCCTTCAGAGCTTGTTTGTGGCTGGTAACTGCCAGGATGGGTCTTTGAGAGCATCATCTGGAGTGGAGGAGTGGGAAGGGAAAAGGCTGTCGTGGTGTGTTGCTGGGAGCAGGTAAGATGTTTGCCTTTTAATAATCTTTTCGATATTTGCAGCCATGGTGTGGACAGGTATGGGAGTCATTTATCCAAACACCATCCACGTGCATGTAATTACACTCACAGGAACTTGCACTGTTATATGAATTAATCTAAACATTGTAGTAACTACTGTCTAATAACACACAGGTTCCCAGGGTACTTAGAGTATTAAATTGCAGATGGGAATTCCTTGGAGAGACGCAGGTTGCATATCCATTTGCTGCTCAGGGAGGGAAAAGCTCTGCTCAATGTATTGTGTGGCTGTAGCTCGAGTTCTCTGTGCTTGCTCAAGAATTGCTGTGAAATACATTCTAGGACCAGCAGCAAGTTCATTTAAGTCTGTCTCCATTTAAAACCTAGTCAGAGCGCTGTGCAATTTAGTGATACTTAACATAGATTGCTAGTGGCTGCTGCCAAAGGTGATTTTTTACTTTTTCACTAAATACTGCGTGTAAAACGCAGTAATGCTCTAGTGGCAGCAGTGTAAGCCTAACTTTAGGTTAAGCAAAAACATGAGCACAGGAGAACTGCAACATTTTTGCATTATGGGCTAAAATAGTCTTTGTTGTACTTTGTTTAAACTGGCCCTTAAGGATGTATTCAATAGGACTAAATTAATAGGTATTTTTCAAGAAATAGTTTATGATTTTGACCTCTGAATTTTGGCTCCCATGCCATGTTTGCTTGAGAACCTTTCATCCACACACCCTCGAGACCATGTGCCAATTCTTTTCTGCAACGTTTTTAAAACAGCTTAAGAACTAGCAACAGGGACAGGATCTATCAATAGCATAAGGGCAAGAGTTGTACAGATCTCTGAAATTGGTTGGTGGCTGCCTTAGAGTACTGCAAGTATTACTTTTAATCTCTGTGGGGTATATACAGCGCCTTCTGCAATGCACTGCCACCAGACAGTCTAGCACATCTGGGACACCGTGAATTTTTCTGGTGCCTCTTGTCAAGTTTCTTATTTAACAAGAAGAGATTGAACATATACCTGTAATTAATGCATGAGAAATCTGATATTAATAGATGAACTTTCTGTGCACCTTTTGTGTATTTACCCACATACTTAGGTAGTGAGACAAAAACTGGAGAGAAAATTATTCTTAATATTGGACAGTTTCATTATCTTCATAGTTATCTTTCAGTATTTTAGCCAAATTCTGAATGGCTACATCAGGCATGTAAATTCCATCTGGTTTCTCTTTGCAGATAACTCTCAGTTTGTTGCTGAAATGCAGCAGGATGTATGGAGACCCTGGGAATGGGGTACCATCAAAAGCTAATAGTGTATATAAAATAGGAGTTAACACTTTCAAAATTTTTCCTCTCTTCACAAGTATTGACATCTACCTGATAAACTCCTCTTATTGTGCAGTTGAAAGAGTCTTAAATTCAACCCACCAAAGAATTCATCTCCTCCTGCGCAACTCTAAGCAACTATATTCACCTTTTAATAGGTGCTGCATGTTTAAAAATTGCTACGTACAACTAAGATATATGTGCCACAAAATTTTCAAATCCTCATTAAATGTGTGTTTACATAGTACTCCTGTCAGGCAATGGGATCATGTGAGCTAAGAAACATTTTTGTTAGAAAAAGCAGGGATAGAGATGAGGATTTCTTACACTTTGTAACTGGAATTTTTGACTGGAACATTTTTTTTTTCCTTTTTTTAATTGTGGAAGCTCATTAGAAGTTCACATTTATCTCATGCTATAGTCTGTCTTGCCATGGATAATTCCTGATGTCTGGACGGTTGAAGGTGTCTCAGATACTGCTGTTCAGTTGGGAGTAATGAATATATTTATTCTAGCAATAAAAGTCAGCATTGCAACAGTTTTTGATCCTGGTAAACTATACATATTGATTTGGAAGAAAACATGATGTTAAAGAACAGAAACCCTCAACAAAATGGAAAAAATACTCAAGATGAAACACAGATGTTTTTAATTCTAAATTGTTCTCTTTTTTTTTCTTCTGTGGAGGTGTGCATCCAGAAGCACTGGACAGTAAAGGAAATAAGAATTGTATTAATAATTTATAAACACATTATAAAACATTTTTAATATGAGCTATCTGTACAATGTGTGGAGAACAGAGGAATCTGTGGGCCACAGAAAACACAATTGCAAAGTGCTGTCCCCCACTCAGTTGCACCCAGTGGGGGGGTGACAAAGAGCCAAGCTGGTGCCTATCTTTTATATAAATACCTGAATTGCTGTGGGCATCACCCCTGGGGTTGCATACTCTGTAATTAACACCAGCATTTGCACACCATAAATGTGTATGCTCTGAATGCATTATAAATAATCAGTATTTCATCATCTGATTTTTATCACATACTAACATGTGAAAAAGGGGGGTTGTCTCTTTCGAGTAATCCCAGTATTTTAATGCTTCAAGTAAGCACACTGGGTAACATACCTGCAGACATGAAGTATTTACCTCAGGGTAAAAGTATAGGAATCATGGAATGACACATAGTCATTATTAGAAAATATTGTTTTCAAGAGCACTTTGGCTCAAGCATTGTGCTGTTATTGAGTGAACCAATTTCTTCATTTGCTACGTCTGGGATTCTTAGCTCTTAAATATTAGACAGGACATTTCCAAGAAGTAATAAAAAGAGGTTAAAATTGAATTTAATTAGAAACACCTCCAGAAATTTGGTTACATGTTGCTTACTTCCTTAGTAATCCCTTAATGGACAAAGGCAAATTGAAAATGAAACTTGCTTTGTCATCCGCTCACTCTTTCAAAACATTTGGATAAGGTTTAAACCTTTAAATGTTTGGATAAGGTTTAAAGTGTGCTGTTTCACAACTGCCTTAAAGGAAAAGAAACAGTTTTCAGAGAACATGAAAGAAAAGTAATCTGGAGAATACCTCTGGAGTATTCTGGAAATACAGAGAAACACTGAAATGAAAAAAAACCAAACAACAACAATTGCAAAACCAACCACAAACAAAAAACCCCAAATATTTTCAGATGGGTTTAGCTTGGATATAAGACAATATTTGGAGAGGCCACAGCACAACATAGTAAGAATATTAGGTTTTAAATTTCAGGTATGTTCAGTTTTTTCCAGTTTGGTTTTTTTTGGTTTGTTTTTTTTTTTTTGGGGGGGGGGCGGCTTGTCTTAGATATTTTGATTCAAACAGAACCTTTCCTCCTAAATGACCAACTTTTTTTTCCCTGTGTCTGCTTCCATTGTGAGGTGCAGGGCTGGGGTGAGATGCTCCTGTCAGACAGAAATATCTGCAGACCTGAGGAAACCTTGCAGCCAATAGTTAATTTGCTTCCGTTAGTGTTAGCTGCCCTGAAATATTTGATCAAGGATTTATATGATCAAATTGGCATCCTCCACTCCTCTTTTGCAGATTGATTCTCTTCACCTAATGTTTATTGTTCGTAATTAGCTGTTTGTTGATGTTAATTAGACACACATTTTCTTGCTCTGTAATCTATATGTGCATGCAAATTTGTTTCAGTTTCCGAAAAGTGGAAATAGATGAGTAAGCATTTGCTATCAGTGTGAATTTATGGGGTAAATCACAGCTATAAATTGAAATAAATCGAAACATGTACTTGAATGTTTTCAGACTTTACACATAGCTTTTGCTGGTTCCAGATATATAATATGTACTTAAAGTTGGTCTTCCCTTAATTAATTAGGTTATGGAAGCAGAGTAAGAAATGGATTACAGGTAGAGACAGTTATAGGAAGTCAGTAAAGAAATGTGAGAGGGAAGTAAGCAGGTTGGGTCAGCGTGACATCAGTGGCCCCCTGAGCAGCACCTGCACCGTGTGCATCCCTCCTGTGGGTACAGAGGGCTGGGATCCTCCCCACTGCGGAGACAGCCCGGAGCCCCGCAGGGAGGTTGAGATGTGTGGATCAGTGGCACATTGTAGACAAGAAATGGAGCAAGGCTGCCTGGGTTTGATGAGAACATTAGGCTGGAGTGATAGATCGAGCTGATATTACTGGGGTAGGGAAGGCTTTATATCATAACAGAATGGGTAGACAAGGAGATAAAACAATACTATGCTTTGTGTCAACAAGAAATGTGAAATGTGTGAGGAAATGCATGCAATTATAAAAGAGAATGAATGAGTTTCCTTGCCAGCACAGTAGCCTTTGTATAAAATCTGTTGTTTACCATTTGTTTCAAGACTTAGAATATATTTTCTCAAGCTTTTCATCTATGCTTTATTTGGGCATATGGAGACTGATTGAAACCTCAGTTCTTGAAACACTTAGTGCTTTGTATCATGATAATGAGCCTGCAGTGGGAATACCAGCAACATTATGAGCAATAGGCTCAAGGAGTAAGAGATTCCCAGACTTCTCTGCACTTTCATTTAAAAAGTTCATGCATCTTTAATAGTGAGGATCACATTGCAATTAAATACCTTACCAGTACCAGAATGACTGTGCCGAGAAGCAGTGCTCACTCTGCAGTCTGCACAGAATTTTATTTTATGATTGATAAGATGCATCAGGTTACAGCTGTCCCTGGGTACTCATCACAGGAGATTAGACCTGGCAGCAGTCTCAAGAGATCCTCCAGTTCATTCTTTTAGCGCAAGATCAATTAAACCAAAATTGTCCCTGAATAATATTTGCCTAATTTCAAGCTCTGTTTAATAGAAAAAACAAACAAACTCACAAAATAATAAAAAATAGCTTCTATTAACTCAATTATGTATATATGTCAATGTTTATTTAGGGGACAAGAAGAGATAGGTTACATTGGTTTTTAACAACAAACAAACTTGAAATTTATCTTTTCCTCTTTCCTATCTCTTATTTTACCAGCTGTTTTGGGAATCAAATTTGCATGCTTTTGTATTTATATCCATCCTCCTGTGATGTTCTGATTTCCTCCACACCAATATTGTGTGGAGGATATCAGAATAATGAAATATTCAGCACTTTGCTAAGTCAGAGTTTGTCACTTTTCAGATTTTTTGGTATTTCAGTGCTTTTCTTAAGCTGAATTTTCAAATTGGACTTATGTATTATTTTTACTTCAAATCTCCATTAAGCCATTTAGATATTGAGAAATATGAACTTAAATATCCACTTCAGTGTATTTGTTGTAACATAATGAATGACACAAGAAGAAAATATATTGGTTTGCTCAACTAAAAGATGATCTGACCCCTCACAATACAATATACAGATATTCCAAGAAATAGGTAGGAGCAAGAGTAGCTGTTATATCCAGAGTATTATTTTTGAATATTTACTATGAAACTCTGAAAATTAAATCCACTTTTAAACTGTCTGTTAAGCTTGGTTTTCTCAGATTTCATTTGTGCAGTAAACTTTGTAGAAGTTTTATTCACAGTGGGTAAGATCCAGCCCTGGAGCTAAACAAGAC
Source organism: Struthidea cinerea (assembly GCA_013397865.1). NCBI lineage: Eukaryota > Metazoa > Chordata > Aves > Passeriformes > Corcoracidae > Struthidea > Struthidea cinerea. The sequence continues at coordinate 266,913 of VZTI01004085.1, read as the reverse complement.
TTTTCCTGCAACTGAAACTTTTGATTGTGTAGGTTTTGTCAGGAGTTAGAGCACATGAGCAGGGAAACTCTCCCTCCTGTACCCTCCGCAGCCCCCAAGCAGAGCAGAGGAAATAACTGAACTCTCCCATTCTTCAGTTGTCAGTAAATATCTGAAACCCATTGTGGAAGTTCTGGATCCTTTTTCAGAACAAGGTCCACGAGGAAGTTTAAAGCACAGGTAACACTTGTAAGGAAGTATATGGCATTAAAGAAGATGGTGCGTAATAGGAGAATTTAAAGGGGTTTTTTTTTTTGGAGGGAAAAAAAAATGCATCCTGGGTTAAAGCAGAAGGGGCTGATCTATCCCGGTACTCTGTGGCAGGTATCTTCCTACAGGGGATGCTTAGGGAAGAGCAGGACAGGAGAATGTTGGGATGGTGATTCAAAACTTTCCAGTGCTCCAGCAGTTGGTGGCCTCATGACTTCTGTAGAGAGAAAACTCTTTCAATCCCATCTCATTTATTTCTGAATAGGACTGAGTGAATGAGGCAGGGTGTTTCAGGAAGAAAAAAGATGTCCTCATGCTTAGTGACCTGGAGAGTTGGTTTTCTGCATGCTCCTGACACATGGTAATTCTATGCTGGTTACTAAACCCACACTTGATAAGGGTTTACCTGAGCTGTGAATATCCTGGACATGTGACTTGGGAATGCAATATACACCAGTGCTGAGACTTCACAGCTGCAACTGGAGTAAACTCTTCTGCCTTGGATATATGAAGTACAATATAGCACTAAATCAGATTTTGGATTTCTGGCATTGCATCTGCTATCTGTGGAATAGGAATATCAATATGCACTTATCTCAGATAGTTGTTATGAATGTGTAGTGAAGGAACTAAATACTGCACTGATGAATGTCATAGAAAGGTTCTGAAGAAATTAATCATTTTTTCCAGTCAGGGGTTTGAATAGTGTACAATAAACAAGGCATAACAGCATACAGTAAACAGTGGGGATAAAACTGATAATATTGAATAAGTGTCAGCAAGTGATTTATTTGCATCTCGTGCACTGATTAATGGTAGTTTTTTTCAGAAATAATGTGGGGCTTTATCACATGAAGACTATGACCTGAATTGGGTATGTGAATGTAGCCTATCTGTATCATGATGTTTCCTAATTTTCAGTGCCCATTTCTGACATTTTAGTGATTTGTGCAGGTTGTGTCTTTGTGGGACACATAATCATTTCATATGCCCTTAAACACCTCTGGTCCTTTTTATTTGAGTTGTTTCTATCATCTTCTATACAAGCACATTTTTTTACTTTAGAGAGCAATTTTACTGGATGGTGATGTGGACATGCCAGTCCTATAAGGCCCTACTAGGCAGTACAGCAATTTCAACATCATCACTGGCATCAGATTTTCCTCTCGGTTATGGAAAAAAAAAAAAAAAAAAAAAAGAAAATAATGCAAACCAAAACCCTAAAATTAGAAACACATGAACTTGGAGCAGAAAGATACAAGTTATTCTCTGTTATGACTCTATTACAGTCAAGCAGTAACAACAGAGGAGAGTGTGATATTCAATCTGTACATAGAAAAGTGACTTTCTCTTGTGAGTCATGTCTGGAAAGAGAACTCAAAAACTTGCTGGTATTATCAGTAAAGCAGCATTTTATTGAATGAGTCTGTTGGCTTTTTCACACAAGTAGAAGTGTGAATTTCCCAAAGGCCAAGTGTTCTGGAAGGTGCTATTTAGATTTATTCTTATCATTATGTTAGACTTAGTCTGCATCAAGCAGCCAGGTCCCAGGTAAATGGGAGCTCTCTGGGGGGAAGACAGGAGCCTGATGAGTTTCAAAGGCTAATCTGCCAAAATACTCTGGTGAATAGGTGTCTAGAGCTGCAGTATTTATTTTTGTAAAGTCAAAAAAATAACCCTCAACCAAAGACCCAAGAAAACAAGAAAAGAAATAGCATTTATGTTAAAGTCCCTGGAAGGAACTAGCCACTGGCTTTACCTTCATTGGCACTGCAGCATGGCACTCTGTGGGGATTTGTGTACATTTCTACCTTTTGAAGCCAAATTTAGTGACAAGAGATGTGGAGTTTTTTCACAATAACATGGATTTGTTCGGAAACAGTATAGAAATTATATATTCACCAGACAGAAGTTTCAGCAGTTGTAGGCATTTCATTTTGGTCATGTCTGCAGCAAGACCATAAGTTTGTTTCCATGTTATGTTGGCTAACATTTCGTATGAACACAATCACCAAGAACCTGTAGTGAGTGTTCTAAAGCATACTCAGCTCCTTGGAGTCATACTAATGTTAATAAACTCAAAGAAAATATTACCCCCTTCCCAAAATGGCCAGTACAAATTATGAAAAAGGAAATAATTACATCACTTTATTTGAGAGGCTGTACTTTTAATAATAGAACATTATTGCATTTATTTAATGGAATGTGATGTGACATTTTTAAAAAATAACTTATTGAGGCCTAGTTGAAAACCTGATGAAGTGAACAACAATTTCTGTGTTGACCTCTTTAGGCTTTGGTCCTTGAGAACTCTTCAAAATTATATGAAATGTAAAATAAAATCCATGATTTCCTCTTAAATTCTTCTGAGCCCTTCCAAGTGAAAGTGCATCATCTCCAAAGTTCTCTTTCCGGAGCTCGAAGTGTGAAAAACTTCAATCATTATGGCCTAAGAAAAGCCAATTCATATTTGTCTCCTTAACAAGTCATGAGGATCTAGGCTGATTTTTTGCTTACTTTGAGGATCACGTAATTTTCATATAAAATTCTGGATTGAATCAGAGCAGCTTGGAGGCAACACCATCTGATGCTGACCATCAGTACCGCAATGAGTGGTTCTCAGCAGAAGCAGCTCCTCTGCCGAGCAGCCAGAGGAAGGGATGCAAAGAAGGTGGTTATGTAACCGTGACAGCAGCACACACCACATCCCTCCCCAGGAGGGTGGGCAGCAATCTGCCTCTGGGTTCAGTATTGGACACCATGATCTTGGTGTGAAAATGCTGTGTGCCTGTGTTCAAAGCTATACAGTGAATATGTTGGACAACATGCAAAAAAAAAATTGATAAATTTCAATGATATCTCAATATTTTGTTACTTTGCTTGTCATCTGACTCATAGTTTAATCACTATTGTCTGGTCTGAGATTTTTATAGGTAAAATGCTGTTATGAGTTTAGAGTGAAAAGGGATTTGAAAAATTTGAATCTCCACAGATTCATAATTTTAAACAAATTTTGAATAGTAATGCTGACAAGCACACACACACATATATATATAACTTGCAGTATGCATTAACCCAGCCTAATTATGCCCCCCTCCTTCCTTTATACACTGATACTGCTACCTAGTGAGTATATTCCACAGTTAAAATGAAATGGTTCAGATGTCTAATAGTAATTGTGAGTCATTCCTCCTCTCCATAATGTGGAGTACGGAGAATAAATACAGTTTTCAGGTTTGGTAGTAAACATATCATGTGGCTCTAGTTAGAAGACCATGCTCTGTGGTTTTATGGCCAATATAAACCTCTCTATTGATTAAGCACAGTAATGTTGTTGGAGTACCTGGAAAGGCATTCAGTCAGTACCCACAGAAGTGTCTACATCTGGCATTGCATTTGTCTCAAAGAAATTCTGCAGCACTCTGCAATATGTGAAACCCTTGGAGTTATTTTAGAACTGTGGTAAGCCCTTTCTGCTGTCAAGGAACCTCTACACAGCCATTTCAGTGATTGCTGCAGAGAAAGTTGTGTGTTACTGAATGCTACAAGGCCAGTAAATAATTTAAAGTAATTAAACTAAAAAGTGGTTTCTTTACAAAATATTAGTGTAGAAAATACTGTTTTGTTATACAGTAAAATTTCAGTAGCAAAGTCTTACTCTAGCATCTTTTTCTGAAGAAGGAAGGAGAAGATGGAGTTATTAGTTTGTCATAAATTAGGAAGATGTGCTAACTACTAAAAATGAAGATTTTCTACATTCCATCTCAAGTTCTTCCCATACAGAAATTATCTGCTAGAGATTAATAACTTAAACATTTAAAAACAAAGTTCCTACAGATAAAACCTGTTGGAAGAAAGCAATTATTAAAAAAAACATTAGAATATTGGTACATCTCACATTGCAGCACACATTGCAGGCCTTCTGCACCACTCTGGGCAGGAAAGACTTCCCTGTGGGCAAAGATTTGCCCTCCTACCAAAGAAGCAGGAGGTAGAGCTCTTGCCAGCTTTGAAAGAAAATTATTTTTAAAAATAGGTACAGAACCGCTGGAGCCTACGAGCAGAACACCTTCCTGTAATAAGCTTCTTGGACATAGTCAATAATTTTGTTGTTTCCTCTACTTTCTTGTGTTTATTTCCCCCTAGATACCACTTCATTCACATTCCTATGAGAAAAAAAAAATGGAATAATTGAGAAAAGAGGATATTTTTCTTCTTTTCCTCTTTCTTCACCTATCCAGTAGATTTTTCTTTCTATTGAAGAGAACAATTTGTAAAGATAAAGATTATCTTCAGTTTTATTAGTATCTGCATGAATCTGTGCAAGCTCCAAGGATGTCACTCATGCTCCAGTGCCAAAAAAATGCATAATTTGGTTTTGGCGGGACACATTAAACATCAAATTAGGATGACAAAGAAAGGAAAAGTAAATAGCACAGTATATGTGGCTGAAAGGGTCATTTAGGTGGGCTGTGTGGTGTGAACAGGGGGAGTATTGACAGAAGCAGCATGTTTTGCAGCACAGCTCAGGATTTGCTGAGCCTGGAGGTGAAAGGCAGACTCCATTCCCTTTTCTGCCAAAGAATATTCAAGTTTTCAGCAGCAACCTCATAGGAGCATCTGAATATAGACTATTCCTTGAGAATACACAGTGATTCACATCAAGCTGCTTTCATTCTCCACTGTTCTACTGTTCTATGTTGTACACAATATTTCAATATTTAATAAAGCAGAGACTGGGACCATATCCAGTAGCTCCTAAGTAAAGCAAGTCCCAGGGTGACCATTTTTACTTTCATGTTGTAAATTTTAATTTACATTTATTTGAACTGGTTCTGCTTTTGTTAAACAGAGTCAGAAATATTTAATTTAATTTGGATTTTCTTTTTTTTTTTTAGTGGAAGGAAAAATCATCCCAATTTGGTTCAAAATTCCCCTATTTTCATAACAACAGGATAACTCTTTATTACCTCTGAGTTAGAGCCTATTTTTTCCACTATCCAATCTGCCAGTCTAATCCTCATTTTCAGAATTGCTGATTTCAGGTTATTGTCATTAACAATTAGCAGTCCTGCTCAGAATAGGAAAGTACATAAGATGCTCCTTCTGAACTTTGTCATCTGAGTCACCTTCCCTATGACAAAAAGCCAAGAGAATTGGAATTGTACAGGCTGCAGAAGAGAAGGATCCAGTGAGACCTTAGAGCACCTTCCAGTACCTAAAAGGGCTACAAGACAGATGGAGAGGGACTTTTTTGGAGAGGGTATCTTTTCTGTTACATACACACTTCTTTAATTTTATGTATTACTACTTCAATTTAAAATGCTCAGTGATTTCTCAGAGTTTTTAATCACCAGATCTAAGATTTCTACAGTCTTTACAAATCTTTGAAGTCAGTATACATACATATACATTTGCAAATATTACCATAAGCATTTCATTTCAAGTGCCATGTAAATATTCTTCAGTTATCTTTATTTACTTCATATCTTTAACGACTAGTTATAAGTTTGCCTAACACCCAAAAGTGTAGAATATATATAGTAGGTCTTAGAAAATCATTGGGAAGTATAGACACTCTTCGCTAAATAAAACAATTTGCCAGTACCTGGAAATTATTTGCTTGTGTTCAATACTTTGCCTCATACTTTGATTTCATTTTCTCAAAATATACTGTGTCCTGAATGCATTTTGGGATTCTACATTGAAAAATAAACTAGTGCTCCTAAACAATATTTAAAATGACATTTTTATTATGTTGGCATGAAGCACGTTGCTGAATTGCTTTTAATATGATAATGTTTTGCAGTTTACTATGCCATAAGTGCAGTTTGGCAGTTGAGTTTACATGAATATTTCATCCAGAAAAGGCCATGAATTTGTAATTATAAATAGACCTGTTCAACAGAAAGAGATGGATGGTTCTATAGCTACTAATTTTCCAAGGAAATGATATGTAGTTGAAGACCAAAAGCAAAGACTTCCAGCTGCAGAGGGCCATCTGCAGATCACTTTAAGCAGTATTACAGAGGTCTAGCTACCTTTCCTAGTGGATTAGTTGGAGTTGTTTATGTTGCTCAGATTTTTATGTCTTGGCTTCTTCAGCTGTGTATTTGCAAAAGCACTGGCTGATCAAGGAGGTAAAGCTAGGCTGTCTTCCTCTCTCCTTCACCCTTATTTTGTTCACCAGCTCACCCAGTAGCTCGCTCTGGTTTAACTATTTAATGCCAATCTCCATATAGACACTGCATCCCACATGACATGTTCATTGTAGTGAATAACTGTTGTGTAAATTATCTGAAATCCCAGTAGTGCACTAAGAAAGCAACACTAAAACATTCCATCTTACTTTAGTGCATTTTTGAATATTCTTAATATGACTTAATTTCATCCAGTTTTACTCAGTCGTCAGCATTGCTCCTCTACAACTGCAAAAATATATTCAAATTCCTGTCTGATTCTATTGTAATATCCTCTTTTGTTCTAATGTTTTTAGTTTTCTTTTACTCTGCTAGTGTGTTGAAAGCATCTTCAGTGCCAGATCTTCCAAACAGGCACTGCAATGACTATAGTGATGAGAATTCAGCCCACTCTGGTCAGTGCTGCACACCAGCAGGATGAGCCCTGATGCCTTTGGCACATTCCTAAGAGTTTTCCTAAAGGACCTGGTAAGAGAAGTTTATGTATGTAAGTTACACTGACAGAGAGAAGCAATATGAACGTGAAGTAGCCCAGCAGCTACTGTGATTATTGACTGGGGGAAATGATTTATCCAGGTCAATTCTATCTGACGGCTGTGATATTAATTGCTAGGGATACAGACAATGAGAGATAGGGATGCTCTACTGCAATGTTGTGTCTTATTAGGCTGTATTTACTATAAACTATTCTACTGCGTTTTCCAGCTCTGTTAAATCCTAAAATTTTACCCTTGGTTGTACCTGTGCAATTCCCTAGAAGTAAATAGAGCCGTCTTGCATTAGCAGAGAAGTTTCTCTGTGTCCTTATATGCCCACAGAGAAATGAACAGCTGTGGCACAAACATGTTTAGGTGTTTTCGATACACATTTTGAAATATTTAAAAAAATAAATTAGAAAAATGTATAATATGGAGTAAGAAACTAGGAGAGTATTTGGAAGGAAAATGGGGGGAATACACCATATGTATGTAATAGCTATATAAATAAGGAATAGACAGTTAAGAATTGAATTCTTTCTTGAAAGAACTAAACAGAGTAGAGGTTAGAGGCTAATTCTCCCTCCATCAAAGTTAATGGCAAGGCATCCATTAACTTTAATAGGACCTAGATTAGCCTCAAAAGTACTTATAGCAGGATAAAAGAATGAAATGATGATGATGATGAAGATGATGATGATGATAATGCAGAAAACACAGTGGAGATGGGTATAAATATGTTGTTATGGAAAGAATGGGGAAAGGACTACACTGTATTTTCAATTATCAATCCTAGGCTTGAAATGGAAAAGAGGAGAAGGGAAGAAAAGACAGGAGAAGAATGAGGAGATTGAGGTTTATGCTGAAGGATGATACATGAGATTTATACTGAAGGTTGATACAGGACAGGGAGAGTGAGATTCAACAGTCTCAGGTTGATGTCTAGTAGAAAATGTCTTTGCAAATACCTCTATGGTACACTTGCGTTAAAGGCCAAGAGAAAATTGGTGGACTCAGCCCAAGAACAAAAATATGAAATTAATTTAAAATATACAAATAATAATTTTAAAAGAATGAAGCAAAACCCACACACAAGAAACCCCACCAAACGAAGGACTCAGGAGTATAAAAATTTTCAGCTTAGGCTTACTATCAAAATACTGTGGGGTCTTTAGCAAACATAACCTCTCCTTATCTTCGATCCCTAACATTTATCCATTTTATGCATTAAATATTAATGTTGTTCAATGGTTTGAAAAGCTTCTAGAAAAGTTTGAAAGCTTCTAGAGTGCTGGAATAATACTTGTTTATTGTTTGATCATATTCCCAAACCTTGAAGAAAGCTGGACTCTTCAATACTTTCCCTACAGACAAAGCATGCTGCTGTAATATACAATGGAAGCAAACAGCACTGTTCTGTTCAAATAACTGTTCCCTTTTAGCTGTCTTTTTAAATCATGTGAGTTAATACTGATACAAAACAAAACTACAGAGAATTATTTTCCTATTTTCTATCCCAAATAAAAACATTGTGTCTCTTGAGTTAAAATTTTGTCCCATCCCAGGAGATGATTCAGTATCTATATCTATTCAATTACCTAGTATCTATTTATATACTTGTTAATTTTTCTTGAATACTTTTTCCCTACATCTGTTTTCCATTTCAGTCACATTTATGGCAAATACTTGATTTCAAAGGCAAGGAGACATTGCATTCTGTCCCTTTCTCTTACCTTCTTAATTAATTTCTCAAGGCATTTATAGGCAGATTTTCTTTATCCATAATGAATATACACTTGATATAATCTTCTTAGAGTGTCTGTGCTTTCATAAATATGCCTTTTCATAAATGAAAGGGTTTGTCTTAAAGATTTCACTCTAAATTTGCTCAAAAATGTATTGTGAAAGCAGCCTGTCACAAATGCTATGGAAAGGTTTCTTTTTTGTCGTATCTACATGTTCTCCTCCAATAAATATTTACATTAATAAAACTGGCAAAATAATGTCTTAATTTTGACAGACTGGCTGCATGAAAAAACAAAAACCAGTTATCTTAAGAGCAATAACCAAAACAAACTTGTCGTGCAGGTCAGGAGTTCTCAAATGACTAATTTTTATTTCATTTAAGAGTAGGAAACTGTCAGGGCAAATTCAAAAAGATTTTGAAATGGAAGGGGTGACTCCACTTTGATTTGCATTTTACAAAGCAGAGACTTCAAATTAGGCAGGAGGAGGGAATTCTTTGTGTCAGAAATACGTGTTTTGGCATTTCTGTGAAAATCCATCCATACTTGGGGAAATAGTAAGTCCTTGAAAAGCTTCTTCACATGCTTTGAAGAGCTTTGCTAAATGTGAAAAGGAAACATGTGGCTCAGAAGCTTCTCTTGGTGTTGTCACAGGCAATTTCTGCTGCCCTACTGTCCGCTCCTGTGGCCACTGGCTGTTCCTCGTCCCTGAGCTGTTGCTCCCAAGTGCAATGAGATGCTGAACTGGTCATGCTTTCCTGACAGCTGCTCAGAAAGTTACAGAAAGGCAGTTCCTACGTGTGTTTTGTGATGTTGGCTTGGTGATTCCCACCTCAGAGCCCAGAATCTGTGGTGCCAAGACAACAGTGCACCGAGGGAACGTCGCACAGTGTGGTGGGGAGGGGAGATGGTTCTCCAGCTGGCTCCCTCACAGGTTAACTCAGTAGGCTGTGGACAAGAGGGGCTGAAGTCCTTTTAGCCAGGAAAATTAAATAATATGCTCTTGAAGCTTTCTTAGCACTTTCTAGTGATTTTTCTGTGGCAAAGTCAGTGTGAGCAAAAGTGACACGCTCTTTAAATGATAATAATGCACTTCTTAAAATACTATCCATAACTGAAGAAAATTTCAAAGTTTGTAAGAAAAGTAGTGAACCACTTCCTCCTTCAAAATACAATGTGCTTTCCCTGGAGGAACTTTGCAAAACATTTTATGTTGCTTTTTTTCTAAGGTCTTTTCATTGTTCTGTGGTCCAGAAAGTGAAACTGTGGTCAGCACATTAGGCTGGGACTTGGCAGGACTGAGTTCAGGTTTTCTGTGGGAGACTGGACCCTAATTAGTGTTAGTTTGGCTTACTGTCCATGCAATAGAGTTAATTCCTTGTTACCTGGTGGACTAATATGAGATTAAATACCTTAGATATATTTATATTCTCATGAAAAAGCTATCAGACAGGTCTTTGGATAAAAACTAGAACTAATCAACCCTTTCATAATCACGTGAAAGACATTCTGCAATAAAACAGACATAATTTTTACGATCAGCTGGTTTAAGTGTATATTCTAGTTCTACTATGAAAAGAACACAGAATATACCATGGCAAGGAACAGTACAGTGATTATACCCCTGAGCTGAGATCCCTACTCTGACTTCTCAAGAAGTGTCTGCCAACATGGAAGGAAAGAACAAAGTTGCTGGTGAATTATCACTGATGTTGGTACGGACAACATACTGCATTTTAGTGGAGTAGATAATGCTCCCCCAGCTGCAACAGCACAGGAAAGACTTCCACAGTATGGGTTTATGGTTTGCTCAGCCCTGCTATTACACCTGTCAAGCCAAGACAGCACCACTATCAAGCATCATTTCACATTGGGAAATGTCAGAGCCCGGGGCCAGGGAGGCATAACTCAGTGGAAGGACCTCGCATGTAAGTTCACAGACCTAATTATGAGATCTTATAAAAACATATCATGTACTTTGAGTTCGTGAGAGTTCCTAGTTCACATTCCAGAGTCTGATTTTAAATCTCTGACTTGCCATGCTCTCATGTCATTTTTTAAAGTGATCCAAAACTTCATAGAAACAAACCAATTTTTGGTGTCTTTTGTTTTGTTTTGGGGTTTTTGTTTGGTTCTTTTTTTCATCATTATTATTCCTTTAAACCAATAACCTATTGTGTGCTTCTCTCTCCTTGTATCAAAGGGCAGGGCAATATGTTGTTTCAGTTTCCTACAGAGAAACCAACCTTCCTGTTATCTGTCCTCATCACAGTTGCTGTTCTAGAGACTCAGGAGTGGACGTGTCATTGACTTCTGAACTGCAATGGGCCCAGTCATGGGTAACAGATTCCCTCAGCTACTTGGCTTTCGCTCAAACCTAGCAGTTAAACCTGAAATACATCGTAGTGTGCTGCTTGCCCTCATGTGTACAAACAACTGACTGCCAGCATCTGAAATACAGCATTTATTCTGCTGCCAATCTAAACTCATGCTGGCAACAGCTGATGGAAATTTCCTTATGTGTAGAGATTAATTGAATAAACTTTGGTTTTGATTTTTAGAATGCTTATGAAGTTTGGTTAATTGCTAAAACCAAAGAAAAACTCTCCAGGGACTGCTAATATTGCTACTAAAAATAAGCTTAACACTAATTTCTTTACAGGCTCCTGCTCTGTATAAACTAGGCTTTCAAATGACGCTCAAGGCAGAATAGAGTACACTCTCTATTATTTTTTTTATGCTATTATAATTATGTATCCTGAGAAAACAGGCTTCCTTACAGCATCAAAGTCTAGAAATCAGTATTAAAAATACACCNCAAAGTCCAGTGATAAATCTGAGGGACAGGTTCCGTCTGTTATCTGATACATCAGTTTGCATTACATCTCTTCTCTTGCCTTTCCCTGCTATTGGACACTTTTGTGATTTAACTGAACAGGGTGCTGGGCCACCTTGCCTAGGCCATGCTTTTGCCAGGAAAGGATGGAACAGATGATCCTTGAGGTCCCTTCCACCTTGGGATTCTGATCCTGTGATATTGAGAGATTTCTGCTTGGGCCATGTTACCAGATAGGGGAATACAGAGGGAAACACAAGGCAAGTGTTTATTCCTTGGGGTTTTGGCCAACCTTGTGTTGGATTAGGTGGGGTGTACAATTTACCTTCTGGCCAAAACACTCCTCTTGGAGCTGTTGGCTGCCAGTGGGCATAGGCTGGGTCATAGGCAGGGTCATAGGCACTTCAGTTCTGCCTTCTCATATTCTACTCATCAGCCAAGAAAATGTGTGAGATAACATTAATCCCCACAGGTAGCTTATATCCACTGTAAATAGGTTACAATGGGGAGGGGGGTGTTGCGTGCAGAGTTCTGTACTCGTAGCTCATGCATGTACGGAGACATCTAAAACTGTAAACTGGCACTCAACCACCCTGACGTTCAACTCAAAAAATGTGATTAGAAGTCTGTAATGTGTCACTTGATAGTGATTTTTATACAGGATGATGTGTGTATGCTAATTCTATTGATGTGTGATGGATTTATTAAACTAAAATAGTTCTGTTCACTAGGATTTTTTTTCAGTGAAATTATTTTGCTGTCTTGTCAAATAGAGGAAATTTTGTTTGAAACGAGAGATCCTGCTTCTTAGTATTCCACATCTACCCAAACAATCTAAGTCCATTATAGCTTGTGTATCCAACAAACTCATAGAAAAAAAGATATTACAACATGGTAGAAGTCAATCCCAAGCTCACAAATATTATTTTGTGTCTGGGGAAGTGTTCTGTGGCAGAGCGTTCAGACTTCCTGGAGAGCTCATCTGTGCTGAAGGACTTCACATCATCATTAACTGAGGAGAAGTGGCTGAGCAAAGTCAGCTGAGGTTCCTTTACATTTATCTGCATGCATTGTAGGAGAAGCAGCTCCATGTTCTGCATACCAGAACTTTCTTGCTGGCTCCACGTAGCAGCAGAAAGAAGAGAAGTTGGTCCTGATTCCCCGTGAGTGAAACAAATTTTAGCTTGAGAAGCCTCACAAAGTTGTGGTTTCTACATTCAGAAATAGGTACTTTTAGTGTGTTCTGCACGCAGTTTTCTTTATTAATAGCTGGACTTCCACTTTATATTAGGAAATTCTAGGTTGAATTATTCACGTTATACTTATAGAGCTGTAATATGAAAGTTGGAGCAGGGTAGAGGTAGGAAAGGCAATAACATCTTTAAGAGGTTAGTGTAAGGTGTAAGATTAATTTTTATTGCATTCTTTAGCTGAATTTTAATGTCTAATGGAGAACCTAGAGATTCTGAGCTACTTGTTTACCTGTGCAGATATGGAAAACTGTCAAAATTAGCAAATGTGAAAATCAGGAGATGGGGGGCAATGTCATATATTCAAATTCAAGAGCTGCATTTATTAATGAAATGCTATATAAAAAGGTTTCATTTGAATGCTTTCCTTGTCACGCTTCACCTTATGATACTGTAAAATCACTTTTTTTTTTCTGATCTCTGTTGCAGAACAGTAAGTGTGAAAATTATATACAAACGAATGAAAATTCTCTTCCTGATTGAACTGGCTTTTACTTTAGCCCTTGCTACTTTTGTATTTACTGATTTCAATTGTTCAAGCATTTTTCTTGGAAAAGTAGGTGAAGAGTCTTATGTGTTTTGTGTTTATGTAAATGACAGAACAGCCAGGAGATCCTGCAGCCCCAAAGCTGGAGCCAGGCTTTGCTGGGCAGATGCTGAGTCTTTTCTGAGGGATATATTTTGATTAGACACTCTTTAATGTTTTGTGATAAAGTTTCCTTATAACATGAAACAATATTACAGGGTTTACTAATGTGTGTTCAGTATGTTCTTTATGGCAGTAAAAATGGAGAGAAAAAATCATATTAACTGCTTTATGTTATTCCATTCCAGAAAGGGGCAAGTCATGTGCCTTAATGGTATGATAGACCAGTACACTTGTGGTTTTTAACAACCCTTCCATTTCCATTTTTTCTTGCTAAAACTTAGGCTAAATAGGAAATTCTTCAGAGGGAGAGGACCATAATGAGCTACATTTGCACACAATAGGGCCTGAAATGAGTTTGTGGTCTTCCAATATTTTCTTACTATAAATGTAAATGGCAAATAATTAAAAACTGCTGAGATTTTAAGATATGGATGTAATATCCTATAGAGAATTTAATTCTTTTTTATTATGTGGATTCACTTCTGAAGATTCCTTTAAAAACATAATGTATTTAGTGATGCTTAGAACAGACCTCACTAAAATAGAGTTGGTTCTCATAATTGTGATTTTCTTTTATAATTTCACCATTTTAAGGCCTCATATCTGGGCTTGGCTTTTCAATAATTTTTTCCCAAAAATCTGTAATACATTAGTTGCTCATTTAACAACGGAAACAAAGATTTTAACCTCTATTTTTCTTTCTCCCATGTATGTATCATGTTTTAAATATCAGCAATTTTCTAATGAGAGCTTCTCACTACCACATTGATGGTATGGGTAGTGTTACTAATTAGTTTGAAAAAAGACATAATAAGGGAGAGAAAAAAAGAATATATAACTACCTTTGACTTGGTCTCTGACTTGATGAAATTTCTCTGGGTGCAGGAGCAGGAACAGAGACTTATTGCTTTGATTTTAGTTTTCTCAGAGTACTGCTTCAGGATACTGGGGAGAAAATTAATGAGAATGGAGGGAACAGGGAGAGAGAATGATCCCAAATTCAACTATGAAGGCCATTTTTTCCTTGTCTTTCATGGTAGATTTCAAACTTCATGGTTTTAAAAGTAGACTCAATGAGGCTTGTGGGTCTCTTCCAACTGAGGAGATTTGATGGCAATGATGAAACAATCTGAAACGAGACAAATTTTGCTGAACATTGTAAAGTGTGTAACACGTAAGATTTGAAATTCAGGTGTAACCTGATGCCAAGTGTAACACTGATACGTGCTTATATCAAAGACATCTTGCATTAAATTCAAAATCCAAGTAACAATTTTTAAGAGTAGAACTTGATATTTAAATGTTGGGAGAGTTTCAGTTATTTATGGTGCTGAATTACTCAGGTTATTCTGTAATCTGTGCAATACACTTAAAAAAAAATAGGGAATATGCAGTCCATTAAGATCTTCTGAAGAAATAATGAAGAATGAGAATCACTGAAGGTATTCATCTTATTTTGAGAGGTAGGTGCAATCTGGTCATCCTTGTTCAAGAAAAATGAACTTAAATGAGAACAGATGGAAAGAAGTGCAATTATGATGATTAAGTTAACAGTGAATCTATCATATGAGAAGAAATTGAAGTGTGTTATATAATAGGACCTACTTATTTAGCCTGGTAAAATGAAGACAGAAGCACATGATTCATCTTTGTAAATAAAACCAAGGGTTAAACACAAGGAAGGGAGTGGAGGTTATTGCCAGCATTTGATAAAGTGCTTAAAACCTGGCATGAAGGAATGCAAACTGGATGTGTCAGAAGTCCTTCAGCAGCATTTTTTACATGCTGGAAGAATACTCTGATACTCAAAAGAAGCTGCTACAGGTGTTCTCAGTTCTTCCCCTTATTTCCAGGCAGGAGGCATGGCCAGGGTCCCTCTAGCCTAGTGCAGCCTGTGCAAGGAACTTGTCAAGTTACAGAGACTGACACAGATTTTTAATAATGATATGATACTTGTTTTAATAAATGTTGTCTTTACCCTGCTTTCTTATGTCATGGGGGAAGTTGCAGGGAGGATTTTAGGGGGATTTTAATATTTTTTAAAACCTTGCTAATATAGAAAATATTACATTAAATACTTGAAGAAGTGCTGGTAAGCAAGTGTTAGGGCAAGCTAAAATTACTTGAAATACAAAAACATACTATGTATATCTTGATATGTGACAGTGAAAATATGTTGATGCCATTATTATTTTTTAATGCATATTTAATACAAAAATCTCCAGGAGACTGAAAGTTGTGAATTTAGTTACTGTTCTTAAAATGACAGCATACATGAAAGGTTGAAAATTAGAGTCCTGTTAAGCAAAATATTTTCAGTCTGTTGGTAGAGAATTCTAATTCATAGTTGCCAGAAGGACACACGTAGGAAATTATAACTTAAAGAACATGAGCAAGCGAGGATTTCTGAAAGGTGAGTCATGTTAAACAAGTAAGATTACCTCTTTATAAGTGAATGGCAGAAGAGAAAATGCACGATTTAGTATTTCTCCATGTCAAAAAAGCTTTTTCTTTTTACCAAAGTTTTATGCAACAAATTTTTGTATAGGCTGTCTGAATAGGGATTGGATGCTTAAGATTTTTAATACTGTTAGTAACCAGAGTAGCAGGGAATGGGAAGTGCATTTTGGTGGATTGTTGAAGAGTAGAATTCTTTTGCTTTCTTTGTTGGGATCACTTCTCTTCAATAATTTAATTATTGATTCAGTTTAATACATGTAAGGTAATAAATATTTCAGGTGGCACTAAAGTAAAAAGATAGTTTAAATGGCAGATGGTTGCAGTTGCTTTACAGGATAATTTCTGATAAATTGAATGGACAGACCAGGGGGTGGAAAATTAAATGCAATAGATTTAAGTGTTAAGTGATGCTCCTGGGTCGGTATATTACACCAGTTAAGTGTAGTTGGACTTGATATTGAATCAGGTAATAGTCAGGAAGAAATGTTCAATGCATGCTATTGACAGATTCAGTGTTAACTGCTTACTTCATTGTGTAGCAGCAATATAGGCTAATGTGTCCAAATGGACTTCTAATACAAAATTGATCTTGTGTTATACACCACTTCATAAAGAATAACCATTAGGCTGGATTTCCCTATTTTGGTCATTAACTTGTAAACATAGAATTATCAAGGAATAAAAGGAGCACATTCAGTGAAGTTGATAAATCTGGGAATATATGGTCTAGAGAGGTGGAAATAAAGTAATATGCAGAGAGGTTGAGAGCCCCTGTTAATAGCATCAAACTTGGAGGAAAAACTGTAAATCCTGCTCTGACAATAGTCTTTGAGGCGGGACTGGAGGGTTTTTTCCTACTTACTCTTCAATCATATTATGTTATTTGACATTTCAAAACTTGACACCGAGTCTTTGGCACCTTCCAGAAGTCCTCAGAAATGAATCCCAAGGAAAAGACATTGCTGCCATTTCTAATCCCCATAATATAGATGCAGTTAATTTAACGCATGAATTACCTCACTAAGATTGCTGCAACACCCTGTATATCTTAAGTTAATAGCATGCATATGTGTTTGCAGGATCAGGCTTCACTGATCAGCTTCATATTTAGATATAGCTAATAACCCCTTCTGTGAGTTAGGTGGAATTTTCCCTGTCTCCTGTAAAATTTGACGTGCATTAGGAAGTCAGGAGTTACTGCTCTGTGGCCACTCTTTCTTCTGCAGATAAAAATGTAGACGCTTTTTAAAGTGGGCATCTTTCTCATCAATCTATTCCATTTGCCAGCCTTTGCTTCCCATAAGATGGATGGCTTTGACAGATTCTGACACTTGGCATGGCTTTGACTGAGGTGCTGGTCCAGCCTCCCATGCCGGTGGGGAGATGGCCACTGGCTCTGTGGTCAGTGGGAGGTGTGGAAATCAAACCTGGCCATTACCAAGAAATTACAAATACAAATGACAAGATATTTGCTGCAGCTATAGGCACCATTATTCCAATTAATGTATGTATTCTCTTTTAAACGTTGTTTGCATACCTGTATCCCTTGTATGTTATATATTATTCAGTTCTATACAGCAGGAACATATGATGAGATAAGATCTTGAGGGTAGGATTGTCAAAATAATAAGTGCTTGCTTATGTAGCTGAAGATAAAAGAGGATGTGGCTGCACTCTATCTGAAAATCAGATCCTTAATAATTTCTTTATCCACATGAGATACAAAGGTATTTTGAGCTGAGCTGTTGGCACTATCAATGGGAATTCTTTGTAGGTCTTTTCTGTCCTATTTAAGCTTTATTTAAGACTGTCCATAATCAAGCAATTCTTGTGTCTTACTTTTTTGTCTGCAATCAGTTCTTCACTGTTTTGTCAGGGGTTACTGATCACTGCAGAGTAACAGTAAAACGTCGTGAACAAAAGCTGCTGGCATATCTGAATGTGTAGTTTAAACACACTGTTAATTTTTTAATTTTTTTGCGGTTGGTGCAGCATTCATTATTGAATGCATTTCTCCTATTTAGATTAGGACAATTTTTCTAAGACTTGAAGAATGAATTATTAGAATTTTTTTAAAAAAACAGCTACTATATTCAGTGGCAAGGGTAAATATTGTAAGCATGTAAACTTGCCATTTAGCCTTGATTTTTCAACCATATTTTACTGTCCACTGGCAGAAAAACAAGCAAAATGCATCATGGCATGGCTTTATTGTACCACTGCTCAGCAATTTTTATATATTGTTTCCTTCCATAATTTGAGACATGATAATGATTTTTGCAATAAATTTTTTCATAAGTATTCTTACTGATGGATGATGCATTTATTTAAGCATCAGTGGACAAATAAAGTTATCCACGGATGACTAACAACCTTGAATAAATACCATTTCACTCAGCAGCTATCCATAGTACCTTAGCAATGCAATTACATGCCAGGACCTATTATCCCAATTAATGGACTGTTTTATATTCACTGTGCATTATACTTGAAACTCTTCAGAGGCCTGGCCTTCACTTAGCCAGAGGCAAAAAAGAAATGTATAACAAATCACCAGGAAAAGGCTTTCATTTACTTTCCAAGATACGTAGCGTGTAATTATACTTAAAGCATAACAAGGATGGTCTCAGAAATGCCCTTTGATTTAAGTTACAGTAAAACTATATATTAAACCCATGATTATTAAATATAGCCATGTTGTTTTCCAAGATTATTGTTGCTAACAGCAAAAGCAGATATTTTGCTATCCTCTTCCTGCATCGTCTTTTTTACAATTACTTTGCCAAAGGCTAAGTCTGAGGGTTATTTGCAAGATTCATATTGCTTCTCTCTTTCTAAGCATAAGAAATAAGAGCATCAAGTCCTGGCGATCCTGCTTTTGCTGGATGGGTGAGCAAATAAAATAGTCTGCTAAGAAGTACGCAGTGCACTGTTGTGTTGCTGCTTTGGAAAATGTCTTTCTGTCTTTCACAGGGATGGAATTTGACCACTGGAGTTTCCCTCTACTCCCTCTGGTGGTTCCCAAAGCTGCATTTCTAAAGCTATAAAATAAAACACAGTTGTATTTCTTCTCCTCATTGTAAGGAGCATTGATTGCTTCTCATTGTATATTATAGCAAAGGGGCAGTCTATTACATGAATTTATTGCATTTTCTTCATGATAATTACTGGAAGTTATTGAACAAGGCAGGGAGTTATCACCAGTAAGTTCCTGCTACAGCTGAGGAAGCAAATCCACAAATATTTAGTGGATCTAAAGCTGTAAACAACACATCCTGTTTACAGTGTAGTAGGAATTTATAACTTACAGTGCATCTGAGGATTTTTTAGGAATAGTGCTCCAACTACTACAAATTCAGGCTTGAAATATGAACTGCAGTAAAAAATTGTCTTATGTTGTATCGTGCAGATACCTTTTGTTGAGCCATTAGACAGCAGTTAAAACGACCACTAGATTCACCATTTCCCTTATTCAAGAATGACATTACTATTTCATGAGCAGCTGGTTAGGGAGTCTCATGAAATCTGCATTCATACATTAATGCAGGATTGCTCTCTTTACATTCGGAAGAGGAATCTATCAATGGGAAAAGTCAATAACATAAGTGTCCCAATAGGTCTGCGGATTCCCGTAAAATACAATCACTGAGTCATTTTTCTGTAATTTCTTTTCACAAATAATTTTTCCAGTCCCAGTTCAGTAGTAGCCAGAGGATCACTAGGAAAGAGGATAGCTGTCACAGCCAGAACAACCACAGGGTGCTCTTCCCAAATTTCCTGGGTGGGCCTTATTGCCTCCATCTCTTGCCCCCCAAAGAGTTGGATGCGTCCTTGTCACACCACATAATGTCAGCCACAGGGAATGCAGAGAGATGGCCCAGGGCTGCTACAGCTGCCCTTGGATGCCTGGCTCCTGAGAGCCCCAAGGAAAAGAGGGTGAGCAGGTGTCTGCTGCCCACTGGATACAGCTGGAACCTGCAGTGGCAGCTGAGCGTGCTGTTAAAAGATAAATGCCAACAAATGCAAGTGTGTGAGTTCCTGCTTTTCTAATAGCTCCTTCTTACCCTGAAAGAAAAGGGGGCCTCGTGTGAGATGGTTTCAGGTCCTGCTGCTCTCCCCTCCTTTCTGTCACAGATTGTGAGACATCAGTGAGTACAGTGCTTGGGATAGCCAAGATATTTAGATTTATTTCCAAGTTCAAACAACCCTCAGATTCATGCCTGGATCCATTCCATTCCACCATGAATGGAATCACCTCTCAAACCACCTCTCTAATATGGTTATAAAATAATTGTTTCATAAACATAAAACAATTATTTATAAAAATATGCAGAAAAGGTGTTTTTACTGACTTTAAATGCCAAAATTCCTAGATTTTTACTTATAATGCTTCTAAGACATGAGAGGGGGTTTGTTAACATACAGGTCTGCTGTGGGAAGTACTAATGCACTCGAAGAGCAGCCCAGCTGTCCCTCCAAAGGAATGCTACAGGTGTAATACCAATGCACATTTATTTAAAGATGGAAGATAAAAGACAAAAAGGGTTAAGATAAAAGCCAAAAAAAGTAAAAATAAAAGCCAGTAGGTTAAGCACTTTATCCTTAAATATATGAACAAACTAGTACAGAAGAAATAAAAAGCCTGCACATATATTAACTCCAATTAAATGTTGATGACTTTGATAAATGCTGCAGTCTCAATAAATGTGATCTTCACATTACTCTTCATTTATTGACACCCTCGTACTATTTTGAAGAAGATTCATCTTCCATCAAAGACTTTTATTGCTATAATATTTCACAACTGACTAGCCAATTTCTTCCATTATCTTAATATTCACAGTTAAAATAAAGAACTAACATTATCCCTGATGACTATCTGTGTCACATACAAAGACAGTGAGGAGAAAAAACATAACTTCAGAAAGAAAATTCCTGGCCATTATTCATTGTTTCTTACTTCAGTTTCAAATATCACACTGAAATAGGCTCAGAAATATTTTTTTCTTCTGACCTATTTTTCTGGTTTTCTTATCAGTCTTTTTGCTTTTTGAAGGCAGAAGCTGTAGATGTCCTTTTTAGAGTGTTTAAAGTAGTTTAAAATCTTTTACTCCCTAGGTAGAACAATTTAATCACTTTCACTTTTACCATTTCATTGAGAAAAGAACATTTTACAAAACTAAATAAATTATTTTTTCCCAGTTTGTTGTGGAGCAGAAACAAAGATTTAGGAAGTAATCTGTGGAAACCGTGACAGAATTGGACTGGAGAGTTGGTCTCACTGTTTTAGCCACCAGCTGAAGAAAGGAAAAGGAGAATAATGTGATAAGCTTTTGATTCTGCATCTGCGTTTAAATAGTGCCCTTCTGCCAGGAGAAATGGGAGGAGTCAAGCCCTTAGCGGCCAGCTCCAGCATTGCTGTGAGGGCAAGTGCCCTTGATATGTACTCTGATTGTGGCTGAAAATCTGCAGGATCATAAATGTCATCCCTTCTTCCTGTCTTGCAGCGATTCATTGCTTTCCAAGTGTCTTAGTTACGACTGTCCAGGCAGCAAATATATTTTGGTTGCCTGTGAGTAATAATTACAGAGCACCACACATGATAAGAATATTTAGTATCTCTAATGTTGGTAATTTTCCAGTAGAAAAAAAATCAGTAATAATGGCAGAAATATAAAATCTGGGGTGGGGGGGAATGGACTTTTAAATAAATCTGATTTACTTTCTCCCTTCCACAGAATTAACAGTATTATTGATACAGAAGGAATGGCAGTCTCCTGTCCAGAATTTGTTGGGGACTTACAGAGCAATGAACCTCCTTCTAGGCCCCTACAATGTTGTGATGCTGATAAACAAATAGATAAAGAATGCATCTGATAACTGTCACATATTGTTACATTACACAATTAATATATTAAATATTTCCATGTGTATTTCTCTGCTATACCTCAGAATAGGAGGAAGATTGGATATTTGGTTGGGTTTGCTTGAAATTGCGTAAAAACATTCATACTATGTGGATGAATACAGCTTTTCTAGAACAAAATGAACTTTGGTGCCATTTCATTATCAGAATAAGACATTTCCAAGAAGGTGGTACTGTAAGATAGTCCTTTTATGGATCATTTTAGGGGCAGTGGGGCATGTGTTATCTCACTTTAACAGACACCTTGTGGGGTTTTTTTTATTTAAGTAAATGATGTTTCCAGTCCAACAGTTTTCTGTGTACTGAACAAACTAAAGAAGGTGAATAATGTGACCATGGGAATCTTTTAATTTAAAAAGAAATGTTTCTTAATTAGAGATAATGGTAGAAGCTTGGCAGGAATGCTCACCGTATGAGCAAACCTCAGCAGCTCTACTGTGCTGTATAGAGAAAAGGCTGTAAGTAACACCCTGCTCCTCCTTAGCTCATTGACTTTTCCTAGTGACTTCTTTTAACTACCTTTTCCAAACCTTCTTATTTATTTTTTTTTAAACATCTATGTTCATTAAGGTTTGGCTGTGGGATTTGGGGCTTCTTAAGTATGTTAAATTGAAGAAGCTGTCCCCTCATGAGGGGACTGAAGCTGTACAGCCTGCCTGTATATATTTATTTAAAGCAAAGAAAACAAGGCAGCAAGTGCTGTGCTGCTGGGAAATTAGCCTTGCCTCAGAGTTCCCAAAGAGACAGGGGCAGCAGTGAGGAAGAGCTGAGTTTTAGTCCCAGGTTGCTCTGAGTGCTGGGGTGCAGCTTTGTCTTCACTTGCTCTGTCATAGTTCTGCTCTAGAACTGCGCAGAGAACTTTTTATTTCTCCATTCACCTTCTACTAAACAGTAGAACAACTGCTGTTGCAAATAACGTGTTCAGGAACGGCATCTGATTTTCCTTCTTGCAGCTGCACCATTCTTGTTTAACCATGACGGAATTGCAGCTTACCACAACTCTCCTGCAGAGCTCATTCATCATCCCAGCCCCTGGTTCTGACTCTATCACTCCTCAACACGTGTCCTTTTTTTTTGGATCTTCCTCATCAGATATAAAACTTTATCTTCCTTTCTACCCCCTCTCTTAATCAGCTACAAGGATGTCAACTTTGCCTCCGATCAGCCTGGCCAGCCCTGTGCTTGCCTTTAAAGTGCTGGCTGTCGAACCTGGGGAGGAGCTTTGTCTGCAAATATCTGTCCAGCCAAATTGTTATTCTGCCTAAGCCCCACAGTGCTCTCTATCATCTTGTCCCAAAAACCTTGTCAGTGCTTTGCTCCTGGTATTCTAAACCCATCACCTACTTTTTTGGTCTCATTTTTCCTATGACTGTTTGGTATATTTTGTCTCATATTCAGAGTAGAGATTCTCCCCAAGTGGAAATAAAAGGATCATAGTTTTTATGTGTTTCCTGTTGGGAATTGCTAACTTCTTGTGAGGTTTATAAAGTGTAATCATTATAAGTGGAACTTGTAAATCATGTAAAAAAACAGGTATGTACAATAGGATATAACATACACTTATGATTACCATTATAAATGACATCTTTCTTTGCAATACCTGAATTATCATTTCTCCACTTTATTTTAGTATTTCCTTATTATATTCAGTCAGAGGTTCAAAGCAGAAAAATGTGAACTATTGTAAAAGGAAATTCAGGCTGTGAGTGGAGTCCTCCCTTGTTAGTGCTTCTTTTAACTACTCTGATTTGTTCTGAGTATAAATGACTTTGAAATTATTCCTTCCACTTGGCCATTCCATAGTAGTGAATTGCACGTCAGCCTTCAAATTATAAGGAAAATAATGGAAAGGAAAATACAATGATCACAGAAGCAACAATGCTTTATTAATATATTTTTTTTAGATACAGCTACAGTCCTAGTCAAAATCTCTGACTATCAAACTTCTCACTTCAGATAGAAACATTAACAGAAATAAAAGTGACTGCACATAAAAAATGTATTGCGTAAGATATATTCATCACTGGATAAAGCAGCTGAACCCAGTATTAATAAAGATTGCTATTCATTTTTTGAATTTGTATGATTGACCACTTAAAGAAATTACTAGTGCTATAGAAAGTCTTGTGACTAAAAGGGAAAAGTCATTTAGTTCAGGGAGGTCTTGTCGGCCTCATAAAATAACTGTTGATTATAATTATACAGTAATCTCTGAAATAGTCTCTTGGGAAGTAGAGAGAAAATGAACAGGGAAAAAAATTACCTCCAACTGATACACATTACTGATATCAAGAATACACTTTTGCAGTTTGTTGCATGCTGTGAGAAGCTTTCCAAAGCTTGTTTCTTTTGCTAACCTCTCATTTCATCTGTCTAGTTACTTACATTATGCAAGGCAGAAAATGTGCATTTTCAAAGTCACTTATACAAACTAGCCAAACTATTTTTGTTTCCTCAATTGTCATGCTCTAAAAAAACCTCCAGTTTTATGTGAGTGTTTAGCCCTAAGATAAGGAACATAAGAACAGATCTGAACTTCTCTAGCATCAGACAGTAATTGTTTCTGTGACTTACAGTGTCAATTTTCCACCCTCAACATTACTATCGTGAGGGAAATACTATTGGTATAACAATTGCTCTTGATTTTTAGCATGTTACAAATTTGCTGCTTTGCCCTGCTGCTTCACAGAACAATAACCAGGAGGGCAAACTTATTTTTGTTCTGGTTTAACAGAGAAGCAATTTTTCCAGTTTTGACCTGGAAAATTTGCAGTCATGTTGAAAACCCTACCTAGGAAATGGTCGCCTACTCCTGGTCTGTGTTAGCTGTATTGGCATGTGGAAGGCATGTGTCTAATTTCTCACTAATTAGAAAGTGTTTTAAAAGAAATAAAGGTAGTGAACACTGATAGACACCACTGTCTGGTGAGTTGTTGGAATTTCAGGGTAATATAAGGCACATCTGGAACAGTATAAAAATCTTGTGTGTTTCTTGCAGAATTAAATCTATAGTGGAGAACCATGGACACACTTAAGATATTTCATATTGTTATAGATGTTCTTATCCTGCTAGGCTGTAGAATTCCCCAAACTTATAAATACATAGCCCATTTAAAGCAATGAAACTTCCCATTCATTCTTTAGCCTGGAGAATTCTGTAAGCACAGCAAAATGCATATTGATGTTGATATTTAAATTATTTTTAGTATCTGCTTTAAGAGTTATTGAAATGAATGGCATTCCAGGAGGGCATCACTGTATCTCTCAGAGCACAAGTCAGGTGTGTCAGGTCTCTGGCAACTAGAAACTTTTTTTTTTTAAAGAAATTGAAACTGTCTGGAGAGCTGTTGTCCAATCCTTTTAAGCATGGTGCTCTGTGTGGGGAATCCCACAAATTACATCTCTTAAAGGCATTAATAAGAAGTTCTAAGTTTGATCGAAGTCTCTGTTATTTCTCTTATGTGAAATCCCAATGCAGTTCACCTGGAGCAACTTCATACTTCAATGCAAACTCCAGTTTTGACACCACGACCTCAGGACAGCAATTGTGAGGATGAATCTGGCCACTTTGTCAGACCCACAGTGATTTCCAAAGGGAACAAAGAGCTCCAGAAAATTAATTCTTCCATTAGAAAAGTTTCTAAAATTAAATATCTCTACTGATTTACAAACATCTTTTACACGTTTATATTGTGAGTCATGATTACCTGTATCTATAGAAGATCTATATGAGACTACTGGAACTATCCATTTTACCTATGGTGAAAGCCTGCATCAAAATCTGATATTACAGAGTAAACAAGAAGTGTATGTCTAAAAAGTTACAAGTCTAGAAATGTTTTAGTCCTTTTTAGATGTCAAGAGTGATTGGCCACAAACCAAAAAATAGCTAGAAACAAACTAAGATTCACCAGCACCAGACTGATATGCTAGAGGTGAATTTGCATGTGTTGCACATGTCCAGATGTTCTTTTCAGCTCATTACTGGCAAACAGCCCAATTTGTCTAAATCACATTTAATATACAGCAGTTTGTGGACAAAAAAATATATATATCTTGCAAATCTTCCATGGTATTCTCTATATAATTAAAATTGGTTTCATACATGACCTTAATAGTATTTTAAAAGTGTAGGAGAGAAAAACATAACTTGATAGTGAGAAATTACTTACAAATTAAAAAGCTATTGCATGTAAACTTCCTGTTTTCAACTCCAAAAGATACTGGCCACACAGAGTAAAGGAGGGGCTTCTGTGGATATTATGAAGCCACTTTTTCGACATGCCCCATCATGGTTAGCATGAATTCTCAGTGTGTATAACTTGTTGACCTTAATAATCATTGCCAACAGTTTAAATAGCGTTTGTAGGATGAAGAGTGAGTTTGGGCAGCAATCTGGGAGTATTCTTTCCCTGGCATAACCATCTTGTGACAGTATCAGCAAAAACACTCCATTGGAAGAGCACTGACAGCTTGAGAGGACTCAAATGCTCATTGCCTGTGCAGAGACTGCTCGACCTCAGCAGGTCTTACCAGAGCTCTGCAGAGGGAACATCATGTGCTTTAAGAGATCTCTGGCTTTATCAGAGCTGTTGTTTCCAGTACGCACAATCCACAGTATCTGTTTCCTTGGAAGGCAAGTTCTGTTGTCTCTTACCCAGTTATGCTTCAGTGGTGTCCGTGGAAGGCAATGGACAGAACACTGCACCAGGTCTCAAGGGACTTCCTCGTGCCTTGGCTGGGGATACTGATACTTACCTTACCTCTTGGAGGTATGGAAATGTAAACCTCCAGATACTGGCTAGTTGTTACCATGTTGCTACTATTATTCAGTGAGGGGATGACATTTGTGATACTGAATTCACAAATATTTTGCAAATTTTAGTCCAATTTAAGAATATGATTTTCTATTTACTTTAGAAATCCTCTACAATGTCTCATGCAGTATAAGAATAACAGAGTGTATATTAAAAATATGGAGGTAGCTGTTGTTAATATCTCAATGAATGTATTGTGAGACAGTTTTTAATCAACATTTTTTGATCATTTTGTGAACTCACTTTATGCTATAAAGGGAGATGGATTATATGCAATGTTTGTCAGAGGTAAGCGATTGACACAGAGGCTCAGGCTGTTGGTCTAAACACGTCTTTAGTCAGCATTGTGTTACTCCTTACAACTGACATCCTCTTGATGGCTTTGAGACAGATGTCCAGTGCTGAACTAGAGAGAAGTGCAATAAATATCAAACAAATATAGGGGTTGCACTTCATCTGTATGTTCATCCAACCTGCTTTTCTAGAACAAATTATTTGAATTTCTACTGCATTAGCAACAGCAGACTGTTTGGAAAGAGATTCTGAGGTCAGACATGCCACATGGCAAATGATGAAGTTTGTCAGGAAAATTCATCAAAATTGCAGAGAATTCTTTTAATGAGGACAGGATACCACATAGAATCATAGAATCTAAAGGCACTCTTGTTTTGTTTATTTCGTATTATACTGGTGTTCATTTCCTATAATGTTTGCATAAGAATAGTTAACATTCATTTCAAAAGGAAAAAATACCTTTTTCCTGTAATTTTCAGTGCATTAAGCTTAATATTAGAGCCTAAGTGCAGTTGTACTGAAATCTGTAAAGAGCTCCTAGGAAAAAGAGCTTTTCTCTGATGGCCAGTGAGCCATCCTATCCCCTCTTGTGTACAAGATATGAAGATATTGTCTCTAGGGCTGTCCAGAAAATGAAACTTTTGGCAGGGAAGCGGATATTCTGCCCTGAGTTTATTGCTCTGGAGCTCTGAACTTCCCAGCCCTGCAATGCTACTGCAGAGGACCCAGAAAGTTACACTGTGAGTAGAGGCTACATATATCATTCACTGTCTGGACTTCTATGGGAATATTGAATATACTTTTTCTGTGAGAAAGTCTGGATATGTATTGATTTATGCCCTTTTTCACCTACAGCCCAGTTAATTTTCTCTGAATTCTGACTTAGGAATATTTTTGTATCTGCACAGAGTGAAATACATAAATATATTTTTTTGTTATGCAGTTTTAATGACTTATTTTTCTAAGAAAATAAGAATATATGCTGTTTATGAGCATCTGTTACTTCTGGAATCAGCTTGGTAAAGGACATTTTGTGTTTAGTAATCCAGCAATTCCTGTAGTTAAACTTTCAGAAAAACATAGTTATTTTTTCCATGCAAATAAAGCAGTGAAAGGTTTTTTTGTCAAAACAGTTGTTTGTTATTCCTTTTACAAGATATATAGTCTTGTTTTGGTCATGATTGCTCATTCAACCATATGGGAGTTTGTTCATATTCTAGTTGAGCTAAAATCTGTTGCCATGTGTTTGACTACTCATAGTAATTTTTTTAAGGCTTGTCTATTTTTCACAGCTAAATTTAAGCTAAATTTGTTGGTTTTCTTTTTAGAAAGGATAAATTATGAAGTCAGATGTTTACTGTCTAGGACAGTAAACAACAGGGAAGTTAGTTACTTTGTGGTTTTGCTTCTCTCTAACGAAGTTCTTAATAACAAGTTCCTAAAATTATTTTTTAAGCAGGAATTAGCAGTAGTAGTACTAGTAGTACTAGTAGTAGTAGTACAGAAAGCCACTGGTAATGTAGGCAGCTAATGATAAATCTGGCAGGGCCAGAGATATCCAGGCTTAAATATCCCACGGTCATTGAATTTCCCAATCTTGAAATAAACAGCTGATTTCTCACATGCCCTTCAACCTGTCTGAGCTTTATGGAGAGGCATGCAGGGGTCATGGAGAAAAGTGGAAGGCTTTAAGGGACAGGGTATTTACAGCAATGCAACAGTCAGACTTGCTGATGGTTCCATGCTGTGGAAGAGGAGGTACATACCAGGATCATGATGAAACTCAGCTCTTTTTCTGTCTTTTTTTTCTATTTTCTTTCTCTCCTTTGTATAAGTGTGTGAATGTCCTTTTAATATTGCTCTATTGGATAAAACAGTCAATTCAGCAGTGGGGAAAAACTGCTCAATTCTTGGTGTTTTTTGTTTGCTTCCTAGGAGCTAGCTAACAACACCCTGTAGCAGACACACCAATTTTAAATGTACGTTGACTTCATTTACCAAACGTTCTCTAAGAATAAATCTCAACTTTTACAATTTAGTTCTGTTTACTTGTATTCTTAGTAACATTTGTATGAAAGAAGAGCTTTGTTTTAAGCAATGTATTGTTGTTCTGATACATTGCTGTTGCTCAACAAATCTGGTAGAGTTGTGTGAGGGCTTTGTGTGGCACGTAGGCACCCAGTTGGAAGAGCCTGTCTGTGTGGGAGTGTTGTAGGGCTCATATTCATTAGTTTCCTTTGCAATTCAATGAGCTCAGTTAGACTGAAAATAAGTCTGTCAAACAAAACATGAAACCAGTGACTGACTGAGAAACAGTTTGAAGGAAGGAAGGCAGAATAAATGATGTAAATTCCCAATAATCTACCAAGCTGACTATATTACCCCTGATCTGCCACATAACAATGTAGTATCACAGTTTTCTGTTCTTTCATAGGTCTAGGATGAGACAAAAGCATTCCAAGCAAACCGAAATTATAGGTAGTGAACACAACATTGAAAATTATATGAATGGGACAGAAGGATAAAAATAAACATTAAAACAAACAAAAACCAGATCATTAGCTGTCAGGAGTCTTGGGATCTAGTGAGTGCTGCTTCTGAGAACAGAGGGTGTTTTGAAGTTTAAATTTATTCAGGTCTTATAGAAATGTGTGTCAAGAGATTATACAGATATTTCTGTATTAAGCAGCACTGTTGTAGATGCTGGTTCTTCCACACCCTGATGGACCCCAAACCAGTTGGAAAACTACACCTGTCAGTGCCATACTTCATGAATAACAAAATTCACTTATTCCAACCAATCCTGCTTGGGATTTTGGAGGAGTCAGTTTTTCCAGTTAGGATAAAATAATTTTGAAGAGACATGAGGGGAATTTGTTTCTAAGGTTGTTTCTATTTAGCTATTGGAGAAATTCAGCCCAAAATTAAATATCAGGAAGTCAGGTCTGTACATAAAAGAGGTGTTGTTGTTGCAATGCTTTCAACTGAATTTTCTGTCTTTTTTTATTTCAATTAATCTTTCTGTTCTTGACACTTTTGGAAGCACAGGGGGCTCCAAGCATTGGTAACAATAAGAAATCACAAGTTAATGACTAAACTATCCCTGCTAGTCATTGCAGCTCCACTACACAATCCCTTGACTTTTCTGCCACAAACTTGTCATGAAAAGCACCGGAGGGCAATTGACCATTGTGATTTTTTACAGCACGTCACAACTGCAGAAACATCTGTGCACATAGAGCATATTAAAAATTGGCTGACAAGACCATAAATCATCGAAGTGCTAAACCCTGAAATATCAGTTTTGCAGTCAGTCATTAAACAAAACTCATAATCTATGAAATTATACATTCCAGTCTAAAATGCAATATTTCACCTCACATGTTTAAAGCTAGGTACTCACCATTCCTTCTCTTTTGCAAAATACAAGGCTCGTCAACAAAGATATTTCTGTCAGGTTGAATAAAGGGGCTCTATCCATCATTCTCTTGTCAGAAACAGATACGTTCCTAGTTAAACCTTATTTTTCTTATACAGATTGTCAAATCTAAGGGACCCAGTCTTTGTTCTGCTTATGACTCCCAAGAAGGTCAGTAATTAGTCTGTACAAGGATGGTGTGCAAAATATTTTCACAGGAACACATTCACAAGCTACATTTTTCAGAGTGATAGAGGACCAAGTTTGAGCTTGTGCTCAAGGCCACATTCATCCCAGTGATCACATCCTTTACCTGTCATTGACATCCTCTAGTCTACAGAACAACTCTCCTAGTACACTCCTGGAGAAAACTTGGGTACAAGCTCTGGTTTAGAAAATATTAGAGTCCATATTTCCAATCTGAACGTCTTGTACCTGGCTTTCCTGTCCTCTGGTATTTTTCTGTCATATGAGTGACATTTTTCAATGTCATATGAGTGCTCAAAATGAAAGGCCTGGCAGAACTCTTTCCAAGAAACGTATTTTGATGTTACCTGCCACAGGAACAGGTCACATCAGTATCCCAGCTTCAATTGGATCACTCTCTCCACAAGGGCAGCATGATTTTAAGGAACGAAGTCTCTCTAATGCTTGTGAGGTGGACGTGAAATATGTCATCCACATGTTATATACAATACATTGAATGTACATTTTTGTACACAAGACAATCTGTGCCTATTAATATATATATTTTCATGAAGTATAAAATTATCAACCAAATATTTTTGCTAAAGCTTTTATTTTTTCCAAATGTGTCTAGTTCAAGCCTAGTTAGCTACCCAGAGGTAATAAGTCATACTCTGACTGTACCACACAAACTGGAAAATTGTTATCTAATTTAATTAGTAAAAAGCTGTTGTAACTGCTTCTTGCATCTCATCTGACATGTCACAGCTGAGGCTATTTTAAACAGAAATCATCTATTTGCATGTTTTAACTGGAACTCCACCCTCTGTAAAACAAGTTTCAGTTTTGGATTGGGTGTCAGAAGGTATCGTTCTGCAACAAGAAATGTAGAGAGCATATCTGAGTAACTCTGCAGACTTTCCATCCTGGCCTGAACATCTCATGTGATTTCACAGTGTAACTGTGGGTCAGTTTGGTGTTTGGTTGAAGAGAAACTCATTTGAAGCTGTGGACGAGGTTTGGGGCTGTCACAACAGGAGATGAACTCACAAGAGAGTTGGCTCAGCCTTCACCTGTGCTTCTCAACCATTGCTCTGAGGCCAGGGATAAACTGTTACTTGGGGGAGTTCCTGAATTTCATGAAACTAAGCAATTATTTCTGCTACTGCAAGGATCTTGAGAGAAAATAATTTGTTTACATGTAGGCAACCTTCTCCTCTTCTTCCCTCTGTTAACTGTTCCCCTTTCCCCACTTCAGATAGACAGGCTGCAAAGTGTAACTTTACATGAATAGACTAAAGAGGAGATAAAGTTTCTGTAAGGCATTTGTCTTGCCTCCAGGGCAGAGGGTTTGGGCAGTGTAAAAGCTGGGATTCTCAACAGATGCAGTCAGCAAGTTTTCACTACTAAAGCTATGTTAAGCTAAATATGTTCTTCAAATTCCAACATGCACGACTTAGTTTTTGGTGTTGTTTCCATTAAATGTAGTCTTGTGCTGTTATGGACCCCAGATTTCCTTTCATCTTGTATATAGTAGTACTGAAGGAAGTGGAGGGAAAATTATTTCACTGTCTATAAATTTAGCCTTTTTGATGGGATATCCAAGTTTAGATACAGTCTGTCAAAGGGAATGAGGCATATTTTAAGAAAGGAAATTTTTCACTCTTTAGACAGAAATCTCACTGTTACATTCATTATGTAATGCCTCAAATTGTTCCCTAAGTAAGAATAACTGATGCTGTTAAATCTAATATACTAATAAATCAAATAAAGACTGGTAGAGAAGAAAATGCACATTCTCGGATGCTTTCTTCTTCATAAACCAAAAGGAAAATGATAGAACAAACTTAAAATAAATGATATTGCATTAGCACTTGTGTAAGATTCATTGGAGGAAATTCTATATTCTTACATATTTTTTAAAATCCTTATAATCTCTGGTCATAATCCTGGTTTACAAACCTGATTATTGCTGCATACCAATTTTGTATCACAGATTCTTTGTGCTCTGGTTGTTTGGTTTAACCTCAAGTTGTAGATTTACACATAAAATAAGTAGTGGAGTATTTCTGAATCCCTTGCATACTGGCATAGATTTTAATGTTCTGAATCAATAGGAGAGAGGTGTCTGACATGATAAAACAAGAAAATAAATCACTCCAGTGCATTCAGATTAGCTGCATGTTTCTGTGAGGCAGAACAAAATTAACAGGTATCTGTCATGAAAGTAAACTGTGTCTTTGTTGATCTGTCAACTAGGTTAAAATACAGGAAAAATTAATATACATGGCACTCATGGAGTGCGTTTCATCTCGACGGACTTTATAATCATAAAGTGAAGAGACTCCTAGAAATAGGAGGGTGATCAAAGCTGTTCAAGAGGGTATTCAGGCAACATCTGAGTTCTATTAAACCTTGATAACTGAGTCTACTTATCACTCATCTTAATTATTCTTTGTTGGGTAGTTCCTGTTTTAAAGCGAGTTTGAACATGGAGACAAAAAGTGAAAGGATGGTAGGTAGTTCAAAGAGCTCAGGAGCTCACACACTGTCCACCTTCCTGCTGAGAGGGGTTAAGGTTCAGCCAGGCTTCAGCCAGGCAGCTCGGGGATTTTTATTGTGGAGCCTTGAAAACCTCGAAGGACAGAAACTGCACAAGCTCTTTGGGCCCCCATTCCCCTCCTCGACTGTCAATCCCATGCCCTGAATCTGTCAACTGATCTTACCTTTCCTGCTTTCCACTGATGGAAAATTCAGACTGAGAGTGATGTGATGAACCTCGTTCTCCTTTGTTTTGTGAGTAGGTTTATATACTATGCAGAATAAATGCATGAGCTTTCATTAATTAGAGTACTCCACAGAGAACTGGGGAGTTGTTTGTTTCCAAAAAGATAGATAAAAGCTGAAAATCTGTGGCTAGAGCCTTTGACAGCTGGCTGGAGCCTAGAGACAGCTAGCTCTGGCAAGGGGATTTTGGATGTTGGAAAAGGTGTCCTTTCCTTTAATTTCTTTAAGGTAGAGGTTTTAGTGGTTGAGTTGTCTGAATTTTAAATACATATTCAGCAAAGCTTATGGCGTCCCAGCATGTTTTTCTAGATAGCATTTTCTGCTCTTCCTCACTCTAGTATTTGTCACTCTTTCAGACTGCAGACAACTTCAGTAGTTAGAGGTCTCTGTGAAAATGCTCTGAAGTACAATTATTGACAATATTGATGTTTTAATTGTTCTCATTAAGTTCTTAAGACTTTGCTGCATTACGAAAGTGTGGAAAGCTCCAAAGCATTGTCTTCAGACTTTAAAAAAACAGTCTATTAACGCTCGGTTCCAAACTGAATATTTCCCTCATAATAAGAAAGGTCATTTAAATATATAGGTACTTTCATGTGCACACACAAACAATATTTAAAACTAAATAGATAAAAAGATTTAGGATTTTGTCAGTCCCCTGAAGATGGCTGTGCTATGTGGTAAGAGTTGTTTGAAAGCAGTTTTGATTTTTTGCAAGTCACAGCTATTTGTTCTGGTTCACTTCAGTCTAAGGAGCAGCTCTCAGCATATCCAGGGTTGTTCTCTTCTTCACCTCTATCACAAGTGTTGTCTCTTTGTGGTTCAGTTGCAATTTTGGATATTCTTACATTATAATAAAGTTCCTACAGATATTTTATATATATTCTTATATTCACTTTAAGTGATTTGAACACATGACAGACAGGTAGCACACTTGGTTGGAGAAGCTCCCACTATTCTTAATAAGTACATCCACAAATCGCCCTCCTGTGTGTGCTTGTGGATATATATCCTGTATTGTGTTTCTACAGCAAATTAGCTGTGTTAGGAAGTTCTAGGCTATGTTTTAACCAAATTTCCTGACAGCATGATTCTGCTCTCAGTGCCACCATCATGAATTAGTTTTCCTAGGCAAAATTCAAATAGCAAACACCATTCTATGCTGCACATTGTCGTCAAAACATATAAACCCCATGAGCGGTAAGTGCACTTGTGTGGTACTTGACTTCACTCAACACCAAGAGCTATAGTCATTTTGTGATGGACAAAACAAATCCATAAATTTAGCGTGTATTGCAGTGTTGCCTTTCCTTGGTTTGTGATTACCATCTGCAAACAACATTTCTGCAAAGCACCCAGTTTATTTCCCCTACGTGACTTTCAGATTATCAAGGTTTAAAGAGAAAACGGACAATACAGTCATCAAAATTATGCTGTGCTGGCAAAGATGGATGAGGTGACCTAAAAAGATCTTTTACATTTCTAACTACACTGATCCTGTGAATTATATATTTAAATCTAAGCAAACATATGAAAGCAGTAACTGAAGAAGATAATGTAACATTTTTTTCAGTTAACAACTACCTCGTTTTGTTAATCTTTTTCCTGGAGCTGAATAGAAAAGCTTATTTTGAAGTCTAAACTTTGAAAATCTTTTCAGCAGAGAACTGTAGCTAGGCTGGTGCTCTTGGAAAGAGGTATCAGGGCCCTCCTGGAGAAGTCGGAGCATTTGTATGTCCTACCATGCTTAGACACTAGTGCTGAAGCCTTGGTTACCATCTAGACCTAACACATGAGATGTAACTGCAGAACACGTGGCAATCCATGCAGAAAGCTGCTGCTTCTGTCTCCTTTCTTACATGACAGTGCAGGCTGCTCAGCTGGAATGGTGGTGTTTGAGCAGCTGTCTCCCTGGCTTTGCCCTGGCTCATCCTGAGCCCACTGAGCCACCCTGCCTCCTCCCTGACTGTGATCCAGCAGTTCTGGATCCAAGAGTGAAGCCTAAAAGCTTCTGCTCCTCAGCATGGATTCCCTAAACTCTCCAGTTTGGATTTGGCTTTCATGTTTTACTATGGACTTGGTGATCTTAAGGGTATTTTCCAACCTAAACGATTCCATGATTCTGTGTCTCAAGTGGTGAGGAGAAAAAATGATTAATTTCCTACCAGTCTGAAACCACATTAGATTTTCCTTCATGTCATGCT
The DNA here is from genome assembly GCA_013397865.1 of Struthidea cinerea. NCBI lineage: Eukaryota > Metazoa > Chordata > Aves > Passeriformes > Corcoracidae > Struthidea > Struthidea cinerea. Next base: position 231,416 of record VZTI01004085.1, on the reverse strand, counting down.
GGAATTAATGACTCTTGCTGAATGGCTTTACAGGCACAGGGCTATTCCCCACCCAAGCATGCACAAAAAAGTCCTGTCTCTGAGAGCTGAGCAATTAACTCCTGTCTACCGCTTACCTAGAGATGAAGGAGTGATTACTCATATATATCCTAAAATATTCCCCATGCATTCATGTCTTTAAGAAGGGACTTTTTTCACTGCCTTGCCATTTTGCAAGCTTAATGGAATGGAGTTGAAACTTTAAAAACAAATGTCCTGGTTTTGAACAATAGTAATGGAATAGCCCCTTGGGGTGACTTTGCCCCAGAGGGTCTGTGTTCAAAGAAAAGTGACAGCAGCAGGCTCAGGCAGCAGAACAATACTATCAGCAGAACATTCAAATTATTTTATAATGAAATAAAATTTGCAACTTATATAGAAGCAGCACATGCTTTAAGACCTCCAAATTCACTGCCCCTGAATATATGCAGAATTACAATGACAAAAGGTGGCAAATGTTAAAATTTTAATGACACCCACTGCACTTGTAATCATGTAAATTCTATTACTACTGAAAAAAAGTTCACATGACTGTTCCATGCAGTTATGATTTGTAGTATCATATTTTTATGCTATTTTTCTATTTTTATTCTATTCTATTTCACTTTAATTATATCTCCATGTTATTAGCAGGTATTCTAGTAAAATCGAGAACTGATAAATGGTATTAATTTATTCTCAGAGCATTTCAGCTGAGGCATGTGGAGGAGCACACAGAATCATTTTGTTTGGATTTTGCCATGCAAATAAATACATATTAGAGCATTTTAATTGATTGACCGAAGTATATGACTTTATAACCTTTTAAGCTTTACATTCCAGATCATATAAAAAGACCAGGAAGGTTTCAGACAGGTTTGTCAATATTCATTTGACCTTAGCACTGTGTTTTAGGGTAAATGTAAACAATATGTTTTCACCTTTTTTCATCGAATTTCTGTTCATATGAAAATAAGAATTAACATCTACTGTTGCTATAGTAAAGTATAAGAGCTTTTTTGTAAGCTGTATTCTGTAACCAAGTAATGTTTGAGGAAACCAGAGTAATGACCTTATGTTTTGTAAAGGTACAGAGGCTGTCAAATCAGAAAAGTGAGAGGTCTATCCCTTAGAGTTTACAGTTTGCATATTTAATTATAAAGAACATTAACATAGAATTGTTGCCTCACTCTTTTGCTCTGCTGTGTGCATGTGTGTGTGCAAGAAATGCAGCATTTCCAGGCTTGCTAAGCAAGCCCAGGCCCAATTTTTGCTGCTGCAATTAGGGCTGAGCCCAAGAATGCAAAATACGGAGGTGATCCTCTGTTATTTTCTGTCTATTAATCAGCCACAAGCTAAATGTGCTATTTTTAAGTTTACTTACCAAGCGAACAATGAAAACACACTAGTTTCATTATATGTGTAGATTTAAAAGCAAAGTGCTTTTGGCTATAAAAATATTACTTTTATTATGTTGAAGTATGTTTGCAAGGATATATTTTTTTTATTTTTAATTTTACTTTGAACCTCAGGAATGCCACATTGAATGCCACAGGCAACAAAAAGGATTTTAGCAAAAAATACTAATAACTCCTCTTCTACCTTAATTATGTTTCCTTTTTGGAAAAGAAAAAAACCCCACCCCTCCCTTACCATCCTTGAGTGCCCTTTAAATCAGGATACCATTGACACTTTGTTTCCAATTAACAGTAAAAACCTTCTTTGATCCTTTGACTTTTTTATGAGATGAATTTATATTTTCTAGACTAACATGCATGACAACATAATTCTCCACACTCATTAATATTCAACTTCTTTGCTTTAATGAGGGAAATGAAGAGGAATGGAATGTCATCTGCTTATCTAAAGCAGCAAGAGCTTTGCTAATATTCACACACAAAACATCCCATATTTAAATAACATTAAAGTTGTGACACATTTGGCAAAAACCAGGTCATTCAAAGTTAAGCCTGACACACTCAGAGGTGAATTAAATCTCTATCTTCCAGCATTAAAAGTTGGGAAATCTGTGTTTCCACTCGATTTTCTTTCATATTCTTTTTGAGATATGATTTGTGGAAAGATTATTAGGTTTATTCCTATGAAAAAATGAACCTCTGGTATCTGCTGATTCCAATGGGATTCACTGCTGTGTTTCCCAGATAAACCTTAGTGGGATCCTTACAGCTAAGAACAGGCACAACACCTTAATCCAGCTGTGGTTTTGACCCTATATATCTCTGTGGCAGATCTCCAAGCAGAATCCACGTTTTGGTTTTGACTCCATTAAAACTTCATTGATATTAATATAAGCCAAATTTTAGTAAGTTTTACTGCTACAATTGGGTTCAAGCAAAGTATATGTGTATCATTCTCAAGTGGCATAAAAGTTTGCATTCATAATTTTGCATCTAGTTTAAAAGCCAGATAACTTCTGCCCAATTTAATGTGAAATTCCCTTTTGGAATACTTGGATTAAATTGAAAGAGTGTACTCTCCTTCCCCAGTTCCTGTTTCTCACTATTATTAAGAGATTTTATAGTACAAGAATATTAACTTTATGTGATATGAGTACTTAAAGCTCCAGCTTAGAAGGCTGGGTGTCTAAAAATATCCCCTAGTTATTTCTTAAAATAGCTACTCACAGCCTATTTAAAGTCTTGCACTAATACTTCAATAATATTTTAATAAGATTTCTAGCAACTTATGTTACTTTTGCACTTCTAGAAGGACTTTCTCTTTTGCTGTAGGAACATGGTTGTGTAATTTTTCCATGACTTTGAGAATTTTTTGGCACAGAGTATTATGGATCTTTACAAAGAAATAGAGATCTATACCTGTAATACTTTTTAGTGCATGATGGAAACTCTTAGGTCAATAGCATTACCACTAAATGGAAAATGCTGTACAGAATGTCCAGAAAAAGTCTCCATTAGCAGCAAGCTTGAAAACCTGAAAACAGACGTGACACTATTAGTTTACAGATGGAGTTTAGAGGAATACACAAAGCTTGCAGTCAGCTAAGGATAAAATAAAATAGTGTTGAGGTATAGTTGAATAAAAAAGAAATAAATAGAAGTTAAGTCTCGATAGCCTATCTGAGATATTGTTAGTGAGCTGGACTTGAAATAAGTTTCTTTAAAAAAGCATTTTGTATTTGAACAATGTATAAAAAGAGAAACTGGTTTTTTTCCTTTGTAATATGTCTTTTAGATCGGTCCCTTTTGAAGCAATTTTCCTGATATTGTATGCTCTTCATCTTATGATCCTGATATCAGCTTCTGATACCAGCAACATCTGAATGTTTCTGGAAAAAAAAAATGATATACAGATTAAGGGTTAGTGGAATCTCAGTTTTTCAAATACTTTGAAAACTATTCAAGTCATTCATTTTCTGTCCATAAGCTTTTCTGTACAGCTGGCATTTTTAGTATTGTAATGTTGGAGTGTTATGAACAGTCGCGAGCAAACGCTGCGCCTTCCACAATGGTTGAAGTGAATGGAAGCGTATGAGCCATTGACTGATACATTGAAATACAGTCCCTGAAGTATCATCTGATGGATAGGAAGACACAGCTGAGAGTGATGCAGGAGAGGCCAAAGCACGTGCTGCAGACGTGGTCTGGTGCATGTTGCAGATGGGGTTTCTTGGTAGGTGCGAACACCTTTATCTTGCTTCCATATTAGTGACTTGTAGAATGTTTTGTGCTACACCTGGGACGCTGGGATAGGGGAGAGGTGAGAAAGCACATGAGAGAGCCTGGAGGTGGACTGATAGAAGTGGAGGGGAAGGAGATTCCAGGAGATTCCACTGTATGTGTCCAGTGCTGGATCTTGTCAGTCATGGGATTTTCATGTCTATCCATAGAGATCCATTTCTCTCAAATAATAAATATAAAGCAAGACATCAAATGGTAAGTTATCTGTGATTCTCATACCTGTATGTGGGGTTTGCTTGAGATTGTCTTAAGCCCCAAGACACTTTTCTACTGTGCTTGGTACACAGCAAAAATTTGGGGTGACTCAAGAGGCCAACCTTGAGTTGCAATGCTGTGCACGTATATTGCTGCAAAACAACTATTCAGTATGTTCATCTTTTAACTCAGGGCTGCAATTTTATATTTTCCACGAGGGTGACAAATTTGGGTGGGGGGAGAAATAGATGTAACAAATAGATTTTAAAATTGTACTTATCAAAATGCTGTGAATACTGGAATACATCCATTCAGTAAGGGCAAAGGCATACAGATCAGAATTCTTAGATTAAAAAAAGGAATAAACCGAGTATAATAATGGAAAGATATTCACTTCTCAACATTCATTGATGCTATATCAAGCTAAAGGACTTATTTATATTTATAGATTGAAGCGTATCTCAGATGATATAGTAATCTAAAATTTTAGTGCTGTGAGAGATGTCTATATTCACAGCACCACAAGCTGCTTGCTTGGGGAGCAGACATGGCACTGGAGTTTTCTCAGTGCTACCACGCCGTGACCTTCAAGTGTCACTATTTAAAAAACAGGATAAAGTTTCTCACTGTCCCCTTTTATATCCTTGCCTTGTTCTCAGAGCTGTTAATGAAGCTTTCTCTTAAGAGTAGCTACTATGCTATTAATGATGTGGATATATTCATCACCAAGCATAGCTGTGATACAACTGGTTGTGGCCAGCTGGGGCACTTGCAGTGAAAATTACATGTATTTGACTATAGCTGAAGACCAGCGACAAGACTTACTAATTTTCTTTACATGGCACAACCTAAACTATTTTATTTAATAGTCAGTTATTTGTCTACTCCACAGTAGAAAAGGAATGTAAAGGCAGTCCATTTCACCCCTGAGAAAGCAGTTTTTATGGACAGGACTGTTGTTATGGGAGCTGGTGCCATGCCATGGCTAGAGGTAGCGGGGAGGCACATTGTTTCTGCCAGCTGCGTGGCTTCAGCCGCACTTATGTCTGATGTCAGCACGGAGCTGCTTCTCTGTATTTGAAATGTCCTCTGGATAAAAATTTCCATCACAGCTGCCTCAACCAATTGACAGAACATTCTGTCTGAAGGTGCAGATGTGTGGCTCCCAGAGCAGAGATGGATAGCTTCTATCAGTAGCTGAAGAAAATGAGCCTGTCTCCCAACCATAAACTGAAACATGTTCTCACGATCAAAGATGAGAATCAGCGTTCACCCTTAGGAAGAAGGAGACTCCTTTTTTTTCATACTGATTTCTTATTCTGATGTAGTCTAAATACCTAAACACACACTATTGAGAGTCTCGTTCGACATGGAAATGGGTTTTAATAGCTTGTATTGTGAGGAAGCCATCTTCTTTTGATGGCTCTCAGAGAATAGTGGGAAATCTTGTAATAAGCAGATTACCATCTGTGGAACGTTAAAGAATAAAACAGCATATACTTTCCAACAGATAGCTGCCAGTATAAACCTTTCCCTGCTTGTTATGCCTTTTCTTTTGTCTATCATTTCAGTTAGAGAAACCCCTTGAAAATATGGAGTAAATATTACTCAGACTAGCAGAGAACTTGACAGAGCTACTGAAGATCTGTGGTGGCAGCAGAACTACTTACAGCACGAGCAATACACAGGTTAAATGTATCTGTTCTGAGGATGTTGCAGATCAGCATTATTTTTCAAGAGGACTGCAGACTGCAAGGCAAACCTCTGTTCAAAAGCTAAAGGGAAACTGTGATACGTGCAAGAATGTCACTTAAAAAGTCACCATTGTTTTGGTGAGCTGTACAGTTTATTATGCACCATTTATCAATCTAGGAGCGTATCCAGGTCATTACAAATTTGATGTTTGCTTACTCAGTGATACCGCTCCCTGTGCATATTTCAGTGACAAAAATAATTTTCCTGCTGTGTTTCTCCCAGTTAGACCAACAAAAACTGAAGAAACTGAACTGAATTTTATTTTGGATATTTGATCAGAAATGCAATTGCAATTTTTGATGAATTCTTTCCAATTACAGTTAATTCACAGCTGAACAGCAACACAAAGGCCAGAATTCTAAGCAAAATACAGAAACTCAGAGGATGAAAATTCAAGATTTAAATATGTTTTTATAATCTCTTCTCAAACTTAGGCCTTCATTTGCAGTTCTGCAGCCTCCTGCCAAAGTAAAAGCCTTAGTAACAGTCATATCCAGACACTATCTGAAAATTTTTAATTACAAATTATTTCCTTCCCTATAGTGTTCCTTAAGAGAAGATAAAACTGGTGATATAATTTTAAAACATTGGGATTATAAAAACCAATAAATTATGTAATTTTCTTACTTGACAATCTTTGATTAGATTATGAGGTTTAATGTTGATCTTAAGTTAATTTTGACCCTGATAAATAGGAAACTTTTTTTTTTTAATTTTTACAGTTAAGTAGGGTAATCTGGAATCACAGTGGCAAGATATAAAATGCCCCAGTGTTACTTAGGGAACCATTTTTCAGTGTCTTACTTTCTCAGATACACAAATTGAAGCAACTCCTGTAAAGCATAAACCAGCCCAAGCAAACAATGTAAAATGAGGTTTTCCAAGATTTACCTGCTCTCTGTTGGGCTTTATCTACTCACCTGCAAACAAGGCTCATCAGCGCTTACGGATGTGTTGCTATCTAATTTGTAGGCTCTGGATTAGTGAAATGAGAGGATATTGTTTTCTGTCATTCAATCAAGTTATTCCATTGACTTAACAGAATTTGTATGATTGCAATTCCTCTAGTGTTTCATGAAAGCAGAATAATTTACACTGTAGTAATACATTCAGCCAGGGTTGACAACAGCATTAAATAAAGTGTTGCTTTCTTTAACTGAGGTATCAAAAAGAACCAGAAAGAAAGGGCAAAAGAAAAGGGAAAAGTAAATAAAATTATACCTCAGGGAAAGAAAAAGCCCTTGATGAAAAGAAAATAAATTTTCAAATTGTGACAACTATCTGAATAGGAAAGCACACTAGAATCAGATGAATCAGAGTACCCTGGGCAAAACATCCACAGTGTGTACTCCTTGAAGAAGAAAACTCTGCTGAAATAAAGAAGCAGATAAAGAGCTGTAAAAATCAAAGCACATATTAACTATGTTGAAATCAACTTACAGTACAGAAATCCTAATTCAAAACAAGTGCATTTGCCATTTATCAAACTGCACGAGAAACATGACATTTTTTAGTTAAAACATTAATGCTCCAAGAGGATGCATATACTGCAGAAAGATAAATATGTGGCCATTCCTCATCAGAATTTCATTTGGCTTCTAAAGAAAGAAACTTGACTGGAAAACTGACTGGATACAGAGCTAAACTTTTTTTTTTCCCCTAGAATTAGCACGCAGTAAAATACAGATAAACCGCAGAGGCAACTAGGGTTGCGATCATATATCTAACTTCCTTTGTCTTCTACTTCAATAGAAGTTGTGTGAAAGTATGAAGGTAACACATAAGCTCCTCAGGACCTTAATATCTGTACATTAAGTTATTAATAAAATACAAAAAAATCTGGTTTTCCCTGCCATGCCATTTATAATATAATTGCTTCCTAGCTCAGCCTCTGTTACTAATTCTAAATGAATGTTGTCAAATTGCAAAGTGCATATTGTTGTCAGTAGAACCTGTTATTACACGCTAATACTGTGTGTTAATGAAGTGTTAAATATCCAGAGCTGTCAACACCTTGATCCAAGGGAATATGAACACTACGAAATAGATGTGATACCTGGCTAAAATGATAAAAATTATTGCTCATTGCTTGAATGCATTTTTAATATAAATTAAATACATCTTTCTAAATTAAGATATCTAAGTAATCTAAAGAGCCAGATATTGGCCTTATATAGTACCTTGGCTTCGATCTTTGCATGTTAATCTAAATTGTATGTAAACTGTTAATCCTCTTTCTTTGGGGTTCAATCCCCAAAGTGCTGCAGCTGCATTGAAAAGGCTGCACAATCTTGCTTTGTACCTTGATAAAATAGTGTTCAACACTTTGTAAGCTCATGTCTTGAATAATCAAACTTATTGATATCAGTAGCCTTATTCAATATTTAAAATTGCAGTTTAGAAATGTACTCATTTTTCATGTGAAGAAAGGAATATAATGAAAGTCTACAGGGCAGTGATGTGCCTCAGAAATCATTCTACTGAAATGAATTACTTTTTTGACTGAGTAACTTCAGAAGGCATTCACATCAATATGGTTTATAACACGTGGAAAGGAAAATTGACAAGAATTCTTTGGAAAATAGAAGCAGTACTTTCTCACCACTTCATAAACACTGAAATACACATTCTTTTATGTAAAGACGAGTGGAGGGGTTGAGATGTTCCTTGCCATCCAGCCTTTTTAAAGGAATCAATCCTACTGAAAACCACAAAGATGCAAAGGCATCACATGTAAAAAGAAATTACATTGTTGAGTTTGGACTCTACTGTCACAGAAACGGGGGAGCACATTAGGACAAGCAATACTACTTTTATTGGTAGCTGTCCTTTCTAGGAGATTGCTTAACTCAGCCCATTTAACAACCTGTTCCTTGCCTTTACTTTTGAAAATGCATTGACATTTGCCCTTCTTATTTCTGGAAGCAGCCACACAAATCCAATAGACTGGGTCCAAGTATGGAAAACAGCAGTGTCATAAAGCTTAATTTCAATAACAAGCTTCAGCAGCTCAGAAAATGCGTACTCTTCATTCCTCTTACAATGGAAAGAAGTATCATTTAGCCTCTAACAAGGAAAGAGGTAATGAGATAAAGATTTAGTGCTTGTGTTTATAGGAGGCCTGTGTGGGATTATCAACCGAAGCAAAGTTTGGTTTTGTTTGATTGGCTTTGAAGGGGTTTTTTTGGTCACATTTGAAACTAAGAATTTAAATTTCTTGAAAATAGATTACTGACAATTTTTTTTTCAAAAAGAATAGTATATTGGTTCAAAAGAATCTGTGCAGTAAACATTATGTACATATCTTCACGCAGCTAAATCTCAAAAGTTATTTTCTACACTTGTAAAGTTTTTACATTTTTCTCTTCTGTTCTTCCACACAATAGCAATAGGAATTTTTCACTCTCCCATGACATACTTTTCATTAACAGAGACTAATATTCTTTGTGTCAGTGTTGTTCTAACGGATGAAAAAATAAGGTCTGGAATATGGTCCAGTTGCCACACTGGGAGCAGGACCTAACTTGCATATATTTAACTTGGTGCTTGATTCCTAAGTTAGTGATTCCCAAACAGCGACACACAAGTCTTTACTTATTTTTTGCATTACTCCTGCATCATCAGTCAGGAAGGAAGCAGGAGCTGCAAGGTAGGTCAGACTTTTTTCTATTTCCCCTTAGCCAAGATTGATTCCAGCACCACTGGCTGCAGTAACTCCTTTGACCCCTGCAGTTTGCATTCCATCAGTTCTGGTCCTCCTACTTTTTAACTCCAGCAAGGACCAAGGGAATAGGATTCAGGAAGAATGTCAGCAGTCAATCTAAAAGGCTGAAAGCCATTGCATTTAGTTCCAGTTACTGAGAGGTTTGGCTAGTTGTCACTTTTACTAGTTTTGAGAAAAAATAAATGTCTGTATTTCTTTGCTCTCCATGACCACTGAGAGTTTTATGGAACAGAAGCTCTTTCTGCATGTGATAGGTCATCCAGCAAAAGGATAATTACCTCTGATGAAGTCTCTGAAAAAAAAGGAATTACCTTTTTGTGACAACTTATGTAAAATTATAAAACAATTGAGAATTGTGGCATTTATAGTAATGCAAGATCTTTGAAAAAGAAAAAAAATAATGCCCTTAAATCTGCAAAATATTATCTTCATCTGTAAAAGTTTGGTCAGATAGATACTATTTAGCTATGTTGCATGGCAAAGCACAGTTTTAAGAAGTATTACTGCGCTTTACAATTTATCTTTCAACTCTGCATATATTTCATTATTACTTCTACTCATGACTCATAATATTTCTATATTTTTCCACTAAGATTGACATATCTCATTTATTTTCACAGTGGAAACCTTTCCTATGCATTTCCACAGCCAGATATAAGGGGTTTTTTTAAATAGTATAGGCATAAGGCCCCATTTTTCCAAATTCTACAGTTCAAAGCTCTGGGAGCTGCTGTACTACATGTACAGCCCATCAGTAGACCACAGGATGTGTAATAATATTTCTACACTATGATACGTGTGTGTGCATATATATATATCTAAACACATGAGGGCTTATCAGTTTGCAAACAGCTGACCTGCACATAATTCACTCATTTATAAACAGACCTCTCATCGAGTCATTAGTTTTCATACCAAATATTACATTAGATTGTTTGAAACTGATTCTCCTCTTCCCATCCAATACACAAACAACATACAGAAGCCTTAGGAGAACGAAGCATGAGGGAACTCTCTGGTGCTTTTGCTCTCATTCCCATGAGAATTGTGTTTCTGATCCAGTGCTGCACAGTGAAAATTCAAATTAAAGATTTTGCACTTAGGATGAATAACAGAAATATTAAAATTTACTTCAAGTATAGCAAAACTGTAAGTTTTACACACTGTCCCATATCCCTATATGTTATTTAGTCAGGTTTACATACTCAATACATTTTCCCAAAGGCTATTCCAGATTTACAATGCATTCTGCTTTCCTGAAGTACTTGCTTGTCTACAAAGTACTACTGATAAAAATTAGATATCAAACAAATGAGATGGGTGTCAGAAACTTATAAATAATGAATTCAATGCTAGTTTACTAATAAATATTACAGAAAAGACTAATAGGTTCCAAAAGAGTATTTCCCTTATAGCTTCTTATTTAAAGTGCAAGGGTGTGATGCTGTTTAGGAGGCTGAATTATATATATCTGGATTTATAATTAGTCCAGCTATTAACCTTTTCTCCAGTTTCTCTCTTTGGTGATATACTGTACTATAAATTCCATACGAGATTACCTTGCAGAAAATATGGTTTTTCATAAATGTTCCATGCATATTTCATAATCACTTTTAATTTATTTATTCTCGGTCTGATTCTCTACTGTCTTGTACTGGTGCAGTTTTACCTGTCCAGGATGGATATGAACAGAATTTTGTGACCACTTAAAGTAAACATACTTTATTTATTTTCTAATGGATGTGAATTACAGAGCTTCCATAGGGCTGAGGCAGGTCAGAACTTCAGGTGTGGAGTAATGTGCCTAGCAGAAATTGCCAGCAGACCTAAGGAACTGAATCACTGTGTAACAAAATTGTCATGTCTTATTCATCCTGAGCCCATTATTGCCCAATCAGATGTGTGCATATATATACATATATATATGTATATATTTTTGTATACACACATATACACAAATACATATATCTATGCAAGGACTTCTGCAGGTGACTGAGATTTCTGCACCCAGATCACTAAATGGGTTATTTTTAAAGAAGTTGCATCAGAACCTTCTGCTCAGAGCTGATGAAAGCCAATAAATGGGTGCCCGTTAATGCTGCATTAGCATTGTAAAACTGCTGCACTTCACAAAAGCCTGCCAGAACACGACTCAATCTGGACTGTTAAAATGGCTGCACATGTATTTGTAATTTACCATCCATTCAAAAGCTGAAAAAAGGCGAGATCAAATTATCTAACTCTTCACAGGAACTTCTGAAAAACCAAACACAATGTTGTTGCGCTGTAACAGTTTCAAACATATCTGTAGAGAGAGTGTAAACTCAAAATGCTTGTTTTAAAGACATTTTAATTGATTATTCTGTTACTCCATGTTTTTTAGAACAGTAGGTTTATGTCTATAAGGATTTCAAAAGTCAAAACTGACAGTACATATTTAACTATCATAACCACCCAGCAATTACGTTTAGCTTCTGCATTCTCATCTAACTAGCCTTGCAATCTAGGAACTTCTGTGCATATTGGGATTTCTGTAAAAGTTAGCATTAATGAAATAGAGTTTTAAATTTCCCTAGGCTCAATCTAGACATTAAGAATATAAATGTAAATTAGCAGAGAAGAGCAAGCAGCCTTGAATACTAACATTTTCATCACATAACTTTTAGTTAAAAATGTGCTACAGGATGGGGGAACGAGCCTTCTGCAACTGGCACCCTCAAATTGCATTAATAATTATCAGAATACTTCTGTAATTGTCTATGTGCTTGCTATAGCACTGTAAGACTCAGACACCCTCCAGTTACAGATTATTACTGTCTGTCTGATAAATAATTCTTGTCCAATTCCATTTGGACTTGAAGACTGCCTCTAAAAAGATTCTTTTCTGCTTAAAAAAAATCCAGTTATAGAGCAAATGTGGCCACAATATTCTACTTATTTCACTTTTTACTGGCAAGACAAATCTTGCAAATCCATTGCCTCTTCCTGACATTTTTATAGTCACCTGCAGTGTTTACTTTCAGTGCTGTGTATTTTGTATGATCATGGGTGTCCACACTCTGCTTTAGTTTACTCTCTATCCCCATCACCACTGACAGTATGTTCTGATGGTAAGCAAGTGAAAATAAGATGAATAGTGAGAATATTAACCTTGTACATATGGTCTTACTCCAAACTATTGACATGCCTAGTAGTGAAGCACCAAGTCTAGTTATAAAACCTGAGGTTTTTATACTTGAAGAATGGCTCCTTATAAAACTTTTCACAGTGATTGAACACTCACCATTTGTTATGACAAGCTGCATATTCTAACTCTTTACCGACTCAGAATCACTGATCTCTTTCAATATATGCTGATACCAATGACCATAACTAGGAGACAGTAAGGACTGGAAGGACAATGATGATGTAAACCTCACTTTTTAAAATTCAAGTGTAGTGCTGAAAAAATGTTTGTTTCCTGTGGCTATTCAGGACTATTATCTTGTTGGGACAAATTAAAAGGAATAGTTTGTTATAAATAGAGTGATTGTGAAGGCTGTATGTGAAAGTATTTTTATTGTGTTTTCTTCTGGTATAATAAAAAAAGTGATTGATCATAGAACTAAAAAATAAGCTGGAAGAGATCTCAAGAAATTTTTGATCTTACTCCCACTTGGAGCCTGGACCTTTCAAGTCTGAATACTCCCAAAGATGAGACCCCCTCCAGGCAACATGTTATAGTATTTCCATGGTGAAAATGTTTCTCATAATATCTAGTTGGAATTTCTCATGTTCCAGTGTGTGCCTGATGCCCTTTTTCCTGTCCCATCCTGCTGAATTCACTCCAGAAAGTTGCTGTCTGTCTTGTACTGGGGGAGCTCTAAACCGTCTGTCAGATGTGGACTCAGACGTGACACAGAGAGGCACAGCATGACTTCCCCTAGCTGCTGGATACAGCCTGGCCTGCTGTCTTTCAGGGATATTTTGCTAATTCTTGTTCAGTTTGTTCCTCAGGATCCGCAGGTGCTCCTGCTGTCCTTCCTCGGCTCTGCACCGTACAGGCACATGATTCCTCTGCACTCACATGCACGACTTTGTGCTACCTCTGATTGAACTTCCTAAGGGTCCTGTGAGCCCTGGGCTGTGCAGGGACCACTCCCCTCAACTTGGTATTATTCACAAACTCACCAGGTTTTTGGAGAACACTCTTTCCCTGTGTTCGGGCTGTTAATAAAGGCGTTATATGCTCTTCTGACACCAATGTGCGGTAGGAAAATAAAGAATCTGACAGGTATCTACGTGGATGGATGGATGGATGGATGGATGGATGGATGGATGGATGGATGGATGGATGGATGGATGATTGCTGTGTGTTCCTGTTTTTCCAAAAGGAACCACATGAATTGACAATATTTTAAAAGATTAAAAACCTTCTCAATGAATCTTGAATAAAAAATCATATGCAGATTTTCCTGAGCACCTGCATGATAACTATGTAAGCTTCAGAAATGTTTGTATGAAATATGGTGTCTTTATTTACTATCTCAAAAAAACCCTACATCCTTCAGCTTCAACCTGAAGTTTTTGTGGGAGCCGTTTAAGAGATTTTGCTAACATCACAAAGCTGAAAAAAAAGGAATTCCCTTGCAAAAATTTGAAATTCTCTATTTCTTCCAGTGCAAGTGATGCTAAGGGATGAAGGTATCTGACAATCTTCTACACTGACCTTCATAATTTTCAATAAATATTCCAGAAATTTGCTAATGGATTGTATCCTAAGTTTTGGGTCATTTGGTTTGTTTCGTTTGGGTTGGATTTCTGTTCTAATTTTGTTTGTTCATTTTTATCTCATAGACAATATTTATTTTTAGCACAGCATCCTTTTTTATGTTACTTATCAATTTTCTGACAGTTTCAGCCTCAGTTCTGAAGTTCAGTGTCTTCCTACCAAGTGAATTTTGGGTGCAAGATTTGAAGTTAGTTGAGAACAGTAGCAAATTAGTCCAGCATGACTCTTGATTACCTTTGTTATAGGACAATTAGGATACTAGCTTAGGCCATAAATTTTATTGCAGTTTCTTACAAAAGTGAAGGTGAACAAGAAAATTCAAGGCACCACAATTTTCAGTGAGATGCCTCTTAAAAACCATTTGATTTAAAAGCCTTTGACATAATTTAAAAGACATTTTTTGCAAGCTTGCCTTCGAGGAAGCACTTGGGAGCCTAAGTAAAATTTGAATGTTTATGTTTTAAAGCACTTTTAATGCAAGAAATCTGTGTATAATTATCTCTAATTAGTCATCTCTTCCACTGAGATTTATACTAAGCATTTAGTTTTTCTCTACAGTAGCTATTTCCCAGGCTTCTTTAATAACTAGGACTGTCTGACAAGCTGATCTCAGGATCAGATTTCAAACTCATCTTATTCCATTCTACCTGTTGCTTCAGGACATTTCTTAATGAGGCCAGAGTTACTTTCATGTCTAATTAAGCTGAAGAGATTAAGATATTTAGGTCTTGTTTTTGTATACTCTCCTAAGGGAAAAAAGTAAATACATAAGCAACAGAGATCAGCAGAAATACAAGAAAGAAGAAAAGCAGCAGGAACACAGGGGAGTATTATGTAATATAAAGAACAGCAAAAGGCTGCGTAGATTATCCTTCCTAAAGTATGTTCACTTGCCTCAAAAAATATTGCAGTGAACTATGAGTCAAAATTCTCCCTAACATGATAATTATGTCTTTATCAGATGAACCTGAAAGAGAAATATGGAAGAAGGGATTTAATGTCTTTATAAAATATATCTGAAAACAGATCCTTATTAGGATTTCCTTCTTACACAATAAATTAAACTGGAAGCTAACCATGAGATTGATGAAACAATGGATCCAAAATACTCTATCAAACATGCCTTTGTTTTTTATGTTCCTTATCTTCTCCAGTGTCAGCTTTCAATGCAATGAGAAGTTTATTATTTCATTTGGGGAGAAACGATCCCTGCTATGTGGAAGTTTAACCTCTCTTCAAAAGTGCTTTACCTTAGTTCCACTCTAATGGGCAAGCGGATAGACTCAAACCACTTTTAGCATGCATTCATATTCTGGAATAAACATTTTTCACTGAATATTTTTCAACAATGTTTTTCAATCACCACCTTTCTTAGTAAAAGATTTCTCAAATCTCCTAGTTTAGGTACAGCTTTCTGCAGTACCAAAGAATTTCCCTCTAAAGGCAGGAAAGCACTTAACTAATCTTTTCATACCTCCAGCTCCTTTCAATTACCTGGGAGTATACTTATTTATACATTTTGCATGTTTCTTTCATGTGGCTTTAGGTTTTTTCTTCATTTTTTCTTAAGCTCTGAAAAGATACAGATGCTCTTACATCTTTTTTCCTTTTCATTCATGACCTAGAATTCATTTATATTTGGGTCTTGGAAGGAAGCTGGGAAATACAACTGGTCTGTTTGGAGGGTTCTGGAGTTCAAACCAAAATAACGAAGAAAACAGTTCTCTGTGTCGGTTGGAAATTGATTTTTTTCTCAGTTTATCAAAACAAAAATAAGAGTTTAATTTTAAACAAAACCTTTTATTTTAATAGATAGTATTTCTTATAATTAACTTAAGGCAGATGAAATACATGGTACACCAGCTACACATCGGCGACCACCACCCAAGTCAGGCTTCCTGGGAAGTGGAGAATCAGCCCCGGTGCCAGGAGCATCAGCACCACCTTGTGTTCACGGGATAGGAAAATCAGTCAGGAACACGCCTCCCCAGCCATTGAAACTGCAGCGCTTCTCTCTTCTCCCCATGGCACATTAACGACGGAGCCATATTTGTGGAAAAGATTCATAATTTTTGCTCCTGTAAATTTAAAATAATCGCTATATCCAGGTACATAGGAATTAATCAGGAAACTTGCTTGCATTTTTGGTCAATGTGTTAGACAGCAGTCGCAGCACATGAACAGCCCGACTATTGCCAGGTGTTTTGGGTAGGCATCTTGGAACAAGATAGCTTAGAGGTGAATTTTGCAAGAAGATTTGCAGTTATTTACAGGAGTTCTTTCTGAATGTAAGACATGACGCTGGAAAACCTATTCTTTTCTTTGAAAATTTAAAAAGGGAGCAAAGGAGACGGTGTCATGTGGTGATGGAGCGCCTTGAGAGAGAGTCAGTATAATGTTTGGATTCTTTTTTCATAGCCTGTAAACATTCTACAAGGCAGTGCTGCTTCCTTCGGTCTTTTGCACAGTAGAAACTGTTCTGTAAACAAATCTATTTCTGGTACATTTTTCACCAACTTGACTGTGAAAATACATCAGTTTTAATTTCTTTTTCAAAAAATCAACTTCCCTCTATCCATTTGGTTCTGGGAGTACAGTTTCTGGAAAGAGATATCCCATCAGAAATTGCAATTACTTCTCTTTTAGCTCTCCTATATGATGTACACTTTCTAGCAGAAAGTCCAGGGCAAAATCTGTTCTTTCCAGGAACCGCTAATAATATGGGAGTGCAATTTCATAGACAGTTTTCTATACCTAGGTACATTTAGCCTAGCTTCACAAAATTCAGGTCTTCTCTCTAAGAGGGGAAATAGAATAGCAACTTTCCCTATTTTTGGCCCCTTCTTTTGGTCCAGAAATTAAAAACTTCTGACTGTGTTACATAGCTCACTTTCACCTTTCTAATCTTTTAAAAATTTGAATATTCCCAGACTAAGTGCAAGACCGTGTCTGTATGTCACTTTAGTGCAATGTATCAATTTTCTTTCCAGTACACACATAACTAGAAAAACATATAATGACATGGTATACTCACAAGTATTAAAAAAATGATCCTAATTCTCTTCTACACTTCAGTTCGTGCATCATTACAGAGAATTTGCATCAGGGACAGTTAGACTTCTGTTTTGATCATGTTTTACATCCACACCTCATATGTGCCTCTATCAGACTGATGTAAGGTATCATTTTAAAAAATGGCAATTTTCCAAAACCACTGTGCAAACTCTGAATGATGGATCAGTCTCATTAGTTTTATCAAGTATAAACCTGGGTTTTAAAAAAAAGTTCAACCTTGTGCAGTATGGTTGGGATCCCATGTTGATGTGCACTACAGGATCTTGCTCAACCGTGTCCTTTTAGAGGTTGACAGTGTCTCTAATGTCCTTATAATTTTCCTCCCCATTCCAAAAGGGGCAGGGCACTGTTATTAGTGCTACTCAGTCCCTTCTGTCACTTTCTGTCAGACAGCTGGGATCTCAATGCCCTTTATATTTGGGTAGTTTACTACCAGTATTAAGGGACTCACTGTAAATATTTCATCACCCTTTTGAAAGAGTTTTCTCTTTTTCTGTTGAAGACTGAAAGAAACAAGTCTTTCCAGTACCTGACAGGGCAATGAGAGAGCTGTAGAGAGACATTTTACAAGGACATGGAGTGATAGGACAAGGGGGAATGGCTTCAAGCTGCCAGAGGGCAGGTTTAGGTGAGGTATTAGGAAGAACTTCTTTACTCTGAAGGTGGTGAGGCGCTGGCAGAGGTTGCCCAGGGAGGCTGTGAATGCCCCATCCCTGGAGTGTTCAAGGTCAGACTGGATGGAGCTCTGAACAACCTGTGAAAGGTCTAGTGAAAGGTGACCCTGCGCATGGCAGGGGGGTTGGAATGAAATGGTCTTTAAAGGTCCCTTCCAACACAAACCATTCTGTGATTCTATGAAGTTGAACCTTGTATTTTGTGTATTTAGCACTGCGATCTGGCTGACCTCTTGCCTCTGTGTTTTGAAGCCTGTTAACTGTATGAAGGAGTAACTTCCAGAAATGGCAAATCAAACAACTGCTTCAATTATTTAGTGAAGTGTCTTATATCTTACAGTTGTCAGGAAACCAGTCTTGTATAAACTAGGCAAATTCCCCAAAATTTCAGAGAAGTTTTTGAGAACTTCATCTGATTGAAACAACAGAGGCAAAAAGAGGAACTTTCAGCATCATTCTTGGAAGCATAAGCTGACAGAACTTTGGTGAGTGGTGATATCCTACCCCAGGTGGGCTGAAAAGCTCCTATTCAGCAGTGAGACCAGCAGCTGTGTCTCGGGTCTCAACAGAGATTGTTGCAACGCAGGCAATGATCTCTACTCCCACAGGAGGCATGAGAATAATTTAAAAACAGTGCTTCAGCATAACTCACGTACCAGGTAAAGACAATGACTCACTCAGGAGGCTCATCTGAACTTGAGCGAGCCAAAAGGTATCAAGCCAGTCCTCACCATCAGTGCTGCAATAAGGAGTGTTGCACCTGTGCACTCGAGATACCATCCTTTGCTACTTACAGAGAAAATCTCTAGCGCAGAGAGCTGCAATACCATACAAACCTACATGTGTAAGAAAACTCCATTTGGCACCAGCACAACTAGCAATATTTTACTTGTTGCTTTCTTTTAAACTAGTTTAGCAGGCTTGGCTGTGGAATGTGAGGGTCAGAATTCTTTTTGCTAAATGCATTTAGGTTTGATGTGCTCAAGGACTCTTGTTGCCAGGTATAAATTCATGCTGATTCTTGGAAAGCTCTCCATCTGTATCTGTTCCTTCTACTGGAGCAGTTTCCCTTAACGAAGCACTCATTATCCAACACCTCTTGTCTCGCACTGGGATCTGCTCCTATTTCTGTTGGAGCTTGCATGTAACACCTTCTCCTGCATCTTTCTCATGGAATAGTATGTAGTATCTGTGTGGTATTCCAAGAAAACTTTTTGAGTTTCCCTAACCCCAAGTCACTAGGGAGCATCCATGTGTATCTGAAATTACCATACATACACACCAGACACTCCACTTGATACCTGGCAAAAATTTTCCACTGCTATGGTTATCCACTTTGTTTCTTTTACTTCAGCAGTGGCTGAAGAGGCAGAGGTAGGATTGAACATCCACCTCCACTGGTTATCTTTTTATGACTTGATGAGGCTACCACCTTTTTATGACTGCTATATGTTAATGACTACAACAGGCAATTCCATAAGATTGCAAGAAGAATAATTATTATTAATGTGTGTTCTTTGTCTGCCCACAGCAGAGCAATATTTACTAGACTTTGGTACTGTCTTAAAACCTGGAATCTAGATGGGTCAGCTATCTTGGTTTATGTTTCTGTGACTAACATGGTGACTTCATTCTAGACCCTTTTATTTCTTTGGTTTTGAGTTATTTCCATGTTCAATCCATGGTATCTATTTTTTGTGTTAATGAAAAACAAATGTTAAAGCCTATTCAGAGAGAGAAGAAACCAAAACAACCATGTCTGCTGGGAAGGAAAATTTAGCTTTTGTTTAGGCTCAGAAGAGCTCAGACTGATCTATACTGCTGAAGAATTACTCCACCTACCAGGACCAAGTCACAGAAACTGGTGAGGACTGTTTTGGCTTAAAATAATTAACTCTTAGAAACAGTTAATGATGAAGTTTGTTTAATGGCTTCAAGATTTGTGAGAAATAGATTTGGTTACTTCTGGCTTTTCTAGGCTTCCTATGAAAGAAGGAATATATTCTGTATTCTGTGTAGAATAACAGAAGGCTTTACCTAATTTATTATTTTTTACTTATGCATTGCAAGATATTATATAGATATCTTCAAGACGTCATTTTCCCCAAATACTTATGTAAACAGCATAAACTAACTGTCTGAATGAAGTATGTTCCAGGCACAGTACAGAGTAAATAAAAGGACTCCACTTTGGGTGGTTTATGAATGGTTATGAACTTATGAAGAAGTAACAGCAATAGTGAATTGCACTTTTTTTCCCAGTGTTTTCCTGGGACAAAATGCACAAGATAAATGATGTAAACGACTGCAGTGATTTTTAGAAATTGATAGATACGTGTATGCAGTATCCATGTGAACATAGACCAGGATGGAGACAGACTGATGAGCCAGGTCCAGCCTCAGAGGCACACCTTTTCCAGTTCCTTGGGTTTCTTCAGCACAATAAAATTTTTACAAGTAAGTGCTGATGCAGAATTAGCTGTTATGAAAAGAGCAGGTGGTAATCACCCTTACGTATCTGTATGTCCTCTTGAGGATACCCAGTGTAGAAGTGATGAAATTATAGAGATCATCACCAGCTGAAGAAGTTCCCCTCCACTAAGACCCGGGACTGTTAATGGAGGTGGCCTCAGGAGATCCCCACATCAACAAGCTCAGATCGCGAAAGGAAAGCTGCTGAAGCACCTTGTATAAATCAGCATCCCTCTCCCAAGCCTTGATTCCACTATCGGTCTGATTTCCTCAGCAAGGTAAATTACTTAGACGGTGTTCTGCGCTACATCCCGAGGCAGAGGCTCGCCAGTGGGGCTTTCTTTCCTCCCTTTCCCCGGGACGGGCGGCGGGTCCCCGCGGAGCCGGGGCAGCATCCCTCCCTCAGGCGAGCGCAGCCGCCTCACCTTCCCGCAGACTTCCCCAACTCTGCCTAAAGCTTCCACCACCACGGGCGGAGGTGGCTCAGCCTCTGCCGGCCGGTCCCTCCCTCACCATCCGCCCGCCCCGGCGCGCCCTCCCTCCCGCCTCGGGGCAGCCCCGGCGCGGCTCTCGCCCCCTCAGCCCTCGCCCGCCGCGGTCGGTGCGAGCCGACTCGAGGCGCGGCGGTGGGCAAGGCGCCTGCGCAGCTCTCCCGGGCATGCTCATTAACAGCGGAG
>VZTI01004085.1:5475-209504 GCA_013397865.1 Struthidea cinerea | reverse complement strand
GCGGCGGCGGGGAAAGGCGGGGCGCTGCCGGGGGCCGGGCTCCGGCTCCGCGCTGGCGTTGCGGGAGCGCCCGGGCCGCTCACATGAAAAGCCGCATCTCCGGTGCGCTCAGGGATGAGGTGGCTCCGCCGGGGCAGCGGGACCGCGCTCGCTCCTGGCGGGAGGATGGAGCAGCCAGATTTCTCACCGCTCCTCAGGCATAATCTGCTAAACGTGTGTTTGCTGTAGTCTCCTGCCACTGGTTGTGGGATCTGGTAATCTCTTTTAGTCAAGGCGTGTATACAGTCGTTATACTGCTCTGCTGCTTCCAGCTGTTTTCTCCCTAAAATACCTTACAGCTGTAGCCCATGACTGACGGTTTAAGCTTGATGAATGCTTCGACCAGTTGTGGATATGATTGTGGTACACAGTGAGGAACCTGCTTCTGTAGTATTAACTGCGTGCTCTTACCGTGTTGAATGTCAACACGTTTACCTTAGCAGAGCTGGGCTTTACGTGTTCTAATATTGAAATCAATGGCAAGAACTCCCCGCCTCCCCCTTTATTTGGCTTAAATATATGCTACCTTTTTAGGCTGTATAGTAACTGTCTTAGTGATAGTCTTTAATTGATTGTTTTCCCAATATCCAAAGGTTGTAGATACCCATCTTGATTGTGCTGATGCTTCCCTGATAATTAACGAGTCAGATACACTGTACTATGGAAATAAATACCAACTGTCCGTGTGGTGGGGCAAGCATCTCAGACATCTACTGTGTCTCCAAATGATTTTGCAGTAACAAACCCCCACCACTCCTAGTGCCTGGATTTTTGCTGTTAAATGTGAAGCTTAACGTGAAACAATTTGATACTTGAAGTATGGAATTTCTGGTGTTGTAGAGAGCACTTTGTGAATCACAAATAGCAAGATAAACTGTAGTGTGGGAAGAGCTATGCATCAGAAGGTGAGACACATCCCAATAGCTTTCCTTCTTTCTTGTCCATAGTTTCTTTTCAAAGCTTATTTTATACATGACCCTTAATGCTGTGGGCTAATCTCAGAACACTTCTTCACAGATGAAATGCAGTCTTTTTAATAACCTGCTACCCCTATAGCTATCATATTGATTATATAAATTCATCTGAAGTTGGTAATGTAGTTTTAATGTAACTGTATGTCTTGGGGATTTTGGCTTGTTGGTTTGTTTTAAGAACTCAAATCTCTAAACTGCTGTGGAATTTAGGAACCTCTATGGGTCTTGCTTTTTTTTTTTTTTTGTTACATTACAGTTTTGTTTCAAAGAATGATTAGGAGTTTTCTGAATAACACATATCCAATAGGATTTTTCTCTGAATATCTGATCTTTAAAAAACCCCAAACAATCAAAACCATATAAGACCCCAAGTAAATTAAATTTCAAAAACTGAATTAAAAATCCTTTATTTTAAAGAGAACAGTTCCTTTCAGTTGCCAAATTTTAAGTATTTAAATGATGTGTGTAAAGAGCAAACGAGAAAATTCTTATTAAAAGCAGCTTTTAAAAATGTGGGAATGCAAATTACTACTCTCAACACTTCAAGTAGTCAGATGTGGAAATAAATGAACATATTGTATTGATGGCTTATGTGTAAAAAAGCATTGAAATGTATTCAGAGTTCTATAAAAGCAGTGTCATCTGAGAAAAACTGTAGCAAAGGAAATCTATTACTCATGTGATGCGGCATCATAATTAAAATGGTAGTTTTGAAAACTGAAGGAATTATCTGGTTGCTCACACGTGTGTCTGTAGTCACATATGGAGGTGTGCAACATTATGCTCTGCAGTAATGGCTTAGGAATAGGTAAATGCATACTTCCTTCTTTCCGGTGAGATAGGAAATTCTGAGGATTGGTGTTGATGTTAATTGGAGCAGGCAGGACATTATTTCAATGTGATTCATGAGGTCTAAATGGTATGCGTTTAATTTTTAAATTATCTTAATCTGAAAAATGTAAGAAGAATAATGCTGCTTAATTTATCACTATCTCAGGGCTTTGAATATGGGAAAACAGTCCTCTCCATTTGGTTAGAAATATTTTTTTGGTCCCATTTTACAGACTGAGAGAACAATGTGTCCTGTCTTTGCTTCAGTCACAATGACTGCCAGTATCTCACAATGACTGTAGTGGGACTAGATTTTAAAATGTTTTAGAGACCAGATATAAATTGGTAATGGAACTCTGTCTGAAATTCATGAGTTTCTGTTTTCTTGTCTGCTATTTCTTCATCTAGATGTGCCCGTTGATTATGTTTCACAGTTCAGCACAACTGAGTTAATGATAAATTTCCTGAGATCAAACAGACTTAATATAGTTTTGCTTTTTCTCTAAAGGCCCAGTCCTGAGTCTACTGATTTGAAGTGCAAAATTTTCTGCCTTTAATGTTGTGAAGAGAGGATCAGGTCAAACTGAGTTTGGCAACTGTTGGTGTAAGCAATTTTACATATTGTAGTCACTATTCTGTTTAGCTTCTTTAGTGTTTTAAAGTGGTAGATTCATGAAGTATTGTAATACTTTTGCAGCCTTTATATGAGTTAAGGAAATACAGTGTTTGCTTTGGCACCTTTCCTTTGCTCACCTTTAAAGGTCGGTTATAATCCCAGTGTACAAACTTTAGATTTCCCAAGATTTTTGTGCATTGCATACACGGGTTAATGACACCTTATGTTTCTAAAACCTGTGCAGAAGTTACCAATAAGTGTCACAATATTAAAACAGTAAGGAGAATTTCATGGAGTCATAGAATGGTATGGTTTGGTTTGGAAGGGGCCTTTAAAGGTCATCTAGTCCAACTCCCCTGCAATCAGCATGAACATCTTGAAGTAGATCAGGTTGCTCAGAGCCCTGAGGTCCAACCTGACCTTGAACGTTTCCACGGATGGGGCATCTACCACCTCTCTGGGCAACCTGTGCCAGTGTCTCATCACCTATACTGTAAAATCTTCTTCCTTATATTTAATCTAAATTGACTCACCTTCAGCTGAAACCATTACCCCTTATCCTATTTAAGCCATTGTTTTTTATATCGGTGTTTGACTACAGTTCTCTCTAATGAATAAATAAAAATAATTCTTGTCTCAAGAATCAGAATGTTTACTGTGCTTGGGGAAACCACAGTGAAGCTAAGACTTATGAAGTTTTTGATTCAGAAAAAAATGCCATGTTTAGAAAAAAATTCTGATTTTTATGATGTAAGGTTATGTGGAATCCTAGGAAGACGTGTTAAAGTGATGGTGTTGCTCTCCTATAGAGGTTGATTTAGTCTTACACTCTACTAATACAGAAAAGTTACACTTGGTTAACCAGCCTTCCATTCATTACCAGTGCTACATTTCTGTGAGTACGATGCTGGTTTGTAACTGGTATGACTAAACTTGAAATCCCGCTAGAGAACAAAAAGCTCTGAATCTAACTTTAGTCTAGGTAGAGTGCAAATCTGTTGGCTGTGGTGACAGACAGATCAACCAGCTACCAGAATATCAACCTTTCTGATAGTTCTGCCAGACCAGCACTGCATCATTGAGCACTTTTGCATTGTACCAGTTTCTCAGTGATGCTCACCAAGAGCTCCATCGTTGTTTTACCAGGTAGATACTTATTTCAAAAGACTGAGCAGTTTTCTGCAGTACTGATAAGTGGCATATTCAAAGTTTACTGAAATCAGTTAGAGGTAGACCCTCTACCCCATTAGAGGTAGTCCCTCCCTCAACTTGCCATTTTACTAATTAACTTTTTATTGTTTCTTGACCAAGGACACAGCACAGTAATATTTGGCTGAGCACAGAATTATTTGGTAGTACAGCTGTAGCTGTAGGTTTTAGACTATGATAGAATTGTCAGTGGTAGCTGCCTCCTTCAAAATGAATATCCAACATGTTGTATCTTACTATTGTTCTGCTTTCCATGAATCAAACAATTAACTAAGAAAGAGACATAAATGTGCTAAGTGTCAGTTTATCTCTATGAATGAAATAAGAGGGAAATTATGTTAAATGGTACTTCTGTTGGATGGAAAGTAAGATTTTGATGCTGCTTAAGTAAAAAGGAGATATTAGTGGTATTCTTATCTTGGCACTTTGATAAGCTTGTTCTTGAGACTCTTCTGTTGCATTTCATGATGAGGAGACTATGCTTAAATGAGCAGATCTCAGTCCTCATCCATCTTTGCCTATGGCTGAAACCACATAAATATTAATTCCTTAAAAAAAATCTTTACTGGTAGGCTTAAAAATCAGTTCACGTGGATGAAGCTAAAGTCTGCCATTGCCATCTAACTTCAGAATAACACTTATATTTTTATTTGTTGATGTTTAAGTGGTTTCTGTTTATTTGCTTGGAAGTCTTCATACATCTTGATATTTGATATACTATAACATGAAAATCTTCTTGTATAAGTTATAGCTGTAGTTAGCATTATGCAACACAGTAATGTCACTAGTATTTATACTTGACAGGAGAAGTAATTTAGATGCTTCTCTACTTTTTTTTAATAGCTTGTAGGTGTTACCTGTTCATTTAATTCACTATATTAAATGCAATTGGTTTTACCTTAATGTACCTTTAATAAATATAAAAACCTGTTTGAGAATCAAAAAAGCACCAGAAATACAGCTTTAGTAGAAATTGAAATATTAATATCAGTGATACAGGGTTAATTGAATGTCAGGAAAAAAATACCATCCAGAGGATGAAAACTCCTTTACTTGTAACTTCTACATTGAGAGTAATTTCAAGGTGTTTTAAAAGTTGAAATGAGTCCTAAAATGGTGGGGGAAATGCATCCTAAAACTGCAGTTTCTAACTTAACTGTTGCGGTTATATTTGAACACAAAATCTAAAGCATTTTCTTGAATAATAATGAAATGAGGCATAAAAATTAATCTCCATAAAAAGTCCCTAAGGGGGAAAAAAGACAGATGACTTTGTGAAGAGCAGTCTGGTATGCAAGGAGATGAGCCATTTCTCATGTTCGTGTTGCTGAGTAATCTTTATTTACTTATATGGAGTAAGTTTTGGTACTTCTTTCCCTTATTTTCTCAAGCCAAGGATTGACTCTACCTGCCCTTTCCACAGAGTGGGCACATGAGTTGAGTGCTCTTGTTGCCAGTCTAGCTGGATTCTGATTATGTGTCAGTAAGTAACTGGTATGTTCAAAGCTTCTCTGTTAAAGTTCCAGTTAGTCTGAAAAAAAAGGCAACTCTTTTCCTTTCAAGCTTTCAGAAGCAGTTCACTTCCTGACAGCACTAAAGCTTTGTCTCTTCTGTGGCTTGATATTGAAGCTTCTGTATTGAACTCAGCTTGTTTCCATTTTCTCTTGAGCTGAAGAAGAGTCAAAACTTATTATAACAGATTCATCAGCTGGGAATGAGGATGGGATTTATTTTGGAGAACTGAGATATTGAAGACTTGTGTGTTCTCCTTTGCTGAATATGGAACTTACATGTTGGATTTCTTGAGGTCATTTGATTGGGTACTGAATGGAGCAGCTTCTGGAGTCCTGTTAGGTATTGCAATGTAACCTTTTGTGCTTTCAGGCTTGTAACTGTATCTAGAAATGGCAGATGTATGGAAATTGAGTGATGCTGGTAGTCATCTTGTATATACATATACACATGCTGTTACACTGAATGTAGACCATATGCTCAAATTAATAAAAATAATCAAGATCCAAAAATTAAATAAAAAGCTATTTTTATTTCATAAGTCTCAGAAGATGATTGCTGGTTCATAGATGTCTATGTTGCTTATGATTTAAAAACCTGTCTTAAGTTTTCCATGTTCAGAACTTTTCACAGACATACAATTATATTGTGTTTTATCATTGCTTACTACTAAATCATCAAGCCAACACAAATAGGGCCCTAGAAGTGTTGGTCACTCCACTCCCATTCTTAATGAGTAACCTTTGACATTTCAAGTAAACATCAGCATGTTGGGTGCTAAGTGTACTGTCTACATTGTTACCAGATGGAGACAAGTTCTTATTTTTAAAAGAAGTTACTCCAAGTCAAATGCAGGAATGACACAAGAGAAATGTGTATTGCCTGTTCCTTCTCCTCGTGTGCTTTTGTTTGTAGATAAGAACAGGCTATGAAATCTTTCTAATGTGTACCAGTTCTTAAACAACCAACAGAAGCTGTGTGCAAGTGTTTGCAAGCTCTTATTTAATCATAACAGTTGTGGTCAGCGTGCAAGGTGTTTACAGGATGAGCCAATGTCTGAGGATAAGGACCAAGAGCTCAGTTGTGCCAGAGAAGTCCAGCACCTTCATTAGAGCTTGGAAATCTGGAACCATTTTTGCATAACTAATGTATACGTATGTAACGACAAAGTGATAGTGGGTGAAGCATAAACAATTTAGCACAATGTGATGGTGGATTTCATACCAGAACATGAGAAGCAGCAGTAAATCAAATCATGACTCTTCATATTTTAGTAATGTTTTACCTTATTGATTGGAAATGCAGAGTAAATAAGAGTCACACATTTTAGGTTAGCAGATCTTTTTCTTTACTCATCATCTTGCTGATCAATGTCTGATCTAAAAATAATAAAATATGTCTCTGACATCTGTTTGAAATAGACTGCTTTAATAGTGTGTTCAGCTTTTTTGTTTTGCTCTGCCTTTTTAACAGTGGGGATTACCACACCTAAGGGGTAAGTGGAGGGCTGCAGATTAAATCACAAATGTGATGTAAATGCATCAAAACATTCTGCAAGCATAAGCACCATATCCATTGAAAATATTTCATTGGAAGAATATTAAAGCTCTGGCATGTACTCCTAAATAAAATAAAGGTATTGAGAGCCCAATATTTTGTATGAAAGGGCATGGTTATTGTACCAGGGGACTCTTAGTAGTTGTCTTTATCTCCAAATAAAACTGAATGGTATCTACATTTTTGGTTTTTTTTTTAAATTGTATTCTATTTCAGCACTTTTCTATGTATGAAAATAAATATACTTTTCTGGAGGAGATCTATCTCTAAAAAGTAACCCAAACTGCCTACATCCTTGAAAGGAAAAACCTCAACCACGTATCACTCTTCTATTGCATGGTATAATACAGTATGAAAAATCTACTGTCACCCTTTCTCCTCAGAATCCATAGGCTACTTTTAAAATATCAATGGAAATAAGAGATGGGAGTAAAAATCTTGGAATGAAATCAAAGGGAAGAGGCTCTTTAGAGTGCTGCTGTTTGGTGTCACTCCACAGAGAGCCCTCCACCTGTTTCTTTTTGTGTGATAGTATGATACCAGAGAAAAGGTGAGTGTTCAAGAGTTTAGGTTGTGCATCATTTAGGGAAGATCTGGGAAGAAAGGATAGGTGAGAAATAAATTGTAAGGGAAAGAAACCGGCTGCACTTCTAGGCCAAAGCAAAACTGAATATGCTCAAGGTGATTTGAAAATGGTGCAGAACGAGGACTTGAGGAGAGGTGGAGCAGGAGAATGAAGCTGTGTGACTGGAGCAGTAAAAAGGCCAAGGGTGTTCCCCATTTGCTGTCATGCTTCAGGTAGCCTGCCGCAGGCAGACTCATGCCACTGGTATCGCTTGTTAGCAAAGTGCTTTTGGCAGGTCTGAACTATTCTAAATTTGCCTTGACTGATGTAATCAAACACTGAACTTCTTGTTCAAATATTTGTAGTGACGTGTACGTGCGCTTCCCCTACCGCTGAGCTTGTGTTAGACTACAGCGGGGTCCTGTATAATTAACTTCTGGTATATTTTCTGTTTATGTCACATCTCATGGGAAGATTCATGGCAACAGAGTCAGTAAAAACCTTGACTTCACAGCTTTTCTGGAAGTAGCATTGAATCATTATGTCCACTGATAAATCAACAATACACTGCTCCAGCTTGGAGTTGTGCTTCTCTGTTCTCTTCTTTAGATGGTGTTGCTTTGTCTTGGATTTTCCACTTGCATTTGGGTGTCACTATTTCTTGTAGGTTTTAAACCAACTGTTTTGTTCTGAGAAATGCTAAGAAGCTTGAGGACGAAAGGGAAAGTGTAGGGTTTTGGGTTTTTTTTCTTCTTTCGTTACTGGATTATCATTAGTATATATGTATGTCTACATGTTTTGTAAGTATTTTGTAAAAAAACCAAACGGCCTTCCTAATTACTTTAGATCTGGGAGGTAGTTAGAAAAATATTTCCAGTTTTCTCCCCAAAAAGAAAGCAGTCTTCTTGGGCTGAAAAGAAAGGGCTCTGATGGCTCACCTGTGTGCTCTGTGGTTCAGGTTGTCTTCTGTAGAACAAGGCTTGAGATTTCCCAGGTCTCTCTGTTGTGTCCCATTGGAGTGAAAACTATAAAGGTATGTTGGACACCTTAATAGCATGGAGGTGTGCCCTGGAGCAGGCTCCCCATGTCACAGCACCAAGTCTGCCAGAGTTCAAGAAGGGAACAGTTGGGACAGTGTTCCCAGACCCACGGTGTGATCCCTGTGCAGGGCCACGAGTTGGACTTCAATGATCCGTGTAGGTCTCTTCCAGCTCGGGATATCCTACGATTCTGTGATCCATCTTCACATTGTCCACTGACATTGCTGTGATTTGTAAGGGAATACTGTGTTTTGGTGCGTGCACGGGTTTTCTTTGTTTTCAGTGAACTGTAACCTGCTGCACAGATTTCTTGTGAAGAGCATGAGAGAAGTGAAGGAGGACAACAAATCTGTAACCAAGTTTCTGCATTATTGTTTGGATAATGTATTAATGGGAACCTTACAAATGACAAAGTTTGAAATAAATTAGAAGTAGAAATGCATTTTTCAAAAAATCCCTCCAGTAAATGTTTATCTACTATTAACTGATATGCAGAAACAACTTCAATACTAATTTCCTACACTGAGGATGAGTGAGAACAGTTCAAGGCTATTATGCCCTGAATTTGAAGACAGCTTGTTGTAATTAAGAAATAAACCTCAGAGTTGTTGTTTTGATTTTTCTCTGATGCTTTGCCTGGGGGTCAGAAATGTGTTCTTGATGCCTGCTGTCTATAGGCACTAAAAGACTTAAATAGCATTGTGCCTATTAACAGAAGTTGTTTGCATTTGTGCAAAAATTCCCCCCCAAAGCTGATTCAGTGTTCCAGCATAAAAGGGCTGTGGGATTACAAGGCTGTTAATAGATGAGAAAACGACTATATGTACCATGAAGGTGATTATGACCACAGAAAACTTGTATCAAAATTGCTTTAGGTCATAATGCTATAGTATGGAAACTTTTAAAAGGTTATTTCCTTAAACTGTTAACAAAACTGGTCTTCTGTTACGGTTTCAGCTCCTAGGGACAAAAACTTAAGTATGGTATCTGCTTTGTCTGCAGAATAAAACGGTAGCTCTTCTCCTGATAGTTATCCTGGGAGCTCAGCATCTTGTTACATTTGAGTACAAAGGCACAGTTCATTACTGATGGGAAAACAAACTTTCTCTACCGTAGCAATTCAAATTGAGCTCTCTGCTAAGTAGTGCTCATTTAAAAAATCTATCATTTACAGGAATTACTATTTTAGCCCTTTTAAATGTTTCAGTGCTTTTTCTTATACTAGATGAGATTTGTATATTTGAAAAAGAAGGGCAGAAAAGGACACTGTTTCAGAAAGATTATCATTCTGGGGAAGCACACAGCTAAATGTGGACAGTAGATGAGCTGTATAGGCCTAAGGGCGATGATAACAGAATTAGTAGAAATAAAGATTTGTTGTTTCCTGCTTGCCGAAATAACTCATCTGTTTTGGGGAGCATGTAGATGATACGCCCTGAAGTGTAATTTATTATCTTCTATTTCTGAGGATTCCCAGACTATATCCAAATTCACTTTTACCCTTCTGGTATACAGTTAACGGGGAAATAAAGCAGCTCTGTTTTATCTGCTTCTGCTGCTTGGTCTTAGAAGTCTGTGAGAGCTGTTCCACTCAGCTCTGAAAGTGCATTGCCCTCTCTCCACTGCAGGACTGTTCTTCCTTCTTGGGTGCCTGTTTCTCCTCTCCAGTTCTTCCCTCCTTACACATACCCATCAGTGATGTTTGGGAAGATCCCTTAGGTCCTCTCAGATGGATAGCCAATGCTGGCAGAGTCAGAAAGCTCTAAATGGTCAGGTGTCAGATTGTTCTGGCAGAACAGGAACAGTTTCTGAGGTGGGACTGTAAAGTACCAAGTGCCTGTTGCACATTCATATATAGGAAGCTGTATCCTGCTTGGGATCTTATCCTTCTATGTTTTCAAAGCAGTAATACTTACTTAAATCTATGCTCAGTCCATGGTTTTTCTGTTACATGGAGTCTTTCTTTATAAACAATTAAAAAAAAACCCATAAATGCTCTGTAGCAATTTTAAACTCTTGGGTCAACTTGTAAACTTCTCCAAGAAGATTGTGGGTGGGTGGGGAATTATTTTTAGAACCAGAGATCTGCGATGCCAAGTAAGCATCCAGTTCTGCGTTTTCTTAGTTATGACTAAAGGACTAAAGATACCCCTTTTATTTCTTTCTCTTGACATTTGCTGAGCAGCTTAGATGAAGTTCTTTGCTACAGACAAGCAGTTTAAAAGTTTTACATGAGTAAGGGGATAATATGGGCGTCAGACGTAGGGTTTTCTACACCAGATCAAAAGAATGGATATTCTAGTTCAGCGTAGTGCTTCTGGACTGCAGTTCTCTAACAAACTGATAAACAAGGAATGTTATTTTGACTTGGATGTTTTTCAGTTGATGGTAGAGATGGTGGCCAGACACAGGAATGCTCACTTTAGTGTACAGGTGTACACCAGTGTTTTGTTAGTGTACCTCTGATCTGAACAAAGGCATAGTTTAGAGTGCAATACATATATTTGGAGAATGTGCCTCTAAATAAATGAGCATTCATTCAAATTATGAATCTAAGGATGGATAGTGTTAGCTAAAGAATATAATTCTCCTAGAAATGAGTGCTTTGTAATGAATGGCATTCAAGATTACAATTGTCTGTTTGAATTCTCAATACTGCGGACTTGCTGGAATTTATTTCACTGAAAAAAGAAATTAATTAAAATCGGTTCATTCCTCCTTTGCACTCATATATATGAAACAATTTCAAAGGATATCAGATAAAAATTGTTTCCATAGTAAAAGGTTCTAAGGTATTTGTAGAATGATGAAAGGAACTTAGCAACGAGTTGCTCTGAATATTTCAGAAAACCCAAACTTGGAGTTTGGTTTTTGCCCAACAATTTCACCTATTCTTCAACTTGCTTAATGGAACTGAAGCCATAATTCGCAATGATAAGGTGAATGACTGGGGTTTAAAGCTCTTTTTCTGAATGAAATTTGAAGGTAAGTCTTATCTGCATAGTTCTTGAGGCAATGGACTTTCGAGCTGTTATTCTTACATATAAAAAGCTGATACATTTTTCAGGTTTGGATAAGAGGGAAAAGTAAGCATTTGTAACCTTCAGCAATGGAGTGGTAGCTTTTCTGGGAGGTGAACTGAGAAACAGCAGGTCTTAGTATCACATTTGTTTATTATGCATTGTGGATCATATTGCTACTCACACTCTCATATCTGTTTAATTTTTTTTTTTAAAGGCATTTCATTAACTATCTTTAGAAGTATGCAGGAGAACAACTGCTTTGTGTTTTGAGGGTCACTGACACAACTCCCCTAATTTTTCTTCAGCACCTAATACTTTGCATGCTGTGAAGGAAATAGTTCCTGTGCCCAAACTTCAGCTTATGTTACTGTACTTCTTCAGCTGAGGAAGTATCCAACAGGAAATGCTGGTTGCATATGTGTGCCATCCTCAACAGAATCTGCTGTGCTTTCCCAACATAGTTTTACTGTTCAGTAAATCATTCATGTAGTTAACTTTAAAAGGGCGCCCTGTTTATTCCACAGAAATCCAGGAAAGTCTTCAAACATAACTCTTATCTTTTTTGTCATGGGCTAACTTTCCTATTAATAGAAAGGTTTCACAGTGGAAGACCAGTGAAGTCTGTAAAACTTCTTTCTTGTTCTTTCTCATATGTAAAGAGGTATCTAGATCAGTATTCAAACAGCATATCCAGAGACACTGAATACACTGCTATTAAATAGTGAAAATTAGTGATCATAAAGTGAAACTGTGTGTACTTGGATATACTTAACATGAGTCATATAGCTGGCATTGGTACTGAATCAAGTGCAGTATTACTGTGAAATGATTGATATGTTGCTTTTATAACAACATAACAGCTGAAGTGATTTTTCAGCATCATTTGGAAATGGATAGAGACTTTATTTTCAGTTGTCATAATATTCAGCTTTAAAATAAATGTACCACCCAACAATGATAAAGGTAATTTATACTCTTTTTTTGAATCAGGTTGATGTTATTTTTGTATTGCTTGTGCTCTAAGCTCCATCATAAAACTGAAGTTTTACTTGCCTTATAATTGGCTTTTTAAATTGGGCAATCTTTTGCATTGAGCAGTACAGTTTGCTGGTCACTAGGAATAGTGTGTAAGAGTAGCTAATGCCACATTATACTAGGTGCCTAATTTCTAATAGTATATTTTGTGTTTTATTGAGTTATAGTATTACTGAGAACCATCAGCTGTAAATCAGTAAACATTAAATGAAATCTAGAGACTTTAGTTTTGAACTCTCTCTGAAATGTTACCCAAGGTATTTGCCCGGTGTCCTTCTCAAATGGGGCATAGACAAACCAGCACAAAAGATGGTTAAGACCAACACATCAACAATTTCTTCATTCAATCTACATTGACAGTTTTTTAATTACATCTTTTTTAGATCTTTCTACACACATCAGAGAAACCAATAAAATTGTTTTGGAATTCAGCTCTTCAACTTGAGCTTGTGAGCAGAGGGCAACTTCATGTTTAGGAAAAAAAGCCAAGGTTGTCACGTCTAGGATGCAGAGAACAGCACTAGAGTTCTTCTGGGTAGCCTGGCAGGTTGGAAGGCAGCTGCCATGGACAGTGTATCTTTAGAGAGTGTGCATACACTTCTCCATACCAAATAGTCAAGAATTTAGGAATTGTCATTCTCCCCAAGGTTGTATCTGTTTCCTGTGACTTTCTTTTCCCCAACTGTATTTGTTGTTTAAGTTATAGTGATTCAATAGTAGGTATTTGGATGATGTGGAAGTAAAGAGTTTTTACTTTTCCTGCTCCCAGATCTCCTATTTTGATTTAAGTGGAGATCATCTAGTCCATAGTCCATTTTGAGTCTCTCTTTTCAACTCTAAAGGCTGAAGTTTTTGCAAAACAGTGTTCATTGTGTGAGCTTTCATTCCTATTTCCTGATTCCAGTGGGAAGAAAATGTAACGTAACAGACTTCTTTTAGGCTGAAAAAAAAAGTTTTATGTGCATCTTAAACATTTGTTTCTATTTGCATTTTAGAACTGAAATGTATGAACACAAATGCAAAGCGTTTGTCATCTTTTAAATTTGTTAAAATGTCAGTAAAGTAGTAAATATTTGGTTCTGTTTTCTGGCAGACTGGGGGCAGACAGTAGGTGCCTTCTAATTAGTAAAAGCCCTCCTACAGAACTGTAAAAGGTATTCTCAGTCTTTTTCAGCTTTTAATTTTACATTATGGGGGTGACAATGGCCCACATCCTCATTAGCCTTCTGCTTCTTCGCTTATAAGCATCTCTCATCTCATATTCTTTTCAGTTTTGTCTGAGCAATAATTTCCTTTCTTCTACAAAAACATTTCTTGTGATTTATTTCACACTTGGTGTTCATTTCAATTTTTTGTTTCATAAATTCTCATAACTTTGTAATAAGCCTCACTTTTCCCCCCAGCATTTGGTTTTGTTGGGTTTTTTTTTTTCACCTACACTGTGAACATTGAGGATTAGAATTCATACAATGACTCCTGTTTTCTTTGTGCACATGTTGGATATTAAGGTTTTGACTAACTGCTTAGCCTGCTACCATGTTGCAGTAGTAGACCTCAATGACAATTACAGTTTGCATTCTAGTCTTAGAGTCAGGAGAAATATTTGGGTACTTTGGTCTGAGGAAAAGCAGATTCTCCAAAATGCATTTTCCTAAGATATTGGTTTCCTAAGACTACGGGTTAAGTGAAACATCCTAATACAAAAATTCAGTCTTGAATGGCTGAGCTAAGTTATATTGTATTTATCTTTAAAAAAAGAACTTACTGAGAAGTTGTAAATATGGTGCTGCATAAGACCCTAATACTCTGGTGGTTTTAGAAAGAGATTTAGAACTGTTTGCTTTTTGAGAGGAAAATATTGTGACAGCTGTGCTTAAACATGTTTTATGTGCTTAAAAATTCTTAAGGCACAGTTAGAGGGGAAAAAATCAAGAGATGCCCAAAACCAGTAGTTAGACATTAGTTCAGAGGAAGCTGAGACAGCTCTTTGAAGCTATATAGATGTAAATCAAATACTGCCCTAGATCAAGACACTTTCAGGTTTCCTGTAATTATTTGCAAATTCTAAATTTAATAGCTTTTTTTTTCTAAGAGTAGACAGACTTTGTGTATGCAGACTTGTATACCTGTGGTGCCTTCAAGCCTTTCAAGCGTTTGTGTATCCAATGAATTGTACTCAAATGTCACTTTCCACCCCTCATCCCCTAACTCCCTCCTGACAAGTGCTGTATAAATACCTTGTCCTTTGTCAATATTTGCAGTTGTCCTTAAAGTGACAACATAAGAGTAATTGATGATCATTTGTCTCTGATGAATTCCTCTTTTTCTCTTGGGGTGGGAATATATCATTAATAGAAAAAACAAATAAATGGTATTACTTGCCATAAGATGTTCAGTATTTCAGGACTGTGTACTAAAAACCCTGTGTCTGCTTCCTCTGCATTACATTTTTAGCTTTTGTTTTAGTTTCTAACTCAGTCTTGAAAAGCAGTATCACAGCCAATGTTCATGCAGAAAAGAGACTCATGAAACCTGTATCACCCCTCAATAATTGGTGTGAAGACCTGATAATTGCTTTATTTTGTAGATAACTTCCCACACAGGGAATCTAAATCCTTTCTTCCATTGAGCCTGAGAAGCTGCTTTGTCCATTAGGGTTTTTCATTTAAGTTTATAATGCCACTTTGTATTCAAAGACCAGTGGTAAGTCTTGAGCACACTCTGGATAGTTGAAATGGAAGGAAAATGAATTACAGAAGTTGCAAATCTTGAAGAAATAATTTTCTCCACCCTTTCATTGAAAAACATAATCACCCAGTGTTCATGTTATCATAAAAATCCTAATTTCTAGCCTTCTTTTTTTGTAATTCAATCATATATTACCCAGCCAATTCACAAGTGATCTGGTTTAATACCCAGGGATCAGGAGTGAAGAAGGTGCCTTTATTTCACTGCTGATTATCAGAAGTACAGAATGGACAATAAGAGGGCATGTTTGAAACCCACATGCCTTCAGATGGCAAAATAATTAATCTCTCTTCTGACTCTTTGTCTCGGTTTGAAAGACAGGTGTCTGCTAAGGAAGGCAGGAGCCTTCCTTGGAATGGAAAATGTTACCCCCTTCCCTCCGAATTATTTTAATTTTGAAATTAAGGGGCTTTCAGGCAATTATATGAGAAATAGGAATAACAGTTCTTTACTAGTATCTATAACAAGGCAATAATACAGAAACACTGGCTTAACCTGACGGAGTCAGGATATGACCTGACACCCTGTCAGGCAGGGTGGTGGTAGCAGTCCGATTAAATGGTGGCTGCAGTCCTGTTGAAGTGATAGATGTGGTTCTGTTGAAGTGGTCGTCCTGTAGAAGGGTCTGGTCCTTCTCTGAAGGTCCAGTGGTGGTTATGTAGCTCTTGTCCTCTGGGAATCCAGTAGGTAAGGACAGCCTGTGGTGTTCCAAACCTCAGAGTATATCCAGGTGGGAATGCTTGGTTCCTCCCCCTGGGCGGAGCATCTCACAATAGGCTGATGTAATTTTGAGTCATGCAGTGAGGCTTGATAGCCCATTAATAGAAGATATCTCTCTTACCAGGGAGGTGTCACAGAAGAGATAAAGAATCCTGCCCCACCTGGTTTCAGCAGATGGTGACAGAATACATACTTTTGGTTACATCTTGCATTGTAACCTATCACACTCTTTTTGTGTAAGTCTTGGGCTGTTTTCCGCTTTTTGCTTGGTTCATCTGTAGGACCACTATTGCATTTGTATCATAGATGGGGACACTGCCAGTCAGTGTGTTGCTCAGTTGATAAATGGTTTCTTTGGCAGTTGTGTGACTTCTTGCTTGCAGCTGTGTGGAAAGGTAGGACTGCTCACGGAGTCTGTGGAAAACAGAGCATATTGAAAATGCAGTTTCTTCCTCTATCATTCCATGTAGTGGGTCATAGTGTGGCTTGAAGGATGAGGTGAGCCTTGATTTCTGGCCTGAAGCTGTGGTACCTCTTAGATCTTCAGGCATCCTAAGTCTGTGAAGAAGCAATAGTTGCTTTTGATGCAACAGCATCATTTCTGTGAAATCTTGCTAGTTTTAGTATGAAATAGCCAAAATGCATCTGTAAGAACTCTTCTTAAATATAAGACAATCCTGTTTTCTTACACAGTGTAGCATTTTTCTTCTGCCTGTCACCTACAGCTGGACTGTGCAAACTAGATGAACTTTTTAGAATATTTGAAAATGTGAGTCAACAACCCAGAAGAACAGATTTAGCAAGACCATCACAGCAAATCTAAAATACACTGATTCAAGTAGCTATACACCAGATGATTGTGAGGAATTTTAATCAAACTATTATCCAGGTAAGCTAATTTGCTACTACATAATCATCAGATCTGCTGGAATAAAGGATTTATTATTAATTCAGTGTTTCCAGAAAAAAAAAAATATTTTCACAAGAAAATTTCAATTATTTCTCTTGGACACTCTTCTGAAGAAGCTTGAACAGTGCCACTGTTTGGGGTTTTTTTCTGTATTGTGATACATGAACATATGATGCTATGAATATAGAATATTATTTTTAACGTTCAAATCAGGAAAAATACATTTTGTTGTTTTTATTAAAGGCTGTGAATTTTTTTCCTTCAGACTCATCCACCTTGACATGGTTGTAAGAAACAAGTGGCCTAGAGAAACTAAGAGTCAGGGTAGCATCCTGCCTGGGTGGCCTTAAAGATATAGTAAACATAATTGGTGATTCCGTGGCAATTGTGTGGTAGTGTGTCAGATTTTGTTTAATGACCAACTTTTACCTTCATTTTGAAGAGAATCATACAAAAGAAGTTTAAACCATTAATGTTTTGCCTTTAGTTGATGTAATAGTTTATTACAAATGTGTACAGATATCTGTATGTGCACATATATATGTTTGTTTGAAAGCATATTGCACATGGAAACTTTGTTGTGTATTTTTTTTATCCAGTATCCTTTAGAAATAGGTTGGCACTTTCTCCTTCTGAGGGTAAATGTTGTGTACTGTGCTAAGAGTAACGCTTGCTTAGCTTTTTGTAGGTTCAGGTCTAGATGCAGAAGGCTTAAATACAGGTTAAGCATTTTTATTTTTTGTTCTCTAAAGACAAAAGAAATAAAGGTGATTTCCTGAAGATTGCATCTTATCCACTGTTACATGTGAAATGCCAGATCTTCTCTCTATGATCTTTTATTCATCATGAAAATACCCTGGAGCAGTCTGAGTTTATTCCTGTAGTCTCCAGGGTATCCTTGCTCTTTTGTTCTTTATCTGTCTTGGCCCTGACTTGCCAGATGTGACAGCAGTTTTTGTGGCTGGTCTGAATGCATGTGCTTGACAAGCTGGCCAAAGAGAAGGGGTAGGTGTGAAATACTCGACCGTTTTCTCCCAGAACTCCAGCTAGCTTTATGTTGTATCTGGTTCTGGACATCTGATACAGTAATTTCAGTTTGAGACCTTTGAATAATTTTAAGCAAGTTTCACTCTATAAACTTGGTAATCATGGGACAGAGATAAGGGAGGACTGGGAGTGACCGAGTAAGGAACTCATGCTGGTCTCCAATTATTTGCATAAATTCGTACCCTGATTTAATGTCCAGTAAGCACAGGAGGAATATCTGGTGGCCAATATGAATAACAAACCTCTGAATGCAAAATTTGAATGCTCATGGGAACAGACTGACTAAAATTTGTGTGGGGATGAGATGATGTGTCTGTTTTGCAGGCTAAGCTCTGCAGAGGCTGTGTCATCAAAAAAATAATATTTGCAGTTAATTCTTCTAAGTACTAATGGCAATCTGTATAATTTCCAGTGGTGAAGGTGTCAAATCTTCTTAATCAAGTAATGTTGAGAAGAAAT
This sequence comes from Struthidea cinerea, assembly GCA_013397865.1. Taxonomy (NCBI): domain Eukaryota; kingdom Metazoa; phylum Chordata; class Aves; order Passeriformes; family Corcoracidae; genus Struthidea; species Struthidea cinerea. The sequence continues at coordinate 191,219 of VZTI01004085.1, read as the reverse complement.
TTTCTTTTTAAGGAGCTTGCATAAGTGATTAACATAGTTTTACTGTGTGTCTTTTAATGGTTTCGGTTTTCAAGTTCTTTGTACCTGTTCAGTCTTCAAAAGACGATGTGACACTAGAGACACTCTGGTGTGTGCTTTTTCCTTTTTCCTTTGTCTGCTTAGGCTATTTTGTCTTAAATCAATTTCTGGGGTTTATCTCTGAGAATCTCTATATAATTAGCAATTAATAGATGTAACTAGTTATTTTGCATACCTATAGCAGATGAGTATAATTCATACTAATTCCAGGTAAATTGGCAGTTTTTATCTGCATTGTGGAAATGTGGTATTTATCTTGAGTAATTTTTCCTTTGACTTGTATGTAACAGTCAGGATTTGCCAAGTCTCTGTGTATGTTTGAATATAGCATAGACAGATACATCCTCTTACTGCCTCAGAGTTGCACTGCATTTCCACATTAAGGAAGGAGTTGAAGAAGCTACAGGTCTTCAGTACTCTACTGTAGGCAGAGTTGGTAGTTACCTATGCCTGCAATAAATTCACGCAGTCCCAGTCAGTCTTCTGTTTTACTGTGTTTGAGATGATGTGTTAAGTACTGAATGAATACCCCCTGTTCTTTCTCAAATTGTTACTTACCCCTAGGTTATAATGAAAATGTTGATATTAAAGATGAGAATGTTACAGTCCTTCTTGGCTGAGTCTCAGTGATGTTGGAAAGTGCTCCCAATTGAATGTTCTCCACCAGTGTCACAAAATGGATGGTTCCCTTTGGGGGCTGGAGGCTTGGGACCCTGTTCTTGTCTTCCCTGCACTGTTGGGAGGGAGGCCCAGCCTGAAGAGGAGAGCTCCCTGAACTCCAGAGCTTGTTTCTCAAGGCTGAGCTGCACAGGATCGGTGAGCCAGATGAGACTCACAGCCCAACATGACCAGAGAGCTGCAGTGATGGAGAGTAACCAGCAGCTAACTGGTAAAAGTTCAGTTTTTAATGGAAAACTGTATGAAGTTGGACATTTTATGATGTTACATATTACTTCGTAACAAGACATAGCGTAGTTTCATTCTTAAAAAAATGTCATTAATCTAGATAGAAGATGATAAAAAAAGTTTGTAGGAGGGGAGATCAAATCACCGTCTGAAGCCTTGAAGCTATACAGAGCTTGATCCCCTTTTCTGATTGTTTACTCAGCACTACAGCTCCCTAAATTTAGTGTATTAGGTTGAAGAGCTTCAGAGAGACTACCAAATGCTTTTGGAATGCATGAGCTCCAGGCTGCAGAGCCGGAACACACAGCTGCCAAGCAGATGATGTGCCAGTTCTGTGATGCTGTCCTTTGCTCTTGCTGCATTGTGGGGCAGGGCAGGATGTCCTTCTACTGTGGCATTTCTTACATTTACTTAGAAAATACCAGTCTGGGCATCTGCAATGTCAGGCTTCAGCTGGTTTGCTTTATTCTGATTTTTCTGAGAAGTCCTTATATGACTTGTGTAGCCAGCTGCATTTTGTAAATTGTACAAGCACTACTTTTCAAATGGAGCCTTTAATAAACACATTTAAAACAAAAAGCCAGGAAATGTGTTTTAAAGAAACACATCATATGCCATCAGAGGAATTTATTATTTACATATACATTGGTACCTTATCTAAGGATATTTTAGATTTTGCAGGAATTTCACAGTGTTGTTTAATTGCCAAATGTCAGTGTGCACACATATATGTTGGTCTGTTTGTCTTTCTGCTGAGAACTGATGAAAGGAAGATGGTGTCAGACACCAAGATAAAAGTGACAGAAACTTAGCCTTGCCCCATGTTTTTAGGTAGCCCTTTCCCTATTTTTTATATGGACTGATTTTTCTCTGGAGTTGTTTGAGAGACATAAGCTGAACATGCCATCCTTTATGGGCACTGCTGAAACAGCTAGGTGGCAATGTTCTTCTTGTTTCTTATCCTTGTACTAGTCCATGATTAAGATGTTTATTAATAAAGAGTAGTACCTTGTAGATTTCATCAGAGAATGAAGTTAATTAAAGTAGTTTTTCAGAAATAGTGATCACATAGACATATGAGAAGGAATATGTCAATAAAACCATTTATACTTGTTACACATATGCTAGCTAAGATAAATCTAGGACTAACATCATAATAATTTCTCGTTCTTTCAAGTAGGTGTGTTGTATCTGGAAGAGAAAATATTTATGTATTTTAATGTTTTGGTTAATATAGTAAAAATAAATCCAGAAATCTTTTCTACTAAAAATGTGTTTATTTTCTCCAGGTTAGTATTCCGATTGACTCATAGCTGTCAACTGAAAAATGTTGCTAATGCTTTATTATCCAGATGTAGCTTTACCATATGGCCAGGCAGGTCACTGGTGGTCTTGAATGCAGAAGAGCAAGTCATTATTGCTTGTTACCAGTTGTATTTGTTCATCTGAAGTTTCCACAGGACCCTCACTGTTTTTATTCATCATAGAGGAAATGGCTGCAAATGAAGATGGGAGTTGGGTTTGACTGCTCTGCATGTGCTGGCTGGGCTTTGGTGTAACTTTTTGTCTTCAGATGTCATCGGTTCAGGTTTTGGTAAAACTGACTTCTGCTGAAGGCAGGGTACTGCAGCAGTTCTTTTACATTCTTATAGATGTCATATTTTACCAAATCTCCTACTCTGCAATGTGAGGACATGATCCAAATCTTGTGTTGGGTTTGAAGGAATATGGTATGTAAAGCTTTCATGTATACTTACTGCAGCGTAAGAAAATTAAAACAATCCTTTTCATGAAGTAAATTTCTTAAAACCCTGCTCTAAACAAAGTTCTGTGGGTGAATTATTTGTCTTTAGGAAAAGAATATTCATGTTAGTGTTTTTGTAGTGATTATAAAAGGACGTGTGTAACACTCTATTGTAGTGAGAATAGAGAAAGAGAGTTGTTCAAAGCAAAATTATTTTCCTGTATTCTTCGATTAAAGAACTTTTTCTGTTAAAAAATATCAGCATGTTTTCTTTCTGTTCTTGTTCGTCAGTTATTTGAACTATTGTGATTATCAAAAAGAGCTGAGACTTGTGTTAAGATTTGAAAGTAGTTAACATTGTACTTTTGATTTCCAGTTTCTAAACTTCCCATACTTTCTGAGTTACTGCCTCTACTTACAAAGAGAGATGTTAAACCAGAACTTTAAATATTGGTTGAAACATAGGGAGAAGTCTTTGTGCAGTGACAGGACATAAAAACAGTCCTAATTCTTGCAAGAGGAACTACCAGGCAAGATGCTGGAACTCTGCAGATAGTGCTGCTGCTGCTCCCTGCCTCCTGGTACCTGCTCCCTGCCTGGAGAGGAGTAGGTATTGCAGGGGTTCCAGTGCCTCTAGATGTTTCCTTTCTTTTGAGCTGCACCATTTTGTTTGTTGGAAATTTTGAGATACAAACTTTTTTTTGTTGTTGTTGTTTTTTTGTTTTTTTGTTTTTTCAGTTAAAAGTTTCCAAACTGTCAGAGTTAAAATGGAATTCTTTCTGAATTCTTGAATTGAAACTGACTTTATCTGCAACCCTTCCTATTAGAAGTGTGAGTTGTTGTACTGGTTTTTGGCTACTTTTCTTCAGAGTAGCTGGTTTGGGGCTGTGTTTTGGATTTGTGTTGATAACACACAGATGCTTTTGCTGAGTGCTGCTTGCACAGTGCTAAACACCCTTCCTGCTCCTCACCCCACTCAAGCCCCACTGCCCTGGGGATTCTGAACACCTGCCCACCAGTGGGACATGGGGAATGAATTCCTTGTTTTGCTTTGCTTGTGCGTACAGCATTTGTTTTACTTATTAAACTGTTTTCATCTCAACCCATGCATTTTCACACTTTTACCCTTCCAATTCTCTTCCTCATTCCACGGGAGGAGAGCTTGGGATCAGCTGTGCAGGGGCTGTGCTGCCTATGGGAGTTAACCCACAGCATTTGTTTTGTCATGGACTATGGGAATCTCTTTCTATTTATTCGTATTTATAGATTAAATTAAGTCATCAGCCAGCAAATTCAAGTCTTCTATTTTGAGACCAGATGATTAAAAGATGTTCAGGTTTAGTATTTTGCATTTCCATAGAAGTGGTGTTTCTGATTGCAAGGCAGTGCCCTGGCTCCCACATGAAGTTTTAAATAGATTCCAAGACTTTTATACTAGGAACAGTCTTTTTTTTTTTTTCATAGAGGCAGGTGCTGCAACTTCCTTTCCATCACCCATCCCCTCCCTTTAAGACAGAAAAGTTATGTGGCCAGGTTTCTTTGATTACAGAATTCATGTGTAATTTAAATTGAGCCTGCATTATCTGGCTTGTGAAAGCATGCATACTTAGTATGGCTTCTGCATTATTTTTCTCTCGTGCAATAAAATGGATAAAAAATTCTAATTCCTTTCTGCTTTCAGATATAAAAAGGTATCAGTCATTGTTTCAGTTATTCAGTATTATTAGTAAAGACAAAGAGGATGGCATGTATTAATATTGTATATAATTAAAAAGTATTGGGTGAGTATGAGCTTGTGTAATGAATTATAACCTAATATTATAGAATGCTTAGGGGAGTCAAAATATGAATATGCATTAGGAAGTTGCATATTGTGAAAATACATCCGTTTCCTTTTAAAGAAATCTTAAATACTGCAAAGAGGAAACAAACAGTTGAGTCTCTCCTTACCTGCAGTAAACAGTTCTTAGTAAGTAGCTGCATTAGAAGGAATTAAGGCTGTGATATGTTAGACTTGAGCATTTGGTCTTTGGGCATGAACAATGGTCATAATTGGGCACAGATGTTGGGGGCAGTTTTGAAGGTTGTAAGACTTGTCCAAAAAAGTTTCTTTAAGACATTCACTTACTATAATTTCGGGATTCCTGTATACGAAAGGGATGGGATTCCTGTGCACTTAACACCATGCCTGTGCTAAGTGAGACTTGTAATATTTAACTCTAATGAGAAATAGTTAATAGAAAAGCACTTTGTGAAGATTTAATTCATCTATTCAAATATTACTACTAAACTTCTTCATTTGTGATTAGAATTGTTTTCTGGGCTGGACAAAGAAATGACTGGAAAACATGAGTTTTACTGTGTGTGATATTTTTCTTTTGGGAATGCCTGTATGTGTTTCTCCACAGTCATCTACAATGATTTTTCCATTTTTTGTTTTCTTATGTGACCATATTGATTAGTTTCAGATATTTTTTTTGTTATTGTTTTGTACAGATCCAGCAGTTGAAACAGGTTTCAGTGACTGTGTATTGATTAATTCAGTCATCTGTTTGGGCTTTATGGGATTGAAAAATTAGTGTAACACATGTTCTACCTAGTATATTTCTATTTTAGACAGTCTTACAAATATGCCATTTTGAAAAACAATGGGAGAGTTGTAGTTACAGATGTTGGAATCTTTAAATGTGCCTTGCATATTTTACACGACACCACTCAGTGAATACATGTGGGCTATCTCCTAATGCAGTAGATCATTACTGTGATTGTTTGGGTCTCTGCAGTAGCAGCAATTCTTTACAAATTGTGTATTTCTTTTATATCATATTAAGTTACTTGAATCCTTATAAATGTCCATTTATCAGAATTTTGCATACATTAAATTTTGGAAGTGGTTGTGACATGAAGGTGTCTTGCAGAATAATAGGCCTAATGGGGACGTATGTGTTTTGTTTTGGGATTTTTGTGTGTTTGGTCACTGGTTTGGGTTTTGTTTTGTTTTGTTTTTAATCAGCACCTGCTTAGAAGCTTCAAAATTCTTAGAATTATGTAGATTAAAATTCCATGTTGGATGGCCATGCCTGTTACTTTATTGTTCCTTTAAACTAATGGTACATCACAGTCCTGCTCTAAGTACATGTTAATACTGTTATATTCAGCACATCAATAAATAATACCCTTTGAACATCACTGTATTATGCAGCTGAAGATTTAGGCTTTGCTTTGATATTCTTGAAACTGTTTGGTGAGTGTATTCTCTCCCAGATGAGGAATCCAAGGGAGGAAAATAAACGCTTCTTTTTCTTTCTTCTTCCACATATTTGATTAGAGCAGTCGGTCCTATTAAGAAAGAAGATAGATCTGGTTAGCTTATTCTGCTTTCCAGTCTGACAGTCAAAGGCTGTCATGGGGTTTTAAATTACCCAGGAACAAGTTTTAGTACAAAGCTTTTTTTTTTCTTTCCCAAAATACCATTCATTATTCCAATAGACAAAGAAGAGTCTGTATTAAAACACAACTAATGAGCCTTTTAACAAAAAGCATAATTTATAATAAAGGTAAATTTTTTGTGTGGCTTCTATGTGAATGCATTAATAGTAAATATGAAGGTGCACTGAAGTCCACCCTGTTTCTACTTATTCTTAGTAAGAAGAAAAGGAAGACAGTGAGGATGTTTGCATTTTTATATCGTAACACTGTGCCCCTGAAACAAGAAAGGGTTTTTTTGAAGAGCAACAAGGCAAGGTTTTTGATAGAGGTCCTACTAAAACAAACCTAAAAATGAAGCACAAGTGAACTTGTGCTCCTGGGACCACAGGGAGAGAATCTGTGTGCTGTTGTACTGGCATCATTGCTGGAAATAACAGGTATGGTGTGTGAACAGTAATTTCTCAGTCACTTTCTGTACAAGCAGGGAGAGCTGTGAGCAAATGTGCTGTCACTATGTCATAGCAGAGTCATAGCGCTTGTGAAAATGTTTGGTTGGCTCAATTGATAAACAGTGGATGGACAAAAGATACTTGTGTGGTAGGAAGAGGCATGGGCGTACTCTCTTTGTTGGCTTGGTTGTGTTTTTATAGCAAGATTATGAAATATTAAGCACATAAAATGAGATTGTGCAAGCAGGTGAGCTGAAATCAGTGTCTTGCCTTCTTTTGAGCAGTTTGCACTAAATCCAGTCTTGAAGTCAGTTCACTTCAAGCCAGTGAATTTTCAGTCTTCCAGATGACTTCATTTAAATTACAGGAAGTGAAATGTAAAGTTAAAGGTTGTCCATTACTGTGGAAAACCACCATGTATTTCGTTCCTTTCTGTAAGTCTGTAGGGGCAAGAAAAAAGATATTTAGACAAATGTGTGCTAGATTTGCTTTTACGAGTTTGCTACATTTGGTACCAGTTGAGGTTTCAGTAGTAAGTTTCAGAATAACTTTGAAAATGCCTCATCTGTATTAAACAGCTACGTATTTTTAAAATGTTGGATCCAGCACCTTCTGTATGTCAGTACAAACTGTTGAATTATCATTCTGTGCAGTAATTTCTGGGCATATACAGAAGTTCTAGAGAGGAGAATGTTAACATGACAGATGTACTTTTTCAGTTTGGGTTTATTTCTGGGTTTGTTTGTTTCTTTTTTAATTTCTAGGACAGAGACTGGAAAGTGCTAGGACTTGCTTTAAAACCTCTTCTCCAAGATACTTCTTGCATTGCAACATTCTTTGAACCTTACAGTCCAATAACTGTGTAAGCCTTAAACTCAGCAATGTATTTGATTGCATATTCTTCTAAAGCACTAAATGGAGCATGATGTCTTTTTTCATTAAATGTATATTTTGTCTAATTGATTTTATTAATGTTTAGGAGTAAATAACCTCAGGGTGTGTCTTAGAAGTCTGTTACTTCTAGAAAGCTTGGAAGACAGGTCTCTGGGTACATTAAGGAGATACTGTTTGATTTATTTATATATAATTGCTATTGTATGTTTCTTGTTGACTGAATGTTTTTAATATATCTGAGTGCTTATGAAAATGAAGAGCTAATAGCATTAACAAGAGACTGGCATCGTGTATACAGGCCATCTTTACAAGCTTCTGGATTCTCTTCTGCCTGTGGTCTTCTGCCCAAGCCAACTTTCCCTGTGCCAATTGCAAGCTTCTCTTCGAGCACATATTGCTAATCGTCCTGAACCAAGCCAAATTAAATGGTGTATTTTTAATGAGAAAAAGAGTTTGGATTCCTATCCATATGCTTCAACTGATGTCAAATCCTACTTCAAACAGATGCTGACCTCTATATTACAAAGGCATAAGGGCTAATTATTCTTGAACAAATTTCCAAGTTTGGCCACCTGTAAGGAACCTTTTATGTTTCCAAGGGTATAGTTCAGTATAACACACCTGTTAATTTTGTCTTAGCATGTCTCAGGTTTAAAATTCCAATACTTGGAACACATGCTGTTGAGAAGAATATAAAACGAAAAGTTCTTAGAATATTTTCACTTCATTCATCTTTACCATCTTGTATTTCTGCTGGAGATTAAACATCAGGAACATAATTGTGCTTTCTGCTTAAAAAAAAAAAAATTATGTGGCCTTTTTTTCTAGAAGCTTATCTTCCAGCTCTTAGCCAGCCGTTGCCTGTGCACCAGTCACAAATGGTTCAATCTGGCATTAGGAGCTGGGAGAGCTGGTAGCACTAGCTGTTATCTGCAGAAGGCTTTCTATGCAGATGGCCATATCCTCTTTCCTCCACTCATTTGAGTTAAAATGTGTAAATGTAAATCATGCATGGTTAGGATTATTCCTTAGAATGCCTGTAAGTAGCTCTTATGTATAAATCAGTTAAGAACTTGAGACATTTATGTGGAAAGGATATATGGAAAAAATTCCTGTATTCTCTGTTATTTTTTTCCTTTTTTTCCCTTTAAGTTAAAAATATTCTGTAAAACCATGTGTACCTGTACGAAGTATATCATAAAACAAGTGCAAAAGGCTAAATAGGTGACTGAATTATTCAGGGTGTTAGAACATCTGTCTTGTAACAAATAGTGGTTTAGTTCATATAAATTTTGGGTGGAAGCTTTTTTTTAAAAACCAAGTCTGCTTTTCTGAAAGTGCACATATGGCTAAGTCAGAGTTCACAGATAAAGATAGTACAACATTAGGGCTTTAGCTAGCTATGTTGATAGTAACAGTAATATGGGTAAAGCCTGTCATACAGATCCTCTAACACTCCTAATCTGAGAAAACGTAGAAATCAAACTTGTAGAACTGAATTAGAGATGTATGGGTATTAAAATCCTCTATTCCCTCCCATTTAAACACAGACCATCTGTTGTTTCCAGATGTACCGCTTCCTGCAGTAGTATACTGGGAATGCTGTTACAGCATCAACAAATCTTTTCCTTTTTTTTTTTCCCTGGTTCTATTGTGTCATTCCCAGAAGCTCCAAACCACCTACCGTTGGTGTTTCTTCCTTGAATGATAGTGCACTGTGGCAAGGGATGTTACGTTACTCAATGGGTAATTTGTAGTGTGGGTGGCAAAAATACCTTAAGATGCAGATAATAATATTTTGAATGCTCCAGTGATACGTTTCAAACAATGTATAGTACAACACCTTAATCTGCTGCTGCCTGTAAAGCAGTGGGCTGTCACCTCCCTCAAGACCACTGCTTGCCTCATTAATACCGATGGAACAAATTATCACTTCACAGCCCAGAAGTCTTCTGTAGCAGTTGTGGTGATTGATGTAACAAGGCTAAAAAATAATGATGAAATGCATGTTCCAGAAGACAGACTCAAATGGCAGGATCTTCATAGGCAATTAAATTCAACAAAGAAGGAGTCTTCCTGGAATAATATACTTCCAAATAAATGGCAAGATAACTATGATATTCTGTTGTTATTCTACATAAAGTAGTTTTGTATGCAGTAATTATCTGGGAAAACGAAGCATACAGTATGCATTTTATGCATACTAAGCATAAAATAAAAAATTAAGTTTTAGTATGTTTTAAATATGTGAGCAGAAGAAAGTGAAGTGAGAAATAATGCCATTGAATATATCTAGTTTTCCTCTGAGTTCATAGAATTATAGTGGCCTGGGTTGGAAGGAACCTTAAAGATCAGCTAGTTTCAACCCACCCCTGCCATGTTCAGGGACACCTTTCACCAGACCAGGTTGCTCAAGGCCCCATCCAGCCTGGCCTTGAACACTTCCAGGGACATCCACCACTTCTTTGGGCAGCCTGTTTCAGTGCCTCACCACCCTCTCAGTAAAGAATTTCTTCCTAAAATCTAGTCTAAACCATCTCTCAGTTTGAAGCCATTCCCCCATGTCTTGTGACTACATGCCCTTGTCCAAAGTCCCTCTCCACCTTTCTTGTAGGCTCCTCTTCAAGTACTGGAAGGCCACAATTAGGTCACCCTAAAGGCTTTTTTCCAGGCTGAACAATCCCAATGACAAACTTTATTATATGTAATATATTATATGTAAGTACTTACGAATTTATTTAAGTAAATTGTGTTGGTGCTTTTGCGCCTCTATTTTATAACAACCTATGTAGAGCTGATAACAAATCAGCTGTCTAATATATGGATGAATTGTTATCAAATAATTAGGTGCTTTCATTGGTTTAAACTAATTTACTGGCTTCTGAATTGAAATACAGTTCTAAATAGTAAACTTTGTGGACCAAAGAGTTCTGGTATTTCTCCAAATGAGGTCAAAACTTAAATGCACTTATATAAGTAACTTTATGTACAGGAATTCACAGATTAGTGTGGTAACTGTGAGATGGAGCCTGTAGTTTTGCCTCCTGTGGTGTCACAGATTTCAGGGGAGCTGCTCAAGTAAATAAGAACTGCAGGACTGGGCACTTTTCCTTCCTGCTACTGGGATGATTTTTTTCTTACAAGAAACATGAGTTCTCAACTCTTCTCCAGTGTGCCAGAGTACCTTTAATATTAGACTCACTTTCAGCTCAGTTTGAGGCAGGCAGGAGTTATTCGACAGGGATTGCTTATTGCAGTAATATTGTCTTGAAAATCAAGTGTCTCAGTGCTGTCCCACTTGTAGTAATGCAGTGCAATCCGGGGTGCCTGTGAATCTACAGTGTGTGTGTCTGATGGGGTAGCCTTTGTATCTAGGACATCTCCACACTTCTGCCTTCTAAGAGCTCCTGGGAAGGAAATAACTGCATATGGAGAGTCTGGTCGTAGTCTATGCAAATTATTTTTTTATTTAATAGTCAAGCAGATAATTCTGAGTAACTGCTTTAATCAAGGTTTCTCAAATTTTATTCTTTTTATATGTGTGTTTTGTAAAACTTACAGAAAACTGTCACTCTTCTTGATAGCAGTGCTACAAGTATATTAATAGTTTTATTTTAAGATATGTTTTACACCATGCTTTTCAGAATAATGAGATTTGTGCTAGGGAAATTGGGGGGTGCAGGGGAAGAGGAAGAGTGTTTACTTGACCTATTTCTAATTAAAATTCAGATTAGGAGTTTTATATTCTTATATTGACCATTTCAGCAGACGAAAGCTGTTTTTCTTACACAAACCAATGGAGAATTCTGTGTTGTGGTTTCCACATATAGATCACCTTCTTCCCCAGCACCAGTGGACAAATGCATATTAATTGAATTCCATTTCCCTGAGGTTTGACATTCTTTCTTGTAAATTCTAAATAGAACAGACTCTTACAAATAGATTAAAAATTTTAAGTTAAAAAAAACCCCAAAAGTTAGTGAATTAGAAATGCTGAGGAGTTTTTCTCTTTGACTTGATTTTGGAAAAAGCAGAATGCACTGACAAGCAATGAAATTATCTCGAAGTTTTCAACCTCAGTGTTTTGAAAACATTTCAATGAATTAGGTATTAAACATGAGATACAATGAACTCCGAAGGAGAAAAATGAACATAGTTGGGGCAAAATTTACAACAGTTATTTTAATAATACAGATTGAAAATGTTATTGTAAAAGCATTGATAATGGCTAGACAGGACCTATTCAGAATGTTCATTTTGTGTCTGACAACAGACCTGTTTGTTTTTCTCCAGGATTCAGATACACACATTCATACGATGCCAGAAGTTTTGATTTTTCTTTCATGGGTGTTAGTGCAATTTGATAAAGAAACTCCACAGCATTTTCAATAACTGGAATGCTGTAAAATCCAAAATTGCTACAAAGAACCAGCCACTGTATTTTAGTAGCCCTGATTCTACAAAGAGATGTGGAATCACTGACGCAAGGATCTGTCTGTGCAGATCTTTGCAATGCCAGGGTCAGAGGACACATTTTCAAATCAATTAAAAGGTTTCTGCTGACTTTGTTGGCCCTTAGGTCATGATGCCATAGAAATAGGAGGAAATAAGTGGTGCTTGTGTTGGGAGTTTTCGTGTGTATGGTCACTGAAAAAATGGTTACTGTGGGGTTCATTTAAACGATGCAGTAATCGTAGGTCAGCTGGAAAGGCTGTCCCCTGCTCTTGGGGAGAGCTTAAAAGTGGAAGGAACTATTTGAGAGACAGAACTGAAAGCCTGAGAGTGCCTACTGTGTTTTGATTTTCTTATGACACAGAATGTTTGACTGACAATCTTGACAGAAGGGTGTGATTCACCATTCTTCTCATAGTGGTTTCAGATTTGCTGTCAAGGATTTGGTGCCTTTTTTTTTATGTTCCTAGTGCTGATCAAGGATTCACTAAACAAGAGGAATGTATAAATAATTTTCTGAACTTGTAACTGTCTAGAAAATTTCAAGAGTGAATTTTTCATCTATCCATGGCTGTTCCATTACTTATTAAAAATAATACTAATATTTAAGCATCTAACTAAATTTAGATTGTTATAGTATGGAGAGTTATGGACTTCTTGGTTTTGGGGGAATTTAAGCCATCTGTTGCCTTGAAGCAGAGAGTTTAGTAATCAAGTACAACAGTAAAAAAGAATTTATCTAGGGAGGCTATTAATTAACAAACTTGGATCAGGTTCAGCATCTTCTTGCCTTTAAAAACCAAGTCACTTCTGACATATTGGTTGGACAGTTAGATTTTTAAGTGAGTATTGCATTAGGCATTCTGTACTTGGCATTCCTATTCTACAAAAGAATATTTAAATGAAAAATATACCTATTTTTAAAATAATAATACACTTTTTTATTTTCTGAAAAAGTGAAAAGAAACTTAGCTTCATCTTGTTATGAATGCAACTACATTACATGTAGTTATCTGAGAAAATTCAGCTCAAGCAATGAAGTTATCTCCTAAGTTTATGATTTGCTTTCCAGCATCTTAAAGAGAACTCTTAAAACACAGATACCACTCCACAGATTTTAAATAGTAATGTTGTTCTTCACTTATTCATTTCTCCTTGTGTAAAAGTAACCTATAAAGGTTAAAATATGTAACTTTCATGGCTGTGTGAAATTTCTGCTGAATTCCTCTTTTTGCAAAGGGCCAGTGAAGCCCACATTCTATTGTGTTTGGGAGCCTCTATATCCTGTCAGTTGCTGATTTTTCACGTTGGTGCTCAGAGGAGCAGAAGGATGTTTGTGCATAAATATCAATGAAGAATATTCTTGAGCCTTTTTTCTGAAGTCTAATAACAATTTCTTAGAAGTAGGGAATTACTGGTGGAGATTTTGTTGTGTAGACCTCAGTGACTTTCTGTGGTGTATGGGGCTGTTAAAGGTAAGTCTTGGTGACCAAGCATTCTTGTAGCTCGTTAGGCTCCTATGACAGTAGTTGGGGTGGGTTGCTGAATGACTTCTGTGTTGCTTAGGAAATAATACCAAAGGAAAGGTCAGAACAAAAGCCATTTATCCTCTGAAAGCCCTTGCATGCTTTTAACATTTTGTACCATGTTCTGTTCCTGAATTCCTCCTTGGGCTTTCCTGACTCAAACATCTCCCGGATCATTTGCTTGTCTCTAATCCTTTCTTGCTTGTCTTCCTTCCTCTTACTTGACAGATGAAGGACAACTTGACTGTTGTCCCTAAATTTCTAGCACTGCTGTCTTGCCCACTTCTCTTTCTACAGTCTTGACAGTAAGAGCTTAGTCATGGTTTGGTTTGGTTTGGTTTGGTTTGGTTTGGTTTGGTTTGGTTTGGTTTGTTTCTATCTGCTGTTGTATTCTGCCTGAAGGACTCTGGCAGGGTTTGATAGCTCAGGCTCAGCACTGCAGCAGGCCCATTTCTATGACTTCTGGTTGACCCAAACTGGCAAAGTGAGTGGGCTTTTTGTAATTACATTTTCAGATAAAATCACTCCTCTGACAGAAGAGTTAAATCTCTTAATCTTGTTCTGTCCTTCAAGACTATGGTGTCCATTGCCTCTAGTCTTCCCTAAACACAGTCCTTATATAACGACTGAAAATTGTTCTGTAAAAACTAGATGTCTGGCTTGTCACTTCAACATCTCTCCCAACTCACTTTCTCTACCTTATCAAATATAAACTGGTTAACTTTTCTCTTCTTGAATCTCTGGGGCCTACTTCCTTTTTTGTAGCCTAGAAGAGGACAAAATTCATGCCCAGATCAGCCTGTGCCGAGCTTTGTCTCTGTTTAGTGAAGTGTTTGGATCACCTTTGTCCCATTTACTCAACAAAAAGGTTATCCATAAATGGATCTGCCAAGTTCATTATCCTCAAGTGCTTGTGTACAACTCTGCATTTGCGGTATCTCTGGAATGTTTAATACCAGTCGCTCCAGACTGTGCTCTGAGACTGCCTTTTAACCAGGATTCTCATTTGCTCCCTTTTTCTTTTCCCATCTGGTTGCTGTAGTCATCTGTTCTCTCCTGCCTCATTCTTGATTTGTAAACTGCTTGACTCCCGTCACTTCTATTTTGCATGTGGGCAGTGTCTGCTAGAATAGGAGTCTTTTGAAGTAAGTGGTGGATCTAAGGAAAAGCTAATGCTGTTTGAAGCACTTTAGTCTTCAAGTGTTTCAAATGAACATGTGGAAAAGCTGTTCCCTGTACTCCTTTACCTCTTCCTTTTTGCCCGTTCACTCAGAATTTATGTTTGATAATATGTTTTGGAGATTAGGGACAAGTCAGAGTATAAAACTCTTGTGACTGGCACAGGAGCCTCTAAAGTTTTTTCTAATTTTACATGGCAGCAAAATGGAAGTGAAACATTCATGTCCTCAGCACTATGTATTTAATAGTTTTGAACTAAGCTCTAATTGTTCAGATATTACACACAAATTTACTCTGTTCAAAAACATGGATAATTGAAGTAGCATTTATAATAATTAGCATCCAGCTTCTGAGTATCTGAATATGATGTTCGGGCTGCTGTCCAAGGTTGTGTTCCTGACATCATCCCTCTATATGCCTGCAACTGGTATCTGAGCTAATGTGCCTTTTACTTTATGTTGTATAGTAAATCCATTCAATGAATGTCTCTTACTAGGTTAAATGGAAATTGAAATTTGCCATGTTTCAATTTCAATTAAGAACTAATAGAAGAGTAGTAATAATTTTGTAGAGTAAACCATGTGGGAAGCTTTTTGGTACTTGACAGACTAAAATTGAAGTGGTCTGAGTACCAAAGAGCTTAGATTTGTAACGTCCTCTGCATTTGTGAGCTCAGTGTTGTTGGCTGCTTTCTTTGCTGGGTGATACAAGTTTAAATAGACCAGCACGTTTGCAGTATAACTGCAATACTTTAAATGGGGAGAAGTCACACTATGGAGTCTTCCTGAAATTCAAGAGATGGAACCAAATATTGGAAGGGAAGCAAATAAGGATTCTTAGTCTTCATTTTGCGTATTTAATAATGAGATAATGAAATAAGGCTGACAGAATGTAGCAATAGGTAACGTGTGCCAAGAGGACAAATATGTGGAGCAGTTGGATTTGTTGAACATAAGCTTTATGATTTTGTTCTAAAAAGAAACAGTGACAGATTAAAAGTATTACTAGTTGTGAAAACTTGTATAAAACGCCTGTCTGTAGCTCAGGGAGAAAAGCCAGAGACCTTCTGCTTTAGCTTTCTGGGAAAGGAGTCCAGCTGGGGCAGTGTTGGGCCTGTTTGCCGGGCAGAGGGCAGCAGGAGGCAATCATAGAGTCATTAAGGTTGGAAAAGAGGCTTCAACATAAAGTGTACTTGTTTTTTGAACACCTCCAGTGATGGTGATTCAGCCACCTCCCTGGGAAGCCTGCTCCAGTGCCTAACCACACCTTCAGTGAAGAAATTTTTCCTGATACTCAACCTGAAACTCCCTTGGCACAGCTTGAGGCCATTTCCCTCAGTGTATGACTAGTTGCTTGTGAGAAGAGGCCAGCCCCCACCTGGCTACAATATCCTTTTAGAGAGTTATAGAGAGCAATAAAGTCACTCCCGAGCCTTTTTTTTCTCCAGGTTAAACCCTCTCAGCTGCTCCTCATCAGACTTGTGCTCCAGCCCCTTCCCCAGCTCCGCTGCCTTTCTCTGCACGTGGTGCAGCACCTTAAGTGTCTTTCTTGTCATGAGGGTCCAGAATTGAACACAGGATTTGGGGTGCAAGGAAATGGATTTCAGACATTCTCATCATCGTTGCCAGCTAAGTGGAGGTGCACATAGAAGCCAGGAGTGATTTCTTTGAGGAATGCAGGTAATGCACCTCTCAGGCTTGGGGACTGTTCAGGAGGCTTGGTTTCCTCAATACTTGTTCCCGTATAGATACACTTGTCTTGTACGTTGCAAGAGAAGTTGTTTTCTGTGGAATATTCTGTGCCCTTTTTTCTGCCCAATAATGTGTCAGGCTGTGATGTTTTTACAACTCTAGGCCCATACAGATGGATTTCAGTAACAGCCACTCTTTGGTGGAGACTTAATTTTCTCCAGTTTTAAGGTGTATCCTAAAAGAAGGAGGTGGCTAGGAAAAAAAATTTAAAAATTAGAACTTTGAAGGCATTACCATATCTGATTCTCTTATCATATTAGTGGTAAAGATTGAACTATAGGAATATTTTTGAAGGGGTGGAGGGAGTAGGAGGGAGAACAAATTTGCTTGCTTTGCATCTAGAACTGAAACTGTGTCTGGGATTGTCAGCAGTGTATTTGATACTGAAGAAAAATACAGCTAAAATGCTTGAGACATCTTAAAACCTGCATTTCCTCAAATGCTATGTGTATTCTGCTATCTGCTTTTTCAAGCTGAATTTTTACATATGCAATAAGCTGTACTGAATTAGTGTGAAAATAGGTTCTACCTCTCTCTTCCATTCATCTCTGTACTCAAATGAGAAAGATAAAAGCATGTGTTTACATTCCCTTTCTCTTCCAGCAGCATTGAGCAATTAGGCACAGCTCACAGCATTGCCGAGCTCTTCATTGAGAGTTTGGGAGAATGCATATTTTTTAGTCAGGCTGCAGCGAGGAGCTAAAGTGGCATCACACATCTGTAAGGTACAATATTACAGTTTGGAAATATTTGGCACTGGCTGTACAATAGGCTTTTATCCTTAACTGTGAATTTTTGATGCTTAAGCCAGATATTTATCTCTTTGAGTTTTATTTCTATCACTCATTAGGATTGACATTACACAACACTTTTATCGCTCAGCTGTCTTCTACCATATGGTACTGTGGGGTTTACTATTCAACTTGCCAAACTGATGGTGAGAAATGGAGCAAAGAAGTTCTTTGAATATATTTCAGTTAGAAGTGGTATAAGATGTGAATGGGAACTCCTCCTCTGCTGAAATTCAAAGAAACATCGCCTTGAACACATCATCCTGTTCTGACTGCTTCATCAGCCAGTATGATTTCGTGGGGAAGCATTTTGTCACGTGTCTAAATCCCAGCAGGAACATTTAGAGCTTCTAATCAATGTCAGGTATTAAGTATACTGCTTTTAAAGACTGCTGCATTTGTAGCAGTGGATTACCATTTTTTGACCAATTTTATTGAAATCTGCGGAACACCCCTCTGTTCCCCCCCCACCCCCTTCCCCCAAAAACCATTAATGGAAATACGAAACAAAGATGGTATTTCCCAAGCCCAAATGCAAATAAGAGTTGAAGACATTGTGGAAGGGAGAATGGTTGGATCTTACT
This sequence comes from Struthidea cinerea, assembly GCA_013397865.1. Lineage (NCBI taxonomy): Eukaryota > Metazoa > Chordata > Aves > Passeriformes > Corcoracidae > Struthidea > Struthidea cinerea. Next base: position 173,436 of record VZTI01004085.1, on the reverse strand, counting down.
ACTGGGTGTATATTTATCTTACTGCAGTAAAAAAATATTTTCTTTGTTATGCAGTGCATGTACAGCAGCTCTTAGGATGCAGTGTACACTTGTACTATACACAGCTTTTTTGTAGACATGCTGAATTAAGTTCTTCAGGAGTTTCTACTAGTTTTCCTAGTTACTTAATGCAGTTTTGCTATTTTCAAGTATTAAATGTTTTCTTAACCTTAAAACTACTAGTCAGTAGTTTTATTAAAAATAATCAAATTTTGATCAGTAGTTTTCTTTAAGTATGTGTTGAAATGTAGCTAAAATACGCAGTGACTAAAGAAAAGGTTCTTTAAGTTTATGCTCTAAGCATCACTGGTGAAGTCAGAAAAATAATTAAGACTGGATGGGCCTGTGGGATTCACTTTGGGTCCACCAGGAGGTGGTCACAGCCAGTTTGGGAAAGAATTGTCTAATACCAGGGCAGTGCTACTGGTTACTGAAAATAATGATCATTATGTACTGTTTCTTCTGCTTCTGGAGGAGAAAAGCTGAGATATTTTATCAGGATTTGACTACAAGATTAGTCCTTTTAAAGAATAAGTTTCTGTTTTACCTAGTTTGATTTACATTATTCATTTCTATTGTGTTTTTCTGCAAAAGATTAATAGTCTGACGGTATCATCTGGGAGGAGAGAGCAGGTATCTCATCCATGAAATGCATGTGATGTTACTTGTACTTATATATAAACCTCCAAATATACACCTTGTGTGTAACTTCTATTAGGCAAAAATCTGTTTGGTGCAAGAATTCTGTGATATGTGCATGATTTTGACCTTTTTTCTCAGAAAAAGGCTAATTTCTCAGACATTTTGACAATGTAGTGCATTAAGGACAAATAAAAATACTTTACAGACCTTCTTTCACTCCCAGTAAAAACTGAAATAAAATAATTCAGATGGGCTATAAATACTCATCCTGCCAGGAATCACAGAACAGTAAGAACTTCAGTGTTTTTGCTTACAATCTAAGGGTTAATAGACAACAGATGGTACCTCCATTATGAGATGTAGGGGAAAAAAGAGTCTTTTTTGGTCAGTTTAATTATTAATAGTATTTGCAGCTAGCAGGCTGGTAGGCTGAAATTTGCATAAGCACTTGATGTTAACATGGTAGTGGGAGCAGTGTGAAGTCAATACCAAATGGTTTTGAAACTCTCCCACACAAGGTCTTTCTCACTCTTAAGTGCTTCAGTGGGCTGAATGGGGGCTGGGGAAGAGGTGACCTGGCAGGGAAGGACAGATGGAAGGGCTGAGTTCATCCTTCACCTGCTCTTGAGCCTCCTGCATGTCCATGGATGGTGAGCTGCAGGAGCCAGGCTGCCCTCAGGGGTGCACAGAGACAGGACAAGAGGCAACAGGCAGGAGGGAATACAGGGAGATGCTGCTTGGGAAAACAGGACAGTGAATTCTTAGTGATGGAGGTTGGTAGGGACCTCGGAATGCATTGCCTGGAAAAGTTGTGGGATCCTAGGAATGTCAAAATTTGACTGAATAAGGCTGCAGGGAACCTTGCCTACTCTTGAGTTACGCCAGCTCTGTGCATGGTATTGGACCTCCACAAAGCCTCTTACAAACACCTTTTTTAGTTTTGTGTTGTTTTCACTGGGTTTTAATTATTTCCTTCATTTTTTTTTCAATTATTGCTTGATTTATACGCTAAAAATTGGGAATTGTTCTGTAAGGTTTTGGCAACATTTCTGTAGGATGTTGGTTTTTTTATTAGTGACAAGTTAGCTTAATGTCTGAGGTAGGTGTTTCTGTTAGCTTATAAACCAACACCCTGTGGCTACATGATTGTTTATCTGTAGGATTCTTTCTTATTCCATAAAACCTAAATGCAGCTAGTGATTTTCTTTAAAAATAATAAATACTAAATATATCACCACTCGTCATTTGTGTTGGAGCATTTCTTACAAATATCAAAATCCATAAATATCTAAAATATCTAAATCCAGATATCTTAATCCTCTGTCCTAATCACAGTGCAGATGTAAGGAGGCTGACAGCTGCTGCTCTGTACCAGTGCTGTCCTTGAATTCCTGTGAGGAGATTGCTGCCATGGACAGGCTGTGGCTGCTCTGTCCCAGAGCTGGCCTTTGACTGCAGATCTGTTCACAGAGGAGCTGGGTCCTGTTTGCTCCATTCACCTGTCACTTAGTTCTGTGGACAGACCTCTGCCCAGGGAGTTAACCTTAGAGATTCTCTTCATTAGAATCAGATTAACGCCCTTCTATGTCCCACTGATCCCTGTGCTTCAAATTAGAGTCCATTTGTTCACGGAAAATTAAGAATTTGGCTAAGACCCTTCAGTCAGTATCTTGACTTTGCTGTATACTGATTAAACAGCAATGCTGTGAATGAAAGAAAGGTCATCTAAACCCCAGTCTCATTGGTTTTTTATCCTTTAGCTCATACCAGGCACTTGAGTTAAATTTGAGCTGCTGGGCTAGAGCCGAAAGGCCTTGTTTTCTTTTTCCAGGTGGCCTCAACAGTCAAAAAATTTTATACATACTGAGTGCACTGAATTCGTTGTGCTTTTGTAAAGGAGCTAACACTGTGTGTGTGTACTTTAATCAAAACTGCATCGAAAAAGGTAACGTAGCTGTTACTTGGGGAGAAGGATTGTAGGTATTTTCCATGTCTTAGGAATGTATGTGTATTAAGATTGGTGTGAAAATAACGATGGGAAGCAGCATTTGTTGATAAGGTTATATCTCAGCCTGGCTCTCTTCCCCTTACTGAGGCAGTTGCCTCAGAATACAAGAATTAGGAATTAGTCATCTTCTGACTACTGTGCAGTCTGAGAATGTCAACATTTGTTCAAAAAACTTAAAAATAAGGGGAAGTAAATGAAGACCAAGGATAGAAATGGGCTCAAAGACAAGCCTGTTGGTGAAGGCTATGGTTATAATTTCAAGAAATCCTCTGATAGGGGCCTGAGTCTCAGTTGGATGTGTCTGAAGAGTCAGAAAAGGGTTGAAGGAAAGTTTACAAGGCCAAGAGTGTTTGTATGTTATTAAGTGGAATGAATTAATGAAAAATCAATCCCCCAGCCAGGCTTCAGCCAGCCAATTCTGTTGCTGCTATTAAGGGGTAATACACAGTAGTTTGCTTATTAAACAATGGACCATTTCCAAAGTAATTGAAAATCCAAGATTAATTGGTTTTGCAATCAAAATTCTACCCAGTTCTTCCCTTTACACCTTTAAATTTCAGCTGGAGTTATGTTTTTTTGTAAATGCAGCTTTGTACTGGACTTTCATAAATACTTGAATGGTAAAAGCAATGTCTTAACAGCTTGATCAAAGTCCTTGTCTGATTAAGTTCTATATTTTCATCTTTTTGTCTCTAGATTATAAGATGGGCAGTTTTGTGTTTATTTGCTCTAAGTGTTGTATGAAAACAGGTCACAATTTCCTCCCACCTAGATTCACTTAACTATCGCAGGTTGACATGGTCACCCTCTGGGATTGTGGAAAAGAGTTCAGGAGGCTTGTCAGGTGTAGAAAGTTTTCCTTTTATTGGAGTGTGCCAGCATTGCCACAGACCAGACACGGCAGGGCTTGCCACAGTTTTCAACCAGATGAGGATTTTTGGGAGGGACATTAGGGATGTTTACTGAACTTTGAGTTTTTTAGTCTTTTATTTACTCTGTGAAAGATTTGGAAGGTTCTTTTATCATCAGCTAATTGTCAAAAACAAATGAATTTTTGAGAGAATACTGGTATGTGTTTAATGAAAGCAATTGATCTACCATTTTCAGGCATGCTTCCTTGTTGTTTGTTTTATTTGAAGATTACTTTGTAGTCTTGTTCAAAGACCCCCTACTTATCAGAAGGTAAATTGCAAAGTTTTTCTCATTTTTATATTGGTACCATAACAATAATCCACGTAGCTGTTGCAAACCATACATAATACTACTGAGGTTTCTGGTTACCTTTGAGTGAAAACTCAGTTCAGATATTGTGACTGGGTAATTTTTATTTGCTAAGTGGTTTTGATTCAGTTTATTAATAGCCTATTCTCAGGTCTTTCAACCTAATTAGGTAAGCTAGTAATTTATTTTATGGGAAAACCTTCTATATCTATTTGCGAATATTACACGCTTAAAATGAGCTGTTTTCTTCTTTTGAGTCATTGGGAAGCTGAAGGTTTGTGAACAGGACTTTACACAGCAGCCAGTAACATCCTTGCAGTTCAGAGTACTGGGTTAACAACATGCCAGTTACTTTTACTTAGGTTTTGACTGCACCTGGAAGCTGTAGGAAAACTTAATATGAGGAATTTTTGAAGGAATATCGTATACTTACAATTTTCTTGTCCTGCTGCAAAGATGCCAAATTATGATATTCATGGAAGATCTTTAACATGTAAGAGATTTTCCCTTGAAAAAGATTTGAATTTGTACAAAAACAAAGCTATCATTTTAATCTTTTGAAGATATTTTATACATAGTAAGGAGAGGATTTCTGGTTTGTTTAGCTTACCCCTAGATATAAATTGTCACAACAGTAATCTAAGCATGTTTATGCCTTTTTGTTGATTATTCATTAACTATCAGGACACTTTCTGATACACCAATGAAAATGTAGTAGGGTAAATGTATTTTATTTCCCATTTATATTTATGGTTGTGAGGTATTCACAGACTGAAAAATGTTGATAATTTTTTGTTTCTTTACTTAATATTTTAATAAGGTCTTTGCTGTTTGTTAAAATTCAACACTGTATTAAAATGTATTATTCCACTGTGTTCCAAGGATCAGTGTCATGAAGATTTAGTAGTTTTCCTCTTCAGGGCTTCCTGGCATAATCTCACTTTCTTATTAGAAACAAATCTGATGTGGTATTTTCTTTCCAGCAATCTTTGTCTTTAAAGGCCTGCAGTGTTATTATTTATCCCATTACTCTTTTTTCCTTTTTTTTTTTTTTTCTCATTGTACTAATCTCTTCCCTCCACCCCAGTTGGCTCCCTGTCTTAGCCTAGGGTTCTTTCTGGCAACAGCGGGAGATTGAGTCCTTACGCTAAACAGTGGAGTTCAGGCAGCTTGCCAACAATATCCAGGCTAACCTTTCTCCATGTCATAGCGGCCAGTGGCAAATCTGAGGCATGATTTTGACATCTTCTACATCATTCTCAAATACATTTTTATCTTTAAGGAAGAGTTCTGTCATGAAACTCACTGCATTTGTATTCAGAGAGATGAGTCTGGTGGCTCTGCAAGGTGCTGAGTAAGTGGTCACCCACTAGAATTCCCAATTAGCTGCACTGAGGCACGTAGGCTGGAGTACTGAAATGCAGGAAAAATGCCCAGCACTCCCCTTACCCTGCCATGTAGGTGAAAGGAAATTAAATGCTAAGTTCAGTTGTATGTGTCAAGTTCTCTCCAGCACCACAGCTGGAGGCAGATTAATGACAGAATCCTCTGGTGTCCGTTGTCATCACAAACTGAAAACAAACCCCATCTCCATGAATGCAGAGATACTTCCCTTCCCCAGAAAAATCTAGGATACTACTGCTTATTTTCTATTACTGGGTGGTAGACCAGGAGCTCTAGTTTGTTTGGTTTGGGGTTTTTTTGTTTGTTTGCCTGGGGTTTTTTTGAATTCTCCTATATCCCATGGGAATTAGTCAGTAGGCCTGACATGTTTGCTGGCTGCCAAGCTCTGACCAGTTGCAAAGATAACTCATTGTTCTTGGGTTAGTGCTACTGACTTTTGATTCTAGGCAGAATCTGGGGGTTGTTTTGTGTTGGTTTTTTCTATTGGCAGTTCCAGTTACAAGTACAGGGATGTTGAATCTGGAATAAAATAATGAGTCCCAGAAACACTGAGACCAATAAAAGCACTTGCTAAGGTTGATAAACTGAGAGAGGGGGAAGCCAAGACCCACCTGGAATAGTCTGCCTCCCTTTTTACTGCTTGGTTTTGCCAGGTTTCAAGGCACCAACAATTTGATTTCTACAAAGGAATCAACATCATCTCTATCTTAACAAACTTAAACTAGTTGCTATGGCTTAAGGCACCTGAAAATCCAAGAAAATAAGTAATTCTCACCAATCTTCTGCCTGTTTCTGACACACCTGAATTTGACAGTGAATTGTGGGATAACTGGAGACTAATCTCTCTCTGCAAAGTTATGATTGTGCCTTCCCTGCAATTTGCACTCCTTAATATAGTTATCCACCAAATACTCTTGTGATGTAGAAAAGTGTTATTATCTCAGCCTTACACCTTGACAAGTGGTTTGTGCAAGGTCACATGGGCAGTTAATGACTGAGCAGAGCTGAACAAGCTGTTGAAGCCCCAAGCTAGAGGGGTGGGTATTGCACAGCTTTTCTTAAATGATAGAAGTCAAATGAAAGTATATTTCCAGTTAAACTGAGTAGGACAACTTTGATTACAGAAGTAAGCATCATTTCTATGCAGTTTAAACTACAGCTCAGATCATTATATGATGGACCATTTCATACTGGTTTAAAATTGGTGGAAAGTGGTACCAAAACTCCTGCATACCAGCAAAATTTTCTAGTGAACAGCAGCCATCCATTTTAAGTAGAATATAAAATATTGCCAGCAGTCTTGGTCTGTAGGTATATACTTAATATTCTAGGTATAACATTGACTTTTTCCTCATATTTCCATAAAGCCTCTTGATCCCTTTTTGAGAATCATTAGTGCATCAGTAGCTGATCATTGCAGACAGCATCTGCAATGGTTTACACTTGTTTTACTTACATGAAGCTCTTGAGGTATCTTTTGGTCCATATAAACTAGAATTTTTAGATATTTGTTTTCTTCTTTGGCATAGGTTTTAGTTCTCTTTGTTTGAATCATGGATTTCAGGTGCATTTCTGTTGAAATTGTTTTGACTTAGGTCACAATTTTTTAGTTATCTTGGATGGTGTAATCATTGAATTTGCACAAATAACTTCTTTTTTTAAGTATATTTAATGTTTAGATTGTTGCTACAGAACAATCAGATTGTGTGGTGAAAATTGTGGTACTTCAGTCTGCTTTGCAAAATGAAGGTAATTAAATTCAGCTCTATTTTTAAGTGTCAATGTAGTTTTACTGCAGTGTCATTGGTAACACCATTTTAGAACTGCTCGATCCAGAAAACCTCCTCATGTAAAAATAATTGTGAAATAGCTCAGGATATCTGCTTAATTTCATCAGGAACCTGAAAGAGTTTTAAAGACCCATTTTTTGTCAACTCTGAGCATTATCTGAAAAATAAAACTCTTGAAGTGCTGTCTAGATTCTCTTTTTAGAAACCCTTCTTGGGTTTAGCTGACAAATTATGATAGATGAAGTATGATATGTCAACTGGCAACTTCCTTCCCTTCCCTAGGTAGCTTGTGGTTATCCTTACGAAAATCAGCATTTGGCACTGGCTGCCATCCAGTCATGCTTGAAATACTAGGAAATAGAAAATAACTGCCATGGTGCAGTTGAATTATTCTGATGGCTTGTTTTGATTTTCCTGAAGAAAGAGATGAGTCAGAGATTGCTTTGAGGCTGCAAATTTCAAAAACACTAAAATAAATTCAAATAAAGTTGACTCGAAAACATACAGGGTCTGTTTTCCTTGCACGGTACAGCTGGAGTTGTGTGCTCCAGGGATGCTTTCAGAATCCATTTCAGGTGACACGTGAAAAATCACAAGTGATGACTTAAATACACAAAGGTATTTTTTGCTATGTATAAACAAGTAGTATGTATTAACAGTGAGAATTCTTCCTTTCCAGCCTCACGGTTAAAATAACTACAAAATCCTAGATCAGAAAAGACTTGACCAAGAGAATGTTGTCAGGAAGGCTCAGTGTTATTTCCCTGGGTTTGGAATTTGGTGCTAGGTTCATTGTTGTGTTCCTCAAGTTGGCTACAACAAGCATTGTTCCTTCCACATCTGTGGTTTTTTAGACATGATTAAATGCCTCAAGATAGTAAAGTTCCTGATGAATATACCGAGAACAAAGCTTGTTTCTCTTTGAGCTCCGGCATTTGGAAAAGCTGTTGCTGGTAGCCTTGTAAAAACAATTCAGATCCCTCCCACGAGCAGTCTCTGACTTTGGAAAGCCCTGCCTACACCAGAGTAAGCAAACTCCTCTGTCTCTAGTCAAGAGATTAAACTCATTTGTGTCAAAGCATTTCAGAACTGTGAGCAGATTTCTTACTTTTTTTTGTCCTCTCACAATTGTGTGCATTTATGAGATACTTGCATTATTTTTCTTTACAATTTACTCAGTGTTCCATGTGATTCTGTTTGAGCAAGCTGAAATCAAGTTTCAAATTTTGTATTCCTCTTATAATGCTTTGTTCCACACAGGATGATAGTAAATATATGTCGTACAATAAATATTGATTTTTAGAAAAATAGGACTAGATTAAAATCTTTAAACAGTAAAATAAACTTTACTTAAATGAATTAATTTTTTGAAGTCCCTCCAGTGGATTTGAAATAGAAGCTACAAGAAACCTAATTTCATTTGAATGATAGAACTGAGTATAAATAATGGAAATTAACTTTGGTTAAGATTTGCAAATCTAAACCGATTTTCCATCTGCATCTTCGGCTGAATTGTGCAGTGACCATAGACCTATTATTTGCAAAGTTGTAGCTGTTCTGTTAGAATACAAATTCAGGCCATCTGTAGCTTGTTTGTGGTAGTTACTTCCACTAGTTAGGCTTTCCTTTGCTGTGAAGAATGTAAGAAATTGAGCTGAGTGGGAATTGTCCATTGAGTATTTCTGTAGTTTTTCACTACAATTGGCATGATACCACTCCTTTAGGAAGATACCCATATATAAGGCTTTCTGATTGTTACAAACCAATACTTCTGTGCCTGGAAAGATCTGTGTGATGGGGAAACATTTTTGATACTGTAGTACTGTTTACTAATTAGCTCAGACATTTGTGTTTTGCGTTCCAATTAGCAGATGACATCCAGTACAGCAGCTAAGAATGTGATGTTACAGTTGAACTACATTGAATGTTTGTGTCTATTTATGTCCAATTCAGCTGCACAGAAACCAGGGTGGGGACATACATCATCTGTATATTTACACACACGCACATGACCCGTCATGCACTCCCTGCGTGGTGTTTTCTGTGCAACACGTCCTTAGCCCATATAGCACTTGAGTTTAAAAGGGAGCTCAGGGGTTTCTGCCAGCCTGACAACTGTCAAATGGCACACTTGAAAACTACTGGGTTGTGATTGTTTCAGACCAATTTAAATTTAATACCAGACTTTAGACAAATGCTTTCATAACAGGAAAAAAAAAGGGATACATGATGGCTTAAATCTTTCTATAAAATTATATGTTTCTCAGAGGATAGCTGTAATTGAGTTATAGAATGCCTGGAGAGTATCCTTGTCGGTGGTTAGAGAGATATGAAGGGAAATGGAGAGACTCTTTCACAAACTAAATGTGGAAGAGACACCCTATAATTCAGCTATATGAAGCCCCCAGCAATCATATAATTATACTATAAATGCGGTTTGGGAGGAATGAAAAGCTGCATTTATTTAAAACATTAAGAAAAATTACTTCATTGTATGAGACAAGTATTTTCTCTTTGTTTTATTCAATCAAGTGTTTCTTGTCTGCCCATCTAGCACCCTTCCCTCCATCTTTGTCACAATGCATTTGTGTGTGGGTATCAGCCTTCTAATGTGCGAGGAGGAGACCCATTTTGGGAGCTGTAGTAGAAGCCAGGCTCCAAAAGGAGGGCAGTGCTAACAGAAGTGCCTCTATTTCTGCCAGAGACAACAGGCTTGGAGTTTTCTGTTTATCAGATTTTGTACAGCCAGCTAAAGAGAAAACTGGGATCCGAATTCTCCACTTGTGTAATATAAGTGAATTACTAGAAAGGCAAGGGGAATTGTTAGTCGATATTTTCTGTTAAAAGTCACTTGAAGAATCATTCCCTATTCTACAATTTTAGCTCAAATAATTTTATTTTCTGAAAAAGGAGGAAGAGAAATATTCATTATATAATTGTTACCATTGTAATTGGCAACAGGGGGTCAAGGTGATTGTTATATTAAACTCAAGATGTCAGTAAACAAATAAGTTAACAGGATTTACAATTTATATAGGGATGATGTTTACTCTTAAGATTTGGAGATATCTTAGAATATTTACAGAGTTCTTAGTGCAGTTTGAATATCCTCAAAATATTTTATGTGTGAACTGTTGCAATAGCAAGTGACTGGCTGGACTTTGTGTTGAATTGCACCTACTCTTTCCAAATCCCACTTTTGGGGCTTCTTTTACAGGTACCTCTATGAATTTTACAATTCCAGCATCCAGAAGTTGTAAATAGTGGATGAAGTGATGCATCCTCACTGTAGAAATAGCAAAAATCTTCTGTTTAGCTGACGGAAATGTGTAAGAGGTTTTCAAAGCCCACATAGAAGGATTGTCCTGGTGCTGAGAACAGATGACCTGATTCCCTGTCTTTTGCTTGATTATGTAAAACTTTCTTCTGTACTCCTGTACAGTAACAGAAATCTGATGTTATTTTTGGAAGAGATCAAGCTGTGGATTTTGAGTGGAAGGGTTCTTGTTTGGTGAAAACACAGTTTAACACAGCATTAAGAGCATTGTTACTCTATAATACACAGAGTATTATGGCCTCACTAAAAGGAGATTGGAAATTAGATCCATATTTTTATCTTTGCAATCTCATTGCTTTACAAACAATACTAAAGCTGTAAGAAAGCAGCTGAGCTAGTGATCTCATTTAGCAGCCCAGACAGCTAACCTGGGCAGAAGGGAAGTTGTCAGTAAAAACAGACTGGAGGCTGTAAGTGTTCCAGGGGATATGATACCCCAGCTCCAGGGGCTGGAACACCTTTGGGGTTCTTCTAATGGAAAGGTCTCAAGATTTCTGCGACAGATATGCATGTGTTAGCCTGATGCAATATTGGGTTTGCCATAGAGAGGCATCAGATTACATGTTATGTGTAGCAAAAGGGCTGCAGTCTTTTAAGAATATATTTTTTGAGAAAGGAAGAGGAAGATTTGCGAGAGAACCAAATACCACGTGACTTTCAGCAACACACTGACTTCCACGGTCTTCTTCTATTTTCTCTCTGAAAAATTATGGTTAAAGGCTACTTAGTGGCTCAATACTACATTGATTTTTAAATCAGTTTTCTAATTAGGCTTTCTTTTTGGGAGGGGAGTCGTGACATTTTAGGGAGAAGTCTAAAGTGCATGCTGGCTTTGTACAGTCATAGTAATTTCAGATTGCTGGTACAAACCAAGAGAACATGGCAGCTAAAGAAATGTGGAAATTCACATGAATATGGGAGCGTATCAGAACTGTTTCCAGGATATACATCTCTGAGTGAGCTTAGAAAAGCAGCACCCTCAGTGTGGAGGCACTTGATGGAAACACCCTGAAGGGTGACAGGCCCTCAGTGTTGTGTGTATGAACTGGTGTAGTGGCTCACATGTTGTAGTATCATTTTATATCCAAAACTGAGTGGCTTATGCCACACAGGGAGAATAAAGGAAGAGAGTAAATGAAGGGCTAGAGCACACTCAGTTATCGTGGCTAATTTGTACTTCGTGTTTAAGAGTGGAGGCTGCTGCATATGAGTTGATGCTCTTAAGTGAGCAGTACTGAGTGGCCAGGGGTGAGAGTAGCCCTGCTTCTGAAAGAGATCAAAGTAGCTGAATTGCAACTATCCCACACTAATCAGGATTTGAATCCTGGGAATGAAGAGGTAGAGGAAAAACCTGAAAATCCCGGAAGCATTTCTAGATGAAGTGATTTGAAATATACACCAATTTAAAAGAGTTTTTTTCAGTGAATAAAAGGTTGTTAGAGTGTTGGTTTTGGTTTTGTTGGGTCTTTTTTACAATAACATCCCTGAAGTTTTCTTTTGTTGATATATAATGTTATTCCCAGAGTCTTTCAGATCCCCCAAAAAAGTTGTTTGTTCTTTTGTTGTTTTCTCTGCTTTTTGCCACCTGAATCCTCTGTAGGACACAGATGACGTATGACTGAAGAGTTTTAGAGAGCTCCTTGACATTGTTTTAAAACAATGATAAATGGGTTCAGACTGTTGTTGTTTTTTTTTTCTGCAAACTTGACAATTGACTGCAAAATAGCAGTAAAGTTGTGCAGGTTTTCTCTTTCTAGAATACTGGCTGCTCTGTTTTCTGTCCATGAAATGTTGAGATGCAGATCTAGATGTCACCTACCAAGCTACCTTCTTAGAATCTTTGTACCACTTACAAGCTAGAATTTTTTTTGCATTTTACCATGAGCCCTTAACACTGAGATGCCACCTTTTATGTGCTTTGTGCGAGACCCCTGTGTAACTCAAAGATGGAGCGTGGCCGTTGAAACGTGCTCTCAGAATTGCATCTAGGCCACTGATTTCTCTCTGGCTTGTGTCTTAAATACATTATTGATGTGCACCATCATCTCCAAATTGCTGCAGATGCTTGCACTGTGCACCTGTACCGGGCATATGTCTTTCTTTACTGGTGTAGTATGAGAAGGGGAAGATTTTAGGATTTTGTTTCTCTTTGGAAAATACTTTTAGACTTGAGAGGCTAAGCAAGGTTGGATGTTCAGCTAAGCACAGCTTCTAAACCTTGCCATTGACCTTACTTTTGAACTTTTCATAGCTGTGTATCCTAATTTCTCATCTTCCTTTTTTAACTTAAACAGAAAATTCTTTTAAATTATTGGTCAAACCTTCTAATTATGCAGCTTTAGGGGTGAATCTTTTTTACCACATCTTACTGTAGTTTCTACTCTCTACAATGTATCTCATGGCTTATAAACTAAATATAAAACAATGTAATCAAGCATTTCCTGCTTTGCGCACTGACATTTGATAAGCTTCTTTGGTAGTCCAGTTTCTGTTAAAATCTGCAACATGCACTTAAATGTATTATTATTTGAACCCTAAAAGCTAGCTTTTTGTGCTTGCCCAAATGTTATATGTTAAATATATAAGAGATTTTACAGATCCTTTTATTTCTGTCATTCTTGAATGTTTGTGCTTGTTTTGTTTAATCCCAGTGATACATATCTGGTTTTGAATATGCAGGTTTGGGCAAATTTCGGTGATCTTACTGGAAAGGCTGTTTCTTAGAAGAGGAAATTGTAAGCCTAATGACTTAAGGATACAAAAAAAAGTTTTTATATTCTAGATTGACAAACTGTGATGGGTTCAAATATACTTAGAAGAAACTGAAAAGAGTGAAGTGCTTATTGAAATTACTGTCTTAGGGAAAAAGCCCTAAATTGTTTTGTAAGTGTAATTCACTAGAAATAATTTTGTACTCTGAACTCGCAGAAGGCTCCAACCTCATCATGCTCAGGGTTTCTAAGGTAAAATGTTACTGCAGTTGACATAATGATGAAGGGAGCTATTCCGGCCTGTTTTGAAGATGCAGATTTTGAATTCTCAGTAGTAATTAATACAGATCAGCAGTGGCCACAGGCTCTTACAGGATCAGTGAGAGAGAAATGACTTAGAGTGTCCCCTGTGGTAATATACACAGAAAGAAAAAAAAGAAAAGATGTATTAACCTTAATGAGGGTTTACATTTGTAATAGATCAGAGAAGCTTTATGGAAAGGATTAATACCAAAAGAGGTGATATCAGTCATTGTTGCTGAAAAGTTTGCTCATGCAAATGCTGAAAGCATTTTGCTCATTGAAAACAAAACCCAACCCATGGAGGTGCTCGTGCGCAGTGATGTGACAAATTCAGCTGCGAGTATGACTGAAACCCAGGGATGAGCTCAATGACTGATCAGTCTGAGAGCGTCCTGTTGGCTGCCCTTAGCGAGAGGGGAGAGGGGCGTTAAAGCAGTTCATACATAATTCATTGCAGGAAAATGAATTTGCCAAAGCATTCAGTGTTTATATATAACACAGCACATGCGATAACAGACTTCTAAGCTGAAGCCGAGCCTTTCAACATTTTTTTGCTTAAGATCCCAAGAGATATTTCATTTACTTTGTTCTTTATAGATGTTCTAAATGAGAGTAAGTACGTGATTCACATTCTACATCTTGGTTTGCAAAAGAGACAGTTATGGACTATGAAATTCAGATCTGGATGGAAATTTGCCATCATTTGTTAGATATATAGTCTAAACTTCCATTTAACTTCTTATTTGCTTTTTGGGAGTCTTGTGTCAAGTTTATGGCTCAATTGAGAAGTGAATCAGCTTGTAATGATTAATAGTCCAGTGATCAATAAATGAGAATCCTCACTTGATTGCACCAGAGAAGACATCCACATGACATTCAAAACCTGAAGGATATTTATTTTAATAATAATTTTAATTGCCCATTTCTGAGACTCTATTTCACTATAAACAGCGTAACTATAGTATTACAGGAGAAAGCTTAGGTTTGATTGCATGGCACATTACTCAGCATATTTAAGAATTCCCTTTATATTTCAAATTTTTTATGCATCTTAATATTTTTATTTTGTGTTATTTTCCAGGGTAGGCATATGAGAGCAGTGACATATTCATTAAACTGTCCGGGGTAATAGTGAGGTTTTTCTGTTGAGTAAATGAATTTAGTTTAGATCCCAGTGGTGTGTGTGATGCAATGAATGCGTTGCCTGGCATTTGTCTGCAATGATATTAATCCGAATGTACTGACGGCTTCCCTCTCCTCCAAATGTAATATGTACCACATCCATAAAAGTATTTCTGTTGGCAAAAACATCTGCCCTTGTAAGCATAAACCAGCAAATATATTCATAGGTTGCTTTTATCTTAAAAATGAAGTTTCACGTTGTGGGTTTTTTTCTGAAATACATGGAGGTAACAAGTACTTTGAGAAATACCCAAGCAGAAAATGCAAGTTGAAGATGTATTCTAATGTATTTCAACGTCAGCAAGAAAGATGTAGGTCTAAAGTTGTCGTGTGTGTGTCCACTAAAAACAGAGTCAATCAATATCTGGGTTTATGTTTAGCATCCACAGTAACTCAATTGGAAGAGATTTTATAATTATAGGAAGTGAAGGTGAGAGCATTATCATACCTGTAGGAAATTTTTATATGCGTTAGCTAATTCTGTGAATTAAATAGGTCTGGTTTGTATGATATTTTAGTTTTTTAAAAAAAGTAACTTTAGTTTCTGCTGTAGCCTTAAGGATCTGAAAGAGCTTAAAAACCAACAAATTCGGCATTTTTTCCCTTAATCTGAAATACACAATTTCATATTTTAAGTGCAGGTAAAAGACTACTTTTTCATTTTTCTATCCTCTGATAAAATAAGCTAACTTGACAGATAGAGATATGGGGTGAGATCTATTAATCTTTACTTAATAAACATTTTAAAAAATAAATAAGAATATTCTTACCTATTTTGTTACACTGTTCTCCAAATGGGGGGGGAAAAAGAGTGTATACCCCTTGCCTTCCTTGTATTCTTAATGGCAAAGACCAAGATCATGAGCTTAGCAAAGTAACTACTTCTTCAAATCAGGAAACTGAGAGGTAAAATTAAATTGTTTGATGCCTAATTTAATAGGTGCTGACTTTTCTGGTGCTCTTCCTGGAAGGTTTCCTACCCTGTCTGAAATTAGTGATTTATGGAAATAAATCTGGCTTTAGTGATTTATGGAAAATGCACTATGTTGCTAAGTGATGAGACTAAGAGAACTAGAAACATTCATTTAAAATAGTCCCCACTGGTAATAAGAAATCATGAGGGATGCAGAAACTGTGAACTGTATTGGCCAAGCAGCCTGTGGCTGAAATTTGCCCTCAGTTGTAGGGCTGACGTTTGCATATTCTTCAGTGTTTCATCTTTGCCTAAGCCTGCGTTCAGATTCAGTCTTTATTTTGATTTCAGCTAAATATTACAAAATTGGGGGTTGGGATGTCGTTATGCTTACATGAGATAAGTACCACTTTGGCTTCAATGCCATTTGTCTGTTGTTGCTTGAGCCTGTATTGTTGTGAATACAAATGGAGAGGCTGTGTCTTTGTCAGTCCTCTGAGGAGAGGTGTGCACTGCTGAGATTGCCTTTTGCATCCTTACTTTCTGTGTGTGCCTTCAAAAAGGACTTAAATGACTTCAGTACAGTTCTTTGGATCCTTGCCATCTCTCTGATCCACAATGCTAAATGCTGTAGGGAAGTCTAGGAGTATGGGCACAGATGTCTGCTTACTATTCATCACTGGAGAGAGAGTTGTGCATCACTGTTGTCGAGGCTATTTCTTTCTTCATGCCTTGAGCAGAATCTTGACCTTACTGGGGTGTAGGAGAGTAGCTGGTCATCAGGCTGTGGCTACACTTCGACTTTCTGAATAGCAGGCTGCTGTCAGGCACTGGTTAGAAACATTCGGAATACATTGAGACTGTCTCCATTATCCGTTTGTCCGAGATACGCCTGAAAAACAAGGGAGAGGAGGTTTGCCCCTGCTCCCATCTGTTTGAGGCAGTGATCATTTCAGTCATGAGACAAGGCAGTAATTACTCTTCCATCAGCTCGAAAATGCATTGATTATGTTCAGATGACTTTGCACATTTTTTTGTATGTGGAGAGGTTCTGTGCTTTTGAGAAGCTTTTTCGAATTTTTTGTAATCAGTGGAGTTCAGCTGCAGCTCTCACTGCTCAAGGACAGGTTGAGTAAGGAGGGAATTGAGGTGCTGCAGTTCTGCCATCCTCTCCAGACACCACAATGGTGAGATCTCGGGGGCAGCCTTTAATTCATGCAGGTCCTGTGAAACCCAGGCCAGGCTGTCACTCTGGTGCCTGAAAATTTCTTCATCTCAGTATCTGTGTGTCAGAGCACCTTGGTGATTAAATTGTGGTGAGGAAAACCTGGAGCATCTTGCAAACCTGGATTCTCTTCCAGCTGTCAATGAGAATGAATGGATAGAAAAAAGAGTTGAATGTTAAATCTTACTTTTGCTTGTCTAAATCAAGCTGGTTGTTAACTAGGACCAAAGCTCTCTGGGTGGGGAGGGTGAATAGAGGAGAATTCTGAACTTATGGGTGGCGATTCCTTTTTGTGTGCTCCGTTGTAGCTCTTCTGCTCTATGGTAGCAAACAGCAATCACATTTCCAGTCCGGTGGTACCTGTAAGTCAACAGTGCCTCTGGGATCCTGCGGTGTGAAAGGGGCCATATAAATGTAAGGCAGTGATATTATCTTTATTATCAATTAAACTTTTAGTGCCGTTGACAATCTGGCATGCAAGGTGCATCAAATGAACTCTGGCTGTGATTATTTCTAAACACCATGTAAAAGCAGACTTTGCTATACTAATCAAATTGAAAAGGACTAAGAGGGCAAGTCAGTTACATCAGGATGGAATCACTTCAGCATATTAGAAACTGCACAGGCATACTGCTACTTTTTTTTTTCAATGCCCCCTGCTCCCCTTCCCCTCAAGAGATTTGTCTTTGCAAAAACTGAGCTGCCACATCCTTTAACTCCAGGGAGTTACTAGAGCAGGATTGTTGATGGCATTTTTTGTAAGGAATTATACTGGAGTTAGCACTGGAAATACTGTGTGCTATTGCAAGATATACTCATTTTTATAGAGTAATTCTGTCACTTCCCCCCACCCCCCAGGATGTGTTATTTTAGGATGATTATACTTCACACTGCTATTTCTGTTCAAGGTATTATAATTAATGTTCTATTTCCAGACCGATTCTCTAAGCCTGCCCTTGCACATATGCATTCGAGTGTAATATGCATTTTTTTAGGACTTCTGTGTATTTTATATGATCATTGTCTATGTCAGTCTTTGTTAGAAGCGTTCAGAAAACGCGCTGTGGTTTCTACAACATTAATGTATTTTGCATAAACTAAGTTAACTTACTGGGTATGTTGTCCTTCCTCTTCACTTTTAAATGGAGGGAGGTGTTTTTACCCACTGCTAAGAAAAACTGCCTTTCCAGTTAGAGATGGCTGTGCATCAGTGAAGGATGAAGCATTTCTGAGGTGTATGGCAAGGCTTTTGGAGGAAAACAGATTTTATATTTTTCAGTGTAGCAGTGTAGCCAAGATGTATTCACTAGAATTGTTTTTTCAGGGCTTCCCTTTGGGGGAAGTTTCTTCTACACTTCATAACAGAGTATATTTGAAGAAAGTTTTCAATTTTTCTCTAAGTCAGCTTAAAAATGGCAGTGCAAATCAGGATTTTCCCCTGCAAGGCTGTTTGGTAAGCCAGATTCTGTTAGGGAGTTCTATATTTCTGAACTGCCTAACAACTGTCCTGCCTATAAAATTAACAGCAGACTTGCAGAATTATTTTGCCCATCTTCTCCCCACCCCAAAATGTGTGGGCAGCCTGCAGAAATGGAGACATAGCAGATCCAATCAGTTCCTGGAACACTCGGGGGAAAAAAAAGAGCTCAATCTACTGAGCTTTTTTTTTTTTTTTTTTTTAGTGAAATTATTTGCATTATTTGTTTCTATTTTANCTATCACTATTAACTGCTTCCAGAAAAAATGGGCCAGGCTGCAAAGCCAGCCCTCAAAAATGAGAAAATGTCATCTCTGTCCAGTTTCTTTTAGTGTAAATTACTGCCATCTTTGTTTCTAGTATAACTCTCAGGAGCATCTTCAGGTGGATTGCCAATAAAGACCTGTCTAATGATACAATATTTTGTACATTTTCAGGTAAGTGAAAGCTAGAAAGCAACAGCTAGCATTTGAGACATTGTGCAGGTCTATAGCACACTTGAACTTCAGCTCCTACTGTAAACTAATGACCAGATTACAGTCAGCACGTGTGTGGTTCTTTCTCTTTGAAGATTTTGTCTGCAGGAGTGTTTTTATTTGCTCCGTGATGCTGCTGAATTACATGTAGTTCTTTGAGCATTTCTGCATAGATACCAGCAATTTTTTTTTGTTTTTTGTCTTTTATCACTGGATTATGATAATTCTTACTCTGCAGGCAAGAAATAAAACAGAGAGGATGGGGCAAATATTTCTAAACATATGGTGAATTTAGTAGGCTTTCATGAATGATAAACCTGTTAGGGTTACCTTAATAAGTAGTTACTACATGTTTTTCATAAATCACCACTAACAGCTCTCTGGGAAGGTGTAAACAGATATGTTGATCTGCCTATACAGTGAGGGTGAGATACATGAATAGAACACAAATATGTCTATGTGAGGAAAATGTACACGAGTCTCATTCTGCATACTGATTCCTGGCACAGTGTTTTGCCTAGGAGGCAGTAAATAAACAAATGGCCAGCCTAAAACTGTAAATCTGAATTGATTCCACAAGGAATAGGAGGAATTTTGCAGCCTTTCTGACTGCAAGAAATCCCATGGTTTCCCTGTGGCAAATGTATTTTCCCAAAGCTTACTGCGGTACCAAGGCTATGTGTTTGCCTTCACAAAGTAGTGTGGATTGCAGTCCTAGAGAGACATCATTTTTCATCATCTGCAAACATGAAAATAACTTCAGTAAGCACAGCAGCCTGATTTACTGTTACTGAAATGCTGCCATCTCAGGATGTGCATCATGTATAGCCATGTTTAAAAAACAAGTGAATAAGGAGAAAGCAGAGAGAGAGGGAGGAAGAACTTAAATCTGAAAGTGTTGGGTTTTTGGTTTGTTTGGGGGGTTTTTTTTGTTTGTTTGTTTTTTTGTTTTGTTTTGGGTTTTGGGGGTTTTTTTTGTTGTTGTTGTTTTGGTTTTGGTTTTTTTGTTAATAAAACAAATATTTCCCACCAGCTGGAAATGTAGTTGACAAGATAATTGATGGCTACTGTTTTAAATCTAACTATTGCTGCCATGTACATATGCATATTTTGAGTTCAGTTTGTTTAACCTGGAGATGGTTACATTGTGCTATCAATAAAAACATATACTCAGTTTGTTTATTGTGTTCTCTTAGAATAACAGGGCTATTCCCATGCAAGTTTGGTGGCAGTGCAGAGACAGTGCTTCCAATAAGAACTGTCTGTGTCTCTACGTGTGTATTGAGACACAACAGTATTTATGTATGCAAATTCATAGAAGAGTTTGTGCAGTTTTTTAGATGTTAGTCCTGATGGATTTTAACTCTCCTCAAAACACTTGGAGTAGTTTAAATTATGATATCACTTTGAATGTTATCCAAGTAATCTGTAAATTGCTTTTATGATATCTAAACCCTCCCCAGCACGTGACATTGCTGTTAAACTGAAACTTCATGGAGTATCCAAAGAGAGGTAACACAGGAAGCCTTCTCTGGGCAGCTGTAACCATGGTACCTGAAATGGTCCAACATAACCTTTTTGATGCCTTTTTTCCCCCCACCAGAAATATCTTTTATCAAAATTCCTTCAGATTTCCCATTGCATTGACAACCAAATTAATTTCTTATCAGTTGGGAATACACAGTTGGATTTTTCTTTAGTCAAAAAAAGAAGGTCCTGCTGAAAATGGAGATGAATGTATTTCAGAAAATAACAAAAGCCTATCTGTGTGTTTTGAGCTGCTATCTCATTGTATAATCCTGCCTCTTTGAAGGCTTAGCTTTTCTCTATAGACTAACAGCGTATATAGAAATGTCGGTTTAGTAGCACTCGGCCTTCTAGAGCTATTCTTGTTCGGTGTGATAGAAGCTTAAAAAAAACATGTTTGGAAAGTGAATTAATTATTCCATTGTGCTTTGAGCTGATGTGAAGATACCTCAGCTTTAACAGAGCTCTGGCTTCACTGACTGTGGTGAATGCAATGTGATCTGCCAGGGGACACCTGCTCGTGGCTAAAGCTCAGGATGGGGCAGGAAGGGCAGATTCTGTTTCTGATTACCTGTGGCAGCTCCTCTGACCTCGAGTGAATCTCATGCCCTGATTGTAGCTCAGGAGCTTCTGTGAAGTAGCAATTTTAAATCACCAACCAGAACCCTCTTTTCCCCTGCACACATCCAACGCGTTTGGGGTGTGAGACTCAACATAAGACGTGCTTAACAGATGACCGTGTTTAAAGTTCCATGTTCAAAAATTGGAATTTTTCTGCTGCATGTTGCAATATAAAATGTGTTTGTGATGACAAACGAGCAAAAGGTTCAACACCCCTAAAATTCCATAAGTGCCCTGGCAGCCATTTGGGCTTCACAAGGGGCAAGAGCAGCTCCTCAGTCTTCCTGAAAAATCTGTTGGTCCCCAAGGAGCAACCAGGGTATCCTATTGATCATACACCAAATGTATGTATTAGCCTCCTAATCCAACTGGCACAGTTTGCAGTCTG
Organism: Struthidea cinerea; assembly: GCA_013397865.1. Taxonomy (NCBI): domain Eukaryota; kingdom Metazoa; phylum Chordata; class Aves; order Passeriformes; family Corcoracidae; genus Struthidea; species Struthidea cinerea. Next base: position 152,172 of record VZTI01004085.1, on the reverse strand, counting down.
TCAGGGAGAACTACTAAAATAATTTAAAATGTCCTGTTAATCCACGCATTATGTTCTATAAAAATCACACGAACCAGATCGGTTGTTGGAAAATGGTGTCAGGTGACATTTAAAACAAAATGAAGCAACACGTGGCAAAATGTGCTAGAGGGGTATGGAAATTGTCTGGGCACGTGCACGTACGTAAACACATGTGCTTCATATGTTACACATAGCAGTGTTGCCACCTATTGATAGAAATTTAAACTTCATGTAGATGTTTATAATATTTTTCCAAACACAGTGAAGGTCTCCTTCTGATGAGACTGGCATGAAAAATGTGTATTGTTTGTGGCAGAACAGCTCTTACAGGCTTTGATAATACCATAGTGTTATAAAGTAATGGGTGCTGTTCAGAAACCAACAAAGGATAAATGTTATCAAAGGAATCTAAAGCTGCTGATGCTTTTATATTACTTAGATGTATGGTCCCATTGTCAGTGGCAGCTCTTTGATGAATGAAAGAGTGAGTGTGTCTGGTCTGCACATTTCAAGTTTATCTCTAATTTTCATGGAGATAGAATGAACAGTGGAAAATTGAGGCAATATTTATACATGTACACCTGCTTAAACCATTCTTCAAAAATATGTTCAGAATCAAGGAGCTCCCTATTGATTGTACTGGAGAGGTGATACACTTTTATTTAGAAATTAAACATATACTCATTGGCATTAAATGTGTTACTTATGGTGAAATATGAGTAATATTGGAGAATAAAAGGCTGTCTAGTTTACAGTTTTTTGTTTAGGCAACTGTTTTGTTCTGAAGAAAAATGGCTTTGTTGTTGTCTTAGAAGACAAGTGAAAATGAATTAGAAGTTGTCCGATATATGTTCAGAGTATTTCCATTAAAAACTAATGGATAAATGTGAGTGCTGCTTTATAGTTGGGGAAAAAATGACTAATGAAATATTGTTTGCATAGCCATAAAGTCAGATATACACGTGCTCAGTTGTGTGTCATTCTTTTAAGCAATCAACAGTTGTTCTAAATTAGGGTTCTTTTCAGTATTTATCAGTATTAGCTCTTGGAGAAACTCTCATATTCTGGAGGTGTGCAATAAAATGGATGATCATGTTTTATCTTCCATGACAAACACAGTTTAATTTCCTGCGTATTGCTTTGCTGCAAATTAATCCAGCCTGGGATATCTTGGCTGAGAGTGCTGTTCTGCAGAGGGCTGAGGTAAATCTCGGGGCTAGTGCAGAAGAGTTCCTGTGACTCTTTTTTCCTTCAGTGTCCAGAGAAGAGCACCGGAACTGGGAAGGGTCTGGAGCACAAGTCTGATGAGCAGCAGCTGAGGGGGCTGCGGGGACTCAGCCTGGAGAAAAGGAGGCTCAGGGACAACCTTATCGCTCTCTACAGGTGCCTGACAGGAGGGTGGAGCCAGGTGGAGTTTGGTTTCTTCACCCAGGTAGTGAGTAACAGGCCGAGACGTGAAGTGGCACCAGTGAAGGTTTAAATTGGATATTAGGAAAAATTTCTTGACTGAAACGGTGGTCAGTCACTGAAATAGGCTGCCCAGGGAAATTATGGAATTACAGTCCTTGGAAGAATTCAAAAAATATGTGGATGTGGCATTTGGGGACATGGTTTAGTGGTGAACATGTCAGTGTTGGGTTAATGGATGGACGGGATAATCTGAGAGCTTTTTCCAACCTTAACAGTGCTATGATTCAGATGAAGCAGGAATAGAAATTACCCTCTATTACAGACTGCGAGAGCTGAGATGTGGAACATTATGACATGTTCCAAACACTGAGTTTGGGTGGGGGTAAACCAGAAGACACTGCAGGTTAAGCTGCCCGTGGAAGTGAAGCAACGGGAAAATCAGAGAAGTTTATTCAGAGGTGTAGAAAGCCAAACAGGGATCATGATCTTAGAAAAGATTCGTACTTATAAATTCAGGGATCTGTAATTTTATGTATTTATTGTAAAATAAATAGATACATCAGTTTGGATTACTTAGGTGGCCCTGAAACTTTATGGCAAATGCCACGTATTTATGGCTTATTGTTGTGAAAGGAAAATGCACTTTCTTAGCTGCAAGCTATGTTGAATCCCATGTCAAACTTAATTTCTGCTTGTAGTTGTGAAGACTATGTCCTTACCTATCTCTCATTTGTCAGGAGTTGATAGGAAACATCTGCACAACTTGTTCAATCTGTTAACTGTATGTGTTCATCCAAGCTTAACTGACAAGTAAAATGTACGAAATAATATTGGACTATGAGGATGACCTTTGCTAATAAGGCAGTTGCACCATATGTGGTGTGAACCAAGGCACTTCTAATGAAATGGTGTTTTGAAATGGCTCTGTGCTATTTAGTCCTGTTACTATCAGTATAGATAAAGAAGGCATATTTTCCTGAAATACATTGAATATTTTCTTGAAAATGTTTTATAAAAAGTAATTCAAAGAATAGATAATATGGGAAGAATTTTTTGATGGGCACTGATGTTATTTTTAAATGCAGCCTTCATAGCTCACTTTAAGATCTTGGTTAAATATCATATTAGATTTAGCAGAGATGTTTGTTTCCTTTCCCAAATGATAGGTTTAGTGTCTTGCAAGGAAATATTTGATAGAAATGCTTTGTGTTGAGTTATCCATTTGTGGATTAAGCATGCCAAGCTTCTGGAAAACACTGTGGTAGTCCAGAGTTCACAACTTTAATCTGATTAGGCTGTTTCTGATTATTAACTTGGACTCATTTATTTATTTATTTTAAATCTGGGAGACCTTAACTTCTCAGGAATCTGTGCATCTCTGCTGAGATCAACCTAATCCTGCTAAAAGAACTCTGAATTACAAAGTCTAAACCAACTGTGGAGTTCACTGCTTAATGTGGCTCAATCAGAAATAATCTTCCATGGGTTGGGAATATAAAGGTCTGGATACTGAACTGAAAAACCTGGCAGTCAGGAGTACTGTTCTTTATTTCTTCAGTCATGTTTTTGGAAAAATATGGACCTGATAAAAAGGACCACATGGTACAGGCTGTGCAGTACCAATATCCCAATGTTGCAACCCTGTCAGTGGGAATTGGCAGAGAAATTTCTTCATATTTTGCCATCATTACTCAGGCTTTTTCTCAATCAGTCCATGTTTCCTGAGCAGGATATGTCTCATGGGCAAAATGCTTCACTTTTTACATGAATGTTTAATGTTTCAGATAACTTTTCACAAATATATTTATTACTGCATTTTAAAGATCTTTTTTTTATCTGAGTATTAGTATCCGTTAGCTAAAATCTGAACTACTCTTTTGAAATTCAGCCACACGAATCACTAATTGTGTTGCTTTCTTATCCTGTCATTGCAGGAAATGCACACATTCTTCCTAATGGGTTACTTTTTATTATGAACACCAGTATCTCTGGCAGATCTGTTTCCTGTTTTCATGTGCTAATGAAAATGTATTCTGTGTTAAGTTTGGGTTGTTTGTTTTGCTGTAAAAAGTCATTTGATCATTATTAAGCATTCATTGAGCATTTCTCATAACCATTTGACTTGTAAAATGATGATCAGACTAGATTAGCAAGTTGAAATTTGGTAGATAAACACATGGTACTCATTAATTTAAGTCTTTAACGTTCAGTAAATATGATAATGTTGATTACATTCCAAATTCAGCCAAGATATTTATGGTATAAGAATTCAATTTCTCATGTTTTCTTTTATGTTTAAACTCATCAGGGAGATAAATTTGCCTGGTGTTTTGGTCAATTGATTAATTTGTGATCAGTGTGCACCAATATTTGAGTGTTACCGAGAAAAAGTAAGGAATACTTAAATCACTTTTTAACATTCTGTGTGCCGTGCACTTTCACTAAAGTATTCACTTGTCTCTTACTTCCATTCTACTGAATGGATAAAGGAGGATTTTTAATTCCAAACTCACCTAATACAGTTCGTTATCTGAATTACTTCTGAACTGTAATACGGCTTAAGATGATTTAAAGCCAAGTTATTGAAGTAGTTTAGCCTCAAAACATCTGTGGTTGTAAAATGGACCTTCTCAAGCTGCTAATAAGACTTTTTTTTAGTGTTTCTCCCAGTGTAATGGTTCTTTTAGTTGTCTTATTTGAACTGCAGAGCAGAAATCACCGGATTACATTGCTAAATCCATGAAGTTGGTGTTTAAACTCGTTTATGCCACTGTGTGTTGGTGCAGCTCCCATCAAGTTTTAGAGGAATGCATGTAAATTTTTAGAAGTAATGCAGATTTAGAAGAATGTGTCTTCCCACCCCAGGAAAAAAAAAAATCACAAAAGTATTTCTAATTTTAAAAGTCAATGAAGTGATGAGGATTGCAGCTCCAGCAGTTTCACTCTATGTGCTCAGAATTCATGTTGAAACATTTAAGAGGATAATATTGAGGCTGACCTTAATTATGTAACTTCTAAGTTTTTTAATCTTAATGAACTAATTTTTCCAATAGTAAATTACAAAACTCTAAGACAGCATTCACATTCCGACAGGGTGGTGTCTGGTTATTGCAGCCGCAAATTTGTGTTTTCGCTTTTCTTTAAGGTATAAAAATTTCTCTTGTTCCTCACTAAAGTAGAAAAGTTTATTTGTTCATTTCTTGGTTTTGCTAAGGTGCTGGTGTTGCAATATTTTGAACGCCTACCAAGTTCCTCGACACTATATTTAAGCAAGAGACTTAGTCAGGATTGTCACTTTAAAGAACAAAAGACCTTTGTACTTTACAAGATTTTACAAGACTCCTGGTACTTCACTTGAGAAAAAGAAGTTTCACAAGTGCTACAGGGAAACCGTGCTTCGATATCTGCAGTTTTAGGTGTTAAACAAGAAGGTTTCACAGAAAGTCACGCACATAGATGTGTTGTTGAGGCATGGCTTTTCAAATGTAGGATTTCAGTAAGAAAGAAATGCTTGGGCTATGGAACTGACCTCGGAGATCAATTGAAATAAAGGTGTTTAAGAATAATAAATGTGTTAGGAATTAAAGGCAAAGCAACTTTTAAAAAGTCCTAATTACGCTGGGGGAAATCAAAGTAGCAATACTTCTGTGTTCTTCTGTAAGAGATAGCACACTGGCCATCGTGTTATTGAATGTAGTAATGCCTGTAAATGCTTCTGGTGAGCCTTGCAATTCTTGGTCCAGTTCTATATGTGTGCTCATCCTTGAATTTATTTAAAGGAATTGACTGGTGTAGTTGAATTACTAGGCAACAATATCAACAATATCTGTTACATAAAACTTGGTGTAGTGATAGCTTAAATTTTTTGTTTGGTTGGTTTTGGTTTGTTTTTTTGTTTTTTTTTGTTTTTTTTTTTTTTTAATATTCCACTAACTGCAGAAATAAAATTGAAACTAATTCTCTTTTCTCTTAGTCTACTGATTACATTTTTTTCCTTCCTCCAACTATTCAGCAATTTCCAGTAACAAGTTCACTGTTTGCTTTCCTTTTTTAAAAATGATGCTTGCTCTGTCATGCTCATTCAATGACCCATTCCCTAAAATGGGAGTGGATCAGCTAATATAGATCAGCTGAAGCCACTGATGATTGTTTCCCCTATCAAGTGCTCGAGCTGGGATGTCACCCTGCAACCAGATTCTGCTGTTCTCAGAAAAGCCCCTATAGAACAGTGCATGAACCAGAGCAACTTCATTTCTGTCCTGGTTTTCTGGCAGCAGCGTCACCACGTGTAATTCAAGGTTGACTGTTGTAAGAATTATGTGTAGGAGCAGGAACAAGAGATGGATTTTTATTTAACTGTGATTAGGTCTTCAATCCTGATGGAAACAGCTGAAAGTCTATTTAATAATGAGCTTGGGAATTGGAGCTGAAATGAAGAAAAGGCCTTTTGTTGATGATTTTGGTATCAAATTTCCTGGTAGTGTTTACAGTTCAGACTACAGATTTGAGCTCCTTGTAATTTTATAAGGATATGATATAAAAATATAAGTAGATTCTATGTGTGTAAGGAATTTCTGTGTTTTTTCTAGGAGGTAAAAATTTGCATAGTTTAAAACTCTTTCACATGCAGTATTTTTGAAGCCAGAAGATTTACATGTGTTTGTAAAAACCACAAACAAATACCACCACTCGAGAGCTAGGTGCTTAATAAGTGATCGTGTCAGAAATTGTGCTCTGGGAGTATCTGCAGACTTGTCCTTGTGCGAAGAGGATCGCGCTGTGCAGCTACAGTGATTTGGGGTGGGGTTGGGGGGTTGTTTTTCATTTGGTTTCCTTGTGGTTTTTTGTTGTGGTAGGTTGGTTAGCTGGGGTTTTTTGTTTTATCTTGAACAATGCACTTTCGATCCTTAATTTCACAGACTGCTGTAGGTGCACATGAAGCTGTATTTCATTTGGTCTGCTTCAGAGGAATTAGTGCAGACATTTCTCATGTCTTTTTATCATTACTGGTAATGGAGATCCTATCCTTACTTCACAGTGAATTCCTAAAAGGTCTTAAACTGGTCTTTGACTGTATACAGAGATTTCTTTAACTAGAGAACAAGAAAGGACTATTTCATTTTGTTTTGAATGTTTGGTACTTTCCATTTTCAGTGTAATGTAATAGCAGAAAGTCAGACATAAGCTTTTAAGAGAACGCTGATCTTCACAAGGTTAATGTGTGTTCCCAGCCTGCCTCTGGTGCACGTCTGCAGTTACAACAGAGTGCTGCTAAAGTGCTAGCATTTAGGGAGGTATCCTTAGGCTACACAACTTTCCTTCTTAGAGCAGTTATATTAATATGAGTCATCTTTAATAACAGTTGACATAAACCTTGTCACGTAACAAATTGCTGAACCTTGGAACTCCTCTACACCTAAAAGCACTGAAATGCATATTTAGAATTGCCTCCAGATCGGCAGTGATGCCAAATGTTTTCTAGGGGAGCTTATTTAGGTGGCTATTTGAGATATGAGTTATGCGTGTAAGTAATGATTTGCGTGGTCTTCTTTTGTGTCTGAACTTTCTTAATTTTAATAATATACTAAATATTCTGTGAAGCTGTATGGCACAATTTTCTTCAGCAATGATATTTGTCATTTAGCATCATGTTCACAAATCCTCCCCTGCTGACTTGTTCTCTTGTGCAGATCAGCACTGGCTTACTTATTAATGTCACAGCTGCATTTTTCTGCTTCCCCCAGCACCTTGTGCATATAAACCCAAGCGCAGTTGAGACACCTGTGCTGGGAATGTCTCTCTCCTTTCATTACCAACCTGCCCATAAATGAAGACAGACCAGGAATGCAGGTTGCTTCACAGAATGGGGAAGAAATATGGGGACTGTTTCAAGGCATTGTCATTCTGCACAGGGTCACGGTGTGGCACACAGCGAGTGAGTGTGGGTGGCATATTTCTTCCTGACCTTTTACGTGATCATGTCATGGGGCAAAATGCAGCAGCCAATAACCAAATTCTGCCGGCAGTGTCCTTGCAGCTTTGAGTGTTTTCAGGTATTTACAAATGTTGCAAACTGGGATATGAAATGGGAGATGAAAGTTAACATCCCTTCTCAATTGAAAGCAGGCTTTTGGAAAAAATTAAATCACTGGCAGATGTAGAAGGCAGGTGCCCATTTCGTAACCTCAGTATAGATGTATTTGATATGGGAGAATATAAAAAAGGATATCCACTGAACCAAACATAATGCAATTCAGGCTTAGGTTAAAGAAAGGTCATTTTCTTGCCTTGTTGGCTGGAAAGAGACAACAGAGCTCTAACATATAATTGTGTTCTGTGACAGTAAAAGGAGTCTTTTGGTGCTTTGGGAAAAGAAAGTGACGTTTTCCTTGCTCGTGAGAGAAACACGGCTTCACATTAAATGTACCCTACAGTGCTCCCCATGTAAATAGAATTAGTATGGGCAGAATTGTCATCCACAATTCTATTTTTTTAAATGCAGCTAGTAGAGATAGATATGTGTGTACATATGTGTATACGTATATAAAAGCAACAGACGAGTCACATTTCAGTTTCATCCTTCTCTCTCTCATTGCTGTGATTTCTCAGCTGAAGGAAGGGAGCTGAGCTAAAAGGAGTCATTGTACAACTGCAAAGGAGACTCTGTTCTTGCCAAGTAGGGTGGTCGTAGCGATAGTAATTTATTAGATATATAAGAGCTCGAGTAGCTGAGAATTCTGAGTACTCATTTGAGATACTGAAGTGTGGCATGGTTTAATTTTTCCTATTTTATTTACCCATGGTGTGGTTGTAGTCATGTCATTCTCACTTGGCAGTCCCTGGGGTTCAGAGGCATTGATTTCTTTGTGAAGGTTCATCTTCCTGCCAGCACTCAAACAGAAGAGTAGGACTGCTTGGTTTTTACACACCTTGTTTAGTTTCTTGCTTACTGGGAAGAAGCAGTTGCAGCAGAGTCCCCTTTACTTTTGAACTGGAATTGGTTATTGCAGAATACCAGTTTCCAAAAAAAAAATGGCTGCTTCAGTTGCTTTTGAAAAGGATACTGGGGACAGTGCAGCCTGAACTAGGAGAAAGGACAGTATCTGTACCAGAAGCACTTTCACTGAAAGAAGACATGGGCAAACAGCTCTACCAACAGTAAAACCATAAAAATTAGTATTTCAGAGACTGATGGTAAGAACAGGAAGATGATTTCAACTGCAATTTACCATGTTAGAATTGCTTAAATGTAAAATCATTGCCTCCCTGTTAGTGTATTTATGCAGAAGACACTATTTCCCTACTTTTTTGGGAAAACAGCTCACAAAGATGTAGTCAAGAAGCTACTCGTAATGAGAGTGCAAAAACTGTCTGTGATGCTAATAGGCAGAATACGCAAAAATGTGAATAATGCTTAAACAATAGATACTCTTTCCTGTTCTAAAGTCTAAATAAAAGAAGGCCTGAGCATAAAAGGCAATAGTCTTCCACAAACACACTAGAGGCATGTTTGTATGTTTTCCATCTGTTACATTCCCAGATGTAGCTGAGCCTTTGGAATACAGCTGGGAAACATTCCCATTCTTCAGTGCCAGCACTACCTGAATTTTCTTTGTAGAGTACTAGAGAAAATGGTATAATCAATTTGAAAAAACTGTGAAGTTTTGGATGGACAACTTAAAATAATCTCTGCCAAGAAGGCTTCACAGACTGGTGAAAATGGATGGATGCATAATATACTTCCAGTTTGCACTACAGAAGACTCTTGGTACTTGCAGGAGAAATTTCTAGCAAACATTCATTACAAAGGATTCTCTATTGAAATGAGAACAAAGGTTCCACTAAAAAGATCTCTAAGGATTCAAATGTACCTTTTCATAGGTGACATGCTGATACAAGCCAGTTCTCGAGGGGTTGCATCAAGGCATAAATCAGCAGTAATTTCAACCCTGCAAGATCATAGCACTATCATGAACAGAAAGAAAATCAATCTGACACCAGCTCAAATAATAGCGGTTCTGGGAGTCACAGTGTATAGTACAAGTCCACTGGGAGGGTCTGCTTGTCAGAACAATGGCACTTGAAGACACTGAATACTTTGACAGACATCAAAGCAAGAAGAAAAGGAACAGAAAGATCACTTCTCAGGCATGATGGTGTCAGTCACACGAATAGCAACCTGAGTGATGCTTTAGATGAAGGTGAAGCAGATGTTGGTCCTGTGGTCAGGCAGTAGTCAGGTGCTCTTGCAAAAAGTACTTCAAATACTTGAAAAGCTTTTCAAGTTTTAACTTAGTGGGTGATGTCAAAACTGCATAATACTTAGATGGTATTTCTTCCCAGAGTTAGAAGAGCAAAAGTTAAGAAAACTATTTAGGAAAAGACTGAAAAGTTCACTTTCTATGTGCAGTAATTAATGGTGGTTTCAAAAAAGTTCTTAGCATTGCTGTGATGATTGAGAATCTGAATACTTGCAAGTCACTAAACTATAGATCTTGTGCCTACTGTAAGTGCACCAACATTGTGATCCTCTGCTGGAAATAAAACAAGTTGCTGAATCAATGCTGCTTCTAGAAATCCTAAAATGTAGCAAAAATAAATTACTCCAAAAAGGTCATCAATCTAAATATGAGCAAGCCACATGAAATCTGAGAAGTGGACAATACTAAAGAGATGCTGATAATATTTATGATAATGTGTCCCATTTGCAAACTTCAGCTGAATGTGGGGAGCTGGTTTTGAAACAAACACATTTTGTTTCAGAGATTTTTAGTAGGTGGGTTTTTTGATATTGCAAAGGGAAATGAAAATTGCTAAGGCCCCCTGAGATCTACCACAACTCCTAATGCCGGGGAGGGGGTGGAGGAATCTACCAGGAAAATTGTGACTTTGTTTACTGTGATGTCAACTGATGAAATCTTTTTTCTCATCAAATGTGATGATAATTACACTTGTTCATATGCTTTGATAGTCCATAAATGCTCTGGTGAATGTCTAGTTTGCTTAAAGAAGACTTCCGTTATTCTAATTAAAAACAGGGTAAGTGAACATGAAAAAATTTTGAGCTGAATGTTTTTAAATGCCATTGCCAAGGCATCCTGGTGTCAGTGAAAATCTAATACTTGAACTGTAGTTTAGATATTCCACGGTATCCATGCATTGTAAATTATTCTCATGTGCTAAGCTTATTGTGATACAAAATTTAAATTGGTGTCTCAAAAAATTAATAGTATCTGCACAGAACGTGTAATTTTCAATTTTTGTAATCTCTGAGCAGCTAAACCTGATTTTAACAATTACTTTTTTGCTAATTAAGCCTTACTGGGTCTTCTTAATTAAGCACACAGTTGGAAGAGAGTCATAGCAATAATTATCTCAATTTGATGGCTATGCCAATTTGCATTATCAAAAAATAACCAAAGCACGATTCAATTTTCTTGTCACATACAAATGATACCACTTACCAAGTGCCGGCGCATTTTAAAGCAGTGTACCTTCCCAAGTTACTCCTAGATGAAACAAAGAATCCATTTTTCCTACCTGCGTATGCACAAGTACATGTAGGCCTCAGTATTGTATTATATTGTTAGGTAAATTAGAGCAGTGCAGATATCTATATACACACACATATAGATATAAATATTTTTATAGTATTTGCCTCTTTAGTTCAGAAGAGCACCAACATTCAACTGTATTTTCATAGAATTCAACTACTGAGTGGAGTATTCTAATTTTAGGTCTTTACAATTCAAAAATATGCTCTTGTCAACAGAGCAGTAATCACAACAGTGGAGAACAACCTGAGCTTCCACTGGCAAGCTTTTTAACACTTCATGTGGATGTGTTTAGTATAAGCAAGTGCCTGGGGTGTTTTGGGAATATCCTGTACAGCGCCAGGGAGCTTAGTTGTCCCAGGCATTCTTGAATGTGAGGGGGAACGTTCCTTTGGTTCTGTTGTCTTCTTAAAAGGTATTTTACTAAGAAATTAGCAGGTTTGACCACACATCCTCCTTGGAGTAAAAACATCATTCTGGGAGATCCATATTGGAATAGCTATTGTAGTCTCAAACTACACACTCATATAGGCCAGACTTCTTTTATCTCTTTCCCTATATTGTCCCTGCCATACAGTTTGGAATTAACTTGAAAAGGCAGTAGATAACTTGACCATGTGTTAGGGACCAAATCTGTAGATATCAAGCACTTGGCTAGTTTCACTTAAGGCAAGACTTTATGTTCTTTAGGATTCCTAGTTGGAGTGTTGAGATGGTGGGAGACTGTTCATAGTATTTCCATTTTTTTAAATGAAAAAATGTTCACAGTATGAGTTATCTGCAATGTTATTAGGAATTGTATTTCCTAAAGTACAGCTTTTCAGAAAGACTTTGAGTTCAGGAGATATTCTGAACCTGTCCAGGATATATTGCCCTGCATCGTGAATGTGCTGAGTCCCACAGCAGTAGAACTTGAGCTTTTGTCCTTGAATCTCAGTAACATCAAATGATGAGTTTCCAAAAGAAAACATTAGGGACTTGTGTGATTCTTACAGTCAGTGGCAATTCTCCAAGTAAAGTGAAGGGCACGTGTTGGCCAAGAATTCTGTATCACAGTTGAGTAGCTGACATAACGTATGTTTTTAAGATCACTTTCAGTCTTGCCATATGCCACAAAATACTGCAACAACCTGACTTTCTTTGCAATTTTATTCTGCAGTGTTTTCTCTCTGAAACTTCAGATGTAATGGACAACACTTTGAATTACTTTGTTAACTAGTGTTAAATTAGACTTTGACTAATTTTAAATGAAGATCATTAAATGTGAAAATGAACCTTATTCCGCTTGCATCTATCACAATGACATGTAAATGTATGAGCCAGTGTAATCCATCCAAAAGTTAAAAGAGCACATTCTCTAGGGAGTGTGTTAAACCCATGGCACGGCCCTGAAAACTCTAGTTTGCATCTACATATCTGATTTAGAAAGATATGTGAAAAAACATATTCTAAGATTGTCATCTTTTATCTGTGCATCTGTTCTTGTTAAGAGGTGCTATGTAGTCCACCTGCAGGAATAACACAATGTCTCAACATTTCACAATCTCACTCATTCCCTCATAAATACTGGACATGTTGTACCTACTGATCCATACATCCTTATGCCATTTTCAAACATCTTTTGATGTGTTAATACTTTATGATCCACAGAAAATGTTCACATGAATTTTGAAAGATTTTTTTTTTAAATTCTGTTTCTTCAGTCCATCTTCTAGGGACTGCATTCTGCTACTTTCTTGATTTTTAGTATGAGATTTTTCCTTCCGCTGAAAAGTATTATCTGCTTCCATCCTCCAGACTTAGGCAGATTTTCCATATTTCTTCATAGTATCTAATTTTATATATCACATAGAAACATTATTTCTTCCTGCTCTAATGCTGCTCAATTCCTTTAGCTGGTATCTTCCTTGCTGTGTTCTGTAAGACAGAGCTTAAAGGGACTTCCTTTGTTTATAATCTCTAGACAAATATTTGAGGGGTATATTTTTGAAGGTATGTACAAGGTCAGAATGTTTTTACCTTTTTTTCTTGGTACTGCATTTCTCAAAGGTTTAAATCAAGAGTGTTTGCTCTGTTTTGCCTTTCATATTTTACAGTTTTGTATTTCAGAAAGACCTGCAGAATAAAGGTGCTGTTCTTTTTGCCTACAGCAGTCCAGAGCTGATATTGCTGCTTAGCTGTTCATTTTCAGAAACTACTGGGCTGAAAAGGCAATAAGCAAACGGTAGCTTTCAGATAAGAGTATGTGTTGAAAGAAAAGAAATACGGGAGAGAAGGAGCACAGTTCCCTGGTTATATTTTAGCATTGTAACTGCAATTACATTTTAATTCTAAATAGTCTGGAATATCTGAGTATTAAACATAATGATTAGCTGAGGCCAACAAAGGTTACACTTTTTCATGGTTTTGATCTTGTACACTTCTGGAGGACCCTGTTCAGCTACATGATACTCATTAGCAACCATAACCTGACCTCTCTAAATAATTCTGGGCTTACTGGAAACCAACTGGGTGTGCCACTGGTGATTTGATGGGGCTGATGGTGGGTAATCACTATGGAAATTTGTTCATTAAATGGACACCCTATCAGAGCACCCTATTAAGAATTTATAAAAAGCACTATTAAAGTAACATGATCTCAGTGGCACCGCTGTATTTGAGTGCAGAGCCTCGGTGCAGTGTAAGTGCATACAGTGAGTTTTGTTATGAAATACCTATTGATGGGCACTGCAAACAGCCTCAGCACAGCCTTTCTCATAACCAGTTACCCTGACCTTACTGAGCTCCTGAGCAAGAAGGCTCATCTGAGCAGAACAGAGAAGTAGGGTGGCTGAGGGGAGAGGATCTTGATGTAAGTGAAAGATGAAAATAGTTTCTAACAACATGTGCAATGTGCATACAGAAGGTTGCATAAACCATACATAAAAATCTCACATATGTCTGTATTAGTTCTATTACTTCAAGGGTGGTATTTTCCTATCCAACAGAACTTTTTGACTTTTTTGCATTTGCAAAAGTTTTTTATTGTGAATTTAAGTTAATAGTCGTTCATTCTTCTACAAAATTGACTGTAAGATGCATATATCTGTTTTAAAATATGGTTCAGGTTTACCTGCTATTCAGTGCCTAAATATGTATTTCATATATTTACATGTTTATGTGTATAATAAACACATAGTATTTTTCTATTGTATTTTTATTACCTATTTTGTGAAACCCTTCAATAACAGAACAGTGATGGAAAGGGCAAAAAAATGCTACTTGGGAGGAGGAGAGCATTAAGACACTTATAGAAAGGTCACTTACAGGAACTGTAAGCTTTTATGAGACTTCATCATTTTGCTGACAAGGTCAACTTGATATTGATTGGCTGGGTGTTTTGTTTAGTTACTTGAGGGCCAGTTATTTGAAGAAACCTGTGTAAACATCAAGGCAATATGCTTTATACTCCTGGCCTATTTCAGCATTTTGAGTTGCTTACTGTGTTGTATTTTTCCAAACAAAATATGAAATAAGGTTAAAGTATTTGATTGCCAGCCTTTAAATTCAGGTACCATACCATCATTTGTTAAATTTAACCGAATCTCTTACTGTAGAAAAGCTTGAAGATTTGATCTGTTCAAATCAGAATCATGTGTTTCTGATGCATAAAAGCGTTTTTTGATGAAAAATTTTATTAAGTATTTTTCCAGTTCTTGGAAATTATTTATCACCTGCTCTCATGTCAGACCCGGGTGGCTGGGGGTTTATGGACACTAATGCCCTAAGCAAAAATAAAGGAAGCACAAGCTTGGTGCCTGTGTGAAAGGAAGCTGAGGTTTCCTGTGACATTCCAGGCTCTGGTGCTGTGTCTTTAGTCCTTGTGTGAGCCTTTAGCACTGTTGAGTTTTTGATGGCTGTGGTAAAAGGGGGTTGGTGTGGGGAGGGAAGAGGGAGACAGGTGAATTGCGATGTGTCTGCATTACATCTGTGTCCGTATCCTTCCACCACAAAGTGCACAAAACTTCATGCTGGGTCTTCCTGCTCCATGCAGAGTGCACTGAAGAAGATGGGGATTCCAGCCTGGTGCTCACGTGGCTTGGTGGTCAGAACTACAGTGGGAAAAGTTGAGCTGTGGCTTCACACACGTGCCAGGGCTTTGCACCCCTGCTGCTGCAAACGTGGGCACATGTGGCAATGGCAGCAGTAGCATCCGTGAGCGGGTGCAGTGGGATGTTGTGATATTCAGAAGTTGGTCATATTTTTTAATCATCCTTGTCCTTATATAACAAGGAATAATAAAATCATGGTTTTTAAGTGCACATTTCATTAATTTAGAATTGAAAAAATGCCTTTACATGAGAAGGCAGCACAGTGAAAGTACCACAGTGAAAGAGAAGACATGGAATATGTAATTAATATTAATTGCTTACATTAAATGATTTCATCTGTCTGCTGCCTTGGTTAACATCATTAAATGTATTCCTGCTACAAACAGTCCTTACAAACTAAAGAGTTTGGTTATTAAACCTTTTTTTTAAAGAATGCAAATAAATCTTCCTTAAGTAGTTGTTTACTGCAACTTAAGTTTTGTGGGTTTCTGTGCATCCTAATAATTTTTTATTACTTCTTTAAAAAAAAAAATCACTTGAAACCTCCCACAAAATAAATGCACAGCATCTTTTAGGGGGAACTTCTGTGTTTTGGTTTTTTAGGGGGGGTTGGGGGGAGGTATTTGCTTGTTTCAGTAATTAGCTAAATTTGTCAGATTCATGGTTTTGCACTTTTGAAAGCAGGATGCACTGCCTGCATCCGAGGCTGCTTGCACTTGTTGCCTTAATGGCAAAATTTATTTCTTCACTACTGCATCTTCTTAATAGAGGCCCTTAATTTCTCCTTGTTTTCCTCTGGCTTCTATAGCTTTGTCTCCATTTATTCTGTCAGACAGAATATATTGGAAGGCTTTTTCCTGTCAGTAACCATTTCTACAGAGTCGTCAGTTCATCTTTTAAGCCAGCTCTGTGCTTGTAAGTCACAGCCCCTTTGCGTTCTTCTGTCGCTACTGAAGCAACTCACAGAATAAATACTGAACTTGGGCAATAATAGGCAGTCTTGGCAAATAACAGTAAATTATTTAAGCAAATAGCCTTGGAGAAGCAAGTATTACTTAGTAGTAACTTGTCTACAGAAGCATCTTATCACCAACTGGATACAGTGCAATCGACCTAAAGCACAGCCCCTGTTCAGGGCTGCAGCCCCATGACACACTGTCAGCTGGCTTTGCTCTCTGGCAGCTCCTTGGTTCATCTTTTTGGTTCTGTCTCTCTCTTGAAGAGGTTTTTTGTTGACTTAGATGCTTTCAAGCCCACTTTGTTGAGTAGGAGATACGAGTTGGTTTTTGTTTGGGTTTCTTTGTTTTTTTTTTTTATACTAGAGCTCTTTGTCCAGGTGCCATTAGTTTCTGAAGGGCTATAACTCCCTGAGATTTAGTGTTTCAAGCAAAGACATGTTTTTAACCTCTTTCTCCAGATAACCTCCTGAAACCTGGAGAAAGCAAAGAAAGCAAGGCATGCACTCCACAGTGTTACTTCTGCTGTAATGGTCTGTCTCACTTCTTCCCACCAGGGGTTCTGAGGATCTGAATTTTGTTTTTCTGTTACAATGTTAGAAGCCTTATTCCCTCTTCTCATCATGTGTAGTGTTTTCCACTCCTGCCCAGGAAAGTGATTCTTTCAAAAGCATTGGGAGGACACACAAGCAGGAGATGAAGTTTTGCTGTTCTGGAACACCGTGGCAGTACCACCAGTTGTGTCTCAAGCATTCAGACAGTTTCAGAAGTTGATCATCTTTAGCTCTCTTGAAAGTGCTTTCTGTAGGGTTTTTTTGTTTACCTTTTGTGTGTTTTCACTTTTTATGTTTTGCTTTTGGAGATTCTGTTTTTATGCTCGCAGCTGGCAGTATGTGGGGTTAAAAGTCCTTGTTGCAGATGGGAAATGGGCTGATATCAAACTGAGTATTAAACTTATTTCCATCTACTGCTGACCTTAAAATCATTAAGAAGCTGTGAGAAATTGCTTTCTAATTAAGCAAAATCTCTTCGAACTTCCATGGTTTTTTTTTTTGTTTTCTAGCAATAATGTTTACAGGCACCTTTTTTTGTTACATTTGTTTTTCTGGGTTAATAATATCTGGTAATCTAGAAAGAAAACAACAAAAATGACCAAACCAAAGAGAGCTCCCTGTTTGTGAGCCGTGCTGCTGTAAAAGCTGTGCCATAATCCCCATTATTTCATCCCAGAGTTGTCTTAAAATTGGTGATGGAAACAGCTTAGTGAAGGCAAAGATACATGACAAGTGCACCACTTGCACATGCAGCCACAACGCACTTGATTTTAAAGATATTGGATTTGAACATCATTACACAAATACATACACGAAACTCAAGCTGCCATTTGGAAGCTTCCACTGAGGATTTGTATAGCCCCTGTGTGGGCAGGAGTTCAGATGGGAAATGGAGGGGAAGGGTTGTACTGCAGGGTAGAAGCTTCTTCCTGTTGAAATGTCCTCAGAATCCAGAAGGAAATGTCCTTTTCTGAAGCACTGCATGCTCTTCTAAAGTAACAGTGGGGTATATTGTTATTTTTTAAAAGTTTGGTGGTTTTCTAATGTCTGAAGTCTCTTATTCTTGATTAGATGTAATATAATTTACAGGACATTACTTAAAAAGAGTGAAATTTCTGCTTTCTAGGCTTCAAATTTTAAAAGACATAAAATGTTATTTTCGCTTAAGATGAGTATGTGTCCCTTTAGAGAAATAGTAACTGTTCCATCTTAACTTTGATACCAAATATAAGTTGTTGTAATGTATTTTATGCATAAGATACAGTTATTGCTTGGTCTAATAGAACAGTGCTTAAGATTTGGTTCTAATTTTTTCTTTCAAGTAGCTGTTACTTTAATTCTATTTTTAAAAATCCAAAACAGTAAAATATGACATGTTCAGTTTCTTTCCTGGATTATAGTGATATTAATGGAATTTAATTGGTTTATATAAATAAAAAATAAAATTGGACCTTTGTGACCTAAAAAGTATATATTAGGTCTGAAATGAATTATTGTTGTTGTTTTTTTTTTCCAGGGCTGTTTCCTTAAGGCATTCCAGTTGCTTGTTTTCATGACTTTGAGCCTATTTAATCAGAGATGGAGCAGATGGACTGCAAACCCTACCAGCCACTGTCAAAAGTTAAACATGAAGTGGATCTAACTTACACAAGTTCTTCAGATGAAAGTGAAGATGGTGGAAAGCAAAGGCAATCTTATGACTCAAGAGAAACTCTGAATGAATATAGCCAAGAGCTAAGACTTAACTATAACAGTCATAGCAGAAAAAGAAAAGCCATTGACCAGTCCACTCAAGGTAAATAATTTTATCTACTAATTTTGATTATTACTTCCTGACTGTGCACTATGAAACAATATCAAGAGCTGAGCAAACATTTTGTTCTCAAAGGCTTATAGTATCAACCCTCTTTTTACCTAGTTTTAACCATACTGTAATATCAGAAATTTTGGATTTTTTTTTAATTGAAGAAAGAGTGCTTTTTTGACAGGATGGACTGCCTGGTATTCTGGAAATCATCACATGCTAGCTATAGACAAATATTTTCTTTACTAGGAGCTACTCTTCTTATGTTGACTGATTAATTATTTACCACCTTTGCATATGTTGGGTGCATTTTGCTATAAAATCAACACTGAGGCTGCAGGCTATCTCTGCATGTGCTTACAAAGCCTGCGAATTAATTCAAATACAACTATTCTCTTAACATTTCTAATCATGTAGATAATCAGGTAATTTAAAAACTGAAGTTAATTAGTTTATTGTAAGAAAAAAACCCAAGAGTTAAGTTTCTATTTTAGCCTTTTGCATGATTAGGACAAATATTTGAACAGTGATGATAGTTGAACTAAGGTTAGGAAAAGCTACTGTTTGATTAGAGACAGAAGCTAGAAAGAAATTTCTTTAGTCTTAAAGAAATGGAAGGAATGAGCAGAATTTACTGCAGCATTTCCTGACAGACTCTGTAAACCCACGTGCTGCTTTATAAACAATGAACAGAGAGGGGCGTATCTGGTGCTTTCAGCTCTGTCACCAGTCCAGGCAGGATGGTGGGACAGGGAGAATACTTGTAGGAATCAGAGTGTGTCAGAAGCAATGAGAGTCCTGTCCCCTTAAAGGTAACAGCAGCAGGGTTCTGGGGCCAGTCACTCCCTGCTCCTCAAGGAATTGGTTAAATTACATTAAAGTGTGCCAGTACTTCTCAGCTAAAACTTACGGCACTTGTTTAAAAATAAACAAACAAACCCAAAATCCTCAAACAAACCACATCACACACACACCCTGCCCCCGAAGCCCTCACTGCTTACTCAGAAAAGCCTTCTTCAGTTTTCTGAATATAAAAATAATTTTATTTTTCTACAAGGAAATGAAAAATAGGCTTTTTGAAGATGGAAAATTTGTCTCCTCTGTGATGTGTAAATTAATGTAAAATTTGGAACAGCTGTGCTACATAGCTATTGCAGCGTTTTGGTTTTTTTACTGCAGCTGTTCTGACTCAAGTTACGCCCATAATACTGGTGTTGTCTGAAAGTACCTATAATTCATGGGAGTAATAGTACTTGGCTGCCTCAATCTATGTGCATATATTCCCTCCAAAGAGTTACAAAACTACTATTTTTGGGAAGAAAAAGTCATGAACATAGATTTCAACAGAGGATTGTTTAGAAAACAGATTTGTTTGTTGTTTGTGACTTTATCTTGAACATGCTATGAGAGTTTAATTAGCTGAGATATGGCTGTATTGTTGTACCTGGGGATGGTGTAAATGTTCTTGTAGATCTCCTTAGAGCAACTCCCTCATTGTTTGTACCTGTGGCTGCGAAAGCAAAACCTCAGCATGGACCTGGGCCTTGACGAGCCCAGGGTCTGCAGTGCTTTGCTGCTGTTGATATTCCTGTCAGCTGCAGCATCACTGGCTTGGGCACATCTGAAAGGGTTGCAATCACTACTGTAGGCATAAGAAACCAGCCTCTGTGTCATGTTGAATTTATTCTTCCAGAACATTGCCTCTGAAAGCAATCACATTAATAATTTTGGAGAAATGGCCAAATTAGTGTGCATTTCTGTAAGAAGTTGTCAGGCATGAACTTAGGTCAGTTATTCAGAACTGACCTGTAAGGAATCAGTTATGTGCATGTGCAGACCAGCAAGTATTTTACACTCTTGTTATATGATGATTTTATTGAAATTATATGCCCCAAGAGTTTTTCACTCAAATTAATTTTTATGAGATACTGTATGAATTTTCAGATCTTCTGTTTTTCAAACATTGGTATTTTTCTTCTTGGATGAAAGACATTCTTTTACTGCTTCAAACTGCAGGATGAGGCTTGATGTCTGTGTTTGTAGAAAAATTACTTAACCTTCTAAGAGTAGCTTGCCAGTATGCAGGGCAGCTCTTAAATAGTTCGTTACCTCTAGGCACCTTCTTTCCTGAATTGTGTAGGTCAGTATGTTATTGTTTAATATTGTGTTATTCACCTTAAAACTTTTTTTAAATCCTATTCATGTGCACTGATTTGTAAAGATGGAGTTGAACTTGTACTAGAAATCATAGTTTTCTCTTGTGTAACAAATTCAGTTCGGAATAACTGATGTAGTAATTGCACTGCTAAGTATATCCATTTGGCTTCCCAGGAATTCATCCTGACATCTTTCTAGTAATTTAAATCTTGCTTTTTCTCTGCCACAAATTGAACCTAAATATTTGGCCTGGCAAGCAGCACAGATTTGAAATATAAAACTGGTGGCGCTCAAAATTCAAAGAGCAAAAAAGTTTGTAAAGCTGAGTGTAAAATTTCAGACTTCAGGCAGATTTGATTGCAGTTCTAGTGCAATCAATCTATTTCCAGAAGGATCCCAGGTTTCACAGTGTGGGACCTGGGAGTTCTTGGTGGTTCTTGGTAGTTGCTCAGTCAACACCAGGAAAAATCTGGATGAATCCATAAAACTGTAAATGGATTTTTTTTTAAATCCATTCTTTTCTAAAATGACTCATCAGAATCTTCAAAAATGTTTTTCTTCATGTTTGGCACATCTTCGGAAAAAAGGAAAGAGAAACAGGCATTTAAAAAGCCAAACCAAAACCCCCACAGCACGCCCTTTTCAAAGGGGACTGTTCTGCAAGGAGTGCTTTATCATGCCAGTGCTGGAGACTTGCATAAAATAATTCTACCTATAAAGGCTGCTGGGGCATCAGAAGTTGTATCCCCAATTAGTGCCATAACTCTCTTCTTTAAAGGCATAGTATTCCTCTCTAGCTACAGCTGGAATAGTACCCTCTCTGTGGTGAATTAACAGGGTGAACAGTGAGGATAATACCCGTGGACTTCATCCTGGAAAGGTGTGAGAATAGGTGAGAAACAGACACACAGTAACAGTCCTGCACGGAGTGATGGTGATGACTGTGAGATGGCATTCCAAGGAGCTCTAATGATGGAATGTGAGAAGAAACGATGTCAGAATAAAATCATTAGTACAGAGAAACTCTTAACAGGGACAAGTGTAGGGGTGTGAGTACTGATCTAGTTAGTTATGTGAGAAGAATCAGCAGTTCAGATGTTTATGGAAATTGAAAGAATTTGTTGTATTGGCTACTTAAGCAAGGTAGGTTATATAAATTAGACTGGGTAGTCATCTGAGTTTAGTAAATAGCTTCCAAGTAAAATGTGATTTATTGCACAAAATGCTGATATATCTCAACCATTTCTGTGAAGATTTTTGTTATGAACAGTTTGTCTATTTCATTATTAGTGTCAATACTGAGGAATTATTTCTAAGAAAAGTTTCGATAGAAATATGAGATTATGTAAAATCATAATGCGTGGGTATTATACGTTTACACATATGGACAATCTGTATTAAACCGGAACTTGACATGACATGAACTTAAAGGAAGCATTTCAAGAGTTCACCTGCAGAATTGAATAGCGCTGTTAGTGTTTTGCAGACCATTTTTTGTGTCGAAGTTTGGAAGGCCATGTGATCATATAAGTAGCAAACATTGAAAACAGTATCCAAATACAGAATACTTAATTGTGTCAGTATTTCTTACTCCTTAAGATTCCTGAAATTTTATCTCAAATGTTACACTTCAAAGATATTAATTGGTTGGTTTTGCAGGTCCTATCAAAGGAAAAAAATATCAAGGGGAAAAAAAAAAACAAATAAGTACAGAATTGATCTATTGATTAAGCAATTTTTTTACATGCTGTTCTTCAGGTTTAGTACTGGTGCCCATTATATAGAGTCCGGTGCCAGTTGAGTTCCATGTCTGGTGTTACTTGCATCAGAAACTTGCACTTATCTGACAATACGAGATTTAACAAATAACACCACAGACTGTTTCAAGCCCAACTAAATTTTACTGGCCTAACAACTTAATGTGACCAGATACAAAAATCTCCTGACAAAGCATCATTGACTCCTGAGGAGTCAGTGCTAAACACATAATGTATATATCTAAAAATGCATTTTCTTAGTCACTGGGAGGTTCAGAATCCTGCTTGTCTGAAGATATGTAAATATGCAATATCTCATCCTGGCAAGATCATCTTACAAAGTAAATTCCTGGCAGACCTAATATTGTATAGTTTGGAGATAACTGGCAAACAGAGTAAATTAATTCCTGGAAGAATTGGTAAACATACTGTTTTGTCCTTGAAAGAGATGGAGTAGAATTGGCAGAAATTGTCAGAAATGTTGCTCTTGCTAGGAAAATCACTGATGGACCTGGCTGTGAGGAAAAAAAGTTCTTATAGATGCACCATACATAGATTGCATCTCAAGCTTATTTGTGACATGTTTACATAATTAGAACTGTTTTCTCCCGCAGTTTTCTCTGTTTCCACCAAAGCAAATATGAAATGAGCTGTACTCTACAAATACTGGCAGTACAGAAAAGCTTTCTGGCTTTTAGGTTAATTATAGATTTGTAAGAAAACACTAGTTTAGAGGAATGAATTCCTGATAGGATAATCATCTGGGATCGAGTCATTGGCATGATGAAGTTTATTGATTGTTAACAATATGAGCATATGGCAGTAAATTTCCGATTAGACAAACGTTCATTTCCTGGCAATATAAATATATTGAACTGCATTATGTGCAAGGCAAAATGGAGTTATTCCTCACAGGAGCATCCAACAGCAAATAATTTCTGGTAAATCTGTGTGAGAAAATCAGCACTGCTAGTATTGTAGGAAGTGACTGAGTGCCTCACGAAGAATTGGCTTATTCTGCTTTTAGCCCATTGAGAAGTAAGGAAAACCTTTTTGTGGACAAAAGCTCCAGGTTGGTGACACAATTAATGTTTTCTAGAAAGCGCATATAAAATTATCTTCAGGACCAACAGGTAAACAGATCCAGCTAAATGTTCGAAGTCTTCCTCAAGTGAACTCCACTGACTTTGCAGAGAGGCCTGGGTCACAGTGTGAGAAAGCTCCGCAGCCGAAGGCCACTTCTGTCTCACCCTTTCTTTTTCAGCTTTCTGCTGTTGCCATCCGAGTCCTGTGTCTGCCCTCTGATACATCCTAGCAATAGTGAGGATACAGAGGCAAGAGAAGTGTTTCAGTTGCTGAAAAGCACTTTCGTTCCCTAGAAGGGACAAACTACTTGTGAGGTACAGGAATAGGACGTCTGTTTTGCTATGCATTAAAGTTCAGCAATTTTTGGCTTACTAGGAAGGAAGGTTTAAACACATGTAACTCTTAACATTATATGACCAGTCAAAACCAGTTTTACTGATCATTCTCGACATAAATAAAAGGCATGCTGACAAGCACTGGTAGGAAATTGTCCTGTCAGGAAAATGTCATGGTGGTGTTTTGTCATCTGTGAAGTAGCAAAAGCTTTTTACATAATGACCGTATTCTACTTTGATTCCAGGATTATGTAAATCCATTCAGGGCAGCAGATCTGCTTTGTGTCAGTACCAGGGCCCTGGAGAGATGAATTTGGGCTGTATGTAATATGTGCTTTTAGTTACAATTACCTTATTTTTAAATGATGTGTAAAGGTAAAAAAGCCTTTATTAGATTCTCCCCTTAATCTGTTATGTATAACACTAGAATAATAATCTAACAAACCACAAGTTTGTGGTCTTGTGAGCTCTCCCAGAGGAAACCAATGCCAGTAGAGTGATTTTTCATTGTTTTAGTAGAGATTTGGAGCATGTATCTGGGTGAATTTAGGAGTCTATGCTCATAAGCTTCCACAAAAAGCAGTTAGTGAAGGGGAAAATTTTATTGGGGGGGCACCCCAAGTCTCTTGTTATTAAGAAGATAGAGCTCCAGTACTGTCAGTGGTCACCTGGTGGCCAGTGGAACAGGGTATGACAGTTCACTGTCACTCTGCCTGCCAGTTACATATATGGGAGCCATTTAGTACTCATGTGATAAAGACTATCAAAATAAAATATATTACAATGGCTGTTTATTGACATATAAACAACACACGGTAAAAATGCATTTTTTATGTTTGTAGCTGGAAGGGAGATCATTAATTTTGAGAAGGACAGAAATAAGAATGTCAAAAGAAAGAAAAATAAGCTCTTAAGTGAACTACTGCTACGCAGCCTTTTAGAAATATGGTAGTTTGGTACTCTTCTGTTGTTCCCTGTGTTTTCTTTATTATGAGATTTGTAGGTTAATGAAGGAAGGGATTTTTGCCTTGAGCTGTTGTGGAAGGTAATTGTAGGACAGTGGAATGAAGCATTCCTGAGTACTGTAAGAGTAAGTTAGGAACAGGCTGATTACAAATGAAACCAATTATTTCTGCAAGCACTTCGCTTGAAATTATATGATTTAAGGAAGAAAATTTTTGAAAAAATAGAAAACTTTTGGTAACATGCTATTACTGGATAGGGTTAGTATAAAAATGGTTGAGATATTTTGTATTATTAGGATCTTCTTTCTCTTTTTTTTTTTTTTACAAATGACAGATGCTTAGTTTTTTAATGTTGTTTATTAGTTTTACTAATTTTAGAAACTCTTCTGAGAACTTAAGTATGTTCTGTACCTTTGTGCTTTAGAGCAGAGACTTGAAGCATAATGAAGTGATGTCTGTGTAAGGGCACACAGTTTATCCCTTGTACTGTCTCCTAAAAGGGACTCAGCTCAGCAGAGGGTGATTTAAAGGTCCTTCAGATTTCTGGGCTGTGGACTAGCGGAAGGAAGCGACAGCTAATAAGCTCCATCTCCTGCTGCTGTATGTTACACCATCTGCTCTGAGTGTTTATGAGCTTCATGTTGTCCAAAAAAAACTTGCATACAAGGCAAAGTAAAAGACTCCACACTCCTAGAGCTTTAGTGCATTGTCTCCTCCTATGTTTCTTTGCACAAATAGGGATTCCTGGTGTGCTGTGCTTTGTTTGGCTGGCTATGTTCTAATCACGGTGGTGTTACCATCTCCCAGAGAAAAACAGTGCCATGAGCAGTTCCCTGTGGCTTCCTGGACTGCAGCCTTCTGCTCTGTGGGGAGTATCTGCAAACTCTAAGGAAAGGAAAAGCAGCACTTAGGTTCAGACCCCCTCCAGATATTCTTTCTTGATTTGCCAAGTAATTGGAAATATCTCTCCCTGGAATAACTGGGGTGAGAAAACTGTATGTTTGTGCCTTCATTTGAAATCTCATGGGGGAATACTTTTCCTTCACTTCATCAAATCAAAATACATGAGCAAACTGAATGTGCAAAGACACTTTTTTCCCCATGAGGCTGAAGTGGGTGCTCCCTTCCTAGATCACAAACGTGTTACAAAAGCTTGTAACCTGCTGTCACCATTCCTGTAATGCTGCTTCCAATCCTGTCTCAGCTGCCATCATCTCAGTGAAAAAAATGCCTCATACGATCAAAAATAGTTTTGTTCTCATAAGTAATTCTTCTGATTTAAAAAGTGAATATCCGAGAGAGGGGGAAAAGTGAGAAAAAAAACCTACAGGGAGAGGAAATAAACTAGCGAAGGATCACAGTGCATTTCCAATCCCCTGCTAACAAATCTCATCTAAAGAATAAAAAAAGCATTCTCCAACTGTTACACAAGCTTAACAATCCATTTGTCAGTGCACAGATACAAGCTACGCTAATTTCCATTCTCTTGTCTGAATCACCAGTTTTCCATGGTGTCAAATGCCAGAAATCATAGAAGTAAAAATCAGAAGGGCAGAGTAACGCAGCCAGTGTAAGAGAAACCAAGGTATTTGTGGAGGACTCATCCATGGAAGTGTTCAAGGCCCGGTTGGATGGAGCCCTAAGCCACCTGATGTAGTGAGTGCCATCCCAGCCCACGGCAGGGGGATTGGAACTATATGATCTTCAAGGTCCCTTCCAGCACAAACCATTCTGTGATTCTATGAGACATAGCAACCTTTGCAGTAACCTGTGCCAAATATTAATGGAATATCTGTAGGAGAGGCCTAAACTTTTGAGTAAATGTTTTGGAATTCTGTTTGTCAAAACCTGGAATTTTATCTGTTAAATGTTCTTGCTATATTAATAGAACCTCTTCCAATGACATTTAAGAGTGTCAAGATGTCAAGAGTTAAACCAAGATAGGAACAAGCATCAAGGCAGAGTGAGGAAGTGGGTGTCAGAGCAGGGGAACCAGCACAAGGCTCTGGCCCTGCCCTACAGGCTAGTTTAATGCACATTCTCTCTCTGTGTCTTTCATGTCACTCTCTGAAACGAAGAAGAGCTGTCATTTTCTGGAACTAGAAATCTGGTTTGCTTATCTTCATTTGTAGAGCAGATGCTGAAACAAAATAACGTTTCTTCCCGGGGTTTCTCATTTTTGTATCTGTCAGAAGGTTTTGTACCTCTCAAAATAAAGAACTGTCAAGAAATAGCTCAGTGAGTCGATGACATCGCTGCGTATCTGGATAAACAGTAGGGTGGGTGTACCCTTACCGATATAGAGCTTGGATTAGTTTTTCTTTGGAGAGTGAGGCTCAAGTACTTCTGAACGTAGGTCTTTATGTGAAATAAATTGTGAATGTGATTTAAAATCTAAGGTTCCCTTTTCAAAGTTTCAGTTTTATTGGAAGTTGTTTAAAGTCAGTTTCCTGCTCTCACTCTTTAGAAAGGCTTTGCAACTGGATGAAGTATCTTTAGCTCAGATGGCTAAAACAGCATGGAAGGAATAAGGTGATGTTTAACACCAGCAGAACAATTCTTTCACTACCCCCACCCTGCCAAGCACCAGTTATATAACAAAACATGTGAATACTGAGTAATGTTGATATAGTCACTTCCAGCTGTAACCCCAGGAAAAACAGTCTGAGGACCTAGGAAAGTCACATACCAAAATATAAACAGTTGCTGTGAAAGTCACCAAGAGAATATTAGGAAGCCTATTTGAAGCAAATTCAAATTATAATATTAGCACTGTGACTAATCAGATGTAAATGATAAGTTTTGTAAAAACCCTTTGCTTTATTCAGTACTAATGTCCTGGAATTGATGAGCATTACAGAAGTTGCATCTCTAAGGAAGAACATTAGCAACTGGCCTGTCAAAGTAATGTACTCAGAAATTGGCTGTTACAGAAATCCTTGTCTTTCTTTCTCATAACTGAAAGTAGTAGTGTCTGACAAGCTGGATTCAGTGTTGCCACTGACTTAATCACTGTGAGGTGCTTAGCTCCATGCTTGATTTTTGAAATGCCAAGGAAAGCCCAATCCTGTGAGCCAGGACTGTTCCCTTTGCTTTACAGACAATGGAGGGCTGTTCAGGAAACTGTTATTAGTTCCAGAGATCAGCATCACGTTATGCTGCCCATGGCCTCTGGAAGTGAAATTAGTCTGAGACTGAAGTGCCAAAAACACCCCTCCTGCATACCTGGGAAGGGAGAGGAATCTGGACCTCCTGTTGTTGGCGCTTTCTGATCACAGAAGTGTGGTGTGAACTGTGTTGATCTTTCCTTTCAAAGAAACTAAATAACAAAATTAGTTAATTCTATTCAGGTAGAGACAGGAATTATTTTTAAAATTTCTCACTAATGTTTTCCTTCCATTATTTCTGTTAGAGTTTTCATATTTGTTGCTACTATTATTTGTCACTACTACTGTTATTACTAGGTATGTTTGTAGTGCTGACATAGTACAAGTTCTACCTGCATTACTTTAAGGTGCATTCTTGTACCTTACACTGTTTAGTCCAGAAAAATAACCAGAAAATGTTTTGTGAGATTTTTTTTTTTATCTATGGAGAAGCAGAACATTAAAGAAAAGGCAGAAATCAGAAGTGTGTGTGCACATGCTTGTGAACTTTGAACAAATTTGGGGTTGTTCTTTGTAATTGGAGTCAATTACTAATAGTTTAAATAGGTAAGTATTAGAAATGTTGACTAATAGTGTTCTCCAGAGGTATTCACCTCTGCTGCTTGCAAAATGTGTTAGTAATTTCCTCTTGCTGATGTTCCTTTCCTCATTTTGTACTTGGGGACAGATTATGACATTCATTTGTCTTTTACACTCTCTGGAAGGAAATACAGAATTCTTGAAGACAAGGGCATGGTATGAAAAAATCCTTGCATTTCAACTGGGAAAGGAAAAAAGGAATATAACTGCCTGTTCTTACTGGATAAATCTTTATTTATGTGAGCATATCGTGGATGACCATCGTATCTGTTACATGTTGTAAAAATAGTGATGAAAACACAGTTTCCACCTGCATGAACAGCATTCCTCCTCCCATTGTGACTGCAACCACATAAAGAATATCTTGGGTGCCTTAGATATATTTAATTTCTACTCCTGTGTATCCAAATTTTCTGAACCAGTTCTATATTCAGTAATACTTAGTGAGTTCTAGTGAAAAAAGTAAAATAAACAAAGGAGTAATAAATTGACTGGAGTATCTATTTGCATGATGTCATTGAGCACAGCGTAGTTTAATGTCAGAACACCCTGTACTCCTGTCTGTGATGAAGGGCACACTGTGCCCTTCACCTGCCCAGTGAGCATAGGCAGAACTTTACCCTATTTCTGCAGGTAAAGCTAAAACTAAACATAGTAACTTCAACATCTTTATTCAAGAATGCTTTATGCCAAGGTTTGCATGATGATGGTTTGCATTGCTTCCTCAACATTTAAACTTAGCTTGAGGAATTTTCTCAGATATTTTGGGATTTTTTAATTTATTTTAAAAATTAAGTTCCTAATTATTCAATTCCTTAATAAACTAATCCATTAATTTTTATCGGTTTGTGGTTTTAGTTATAGGAGAAACTATCTGACACACAGTTTTGTATTTTGCTGTGGTCTTTGGATTAAGACTTTCTTTTCTGTCGAATTTTGCTGTGAAGATACAGGACAAAATTAATTTTGTATGTCTGCTTAAGGATTAAAATATGAAAAACCATGTGCCTGGTTTTAATGCTAGTTCTCTATGAAGACAGTCCTTTGTCTTCACTAGTCATACTACTGTAAATCACAAAATAATATTTCTTCTTTAACAACAAACGAGTACATTACAAATTATGTATTGTAGCATGTGTCAATACATAACCTTGAGTAGTGTTTTGTCAGAAGTGTGTAATTAGTGGCTTTGGAAAGGAAATATTTGTAGGATTTATTTAGTTGGTTTGGTTTGCATACAGGTTCTCAAAGGATTAATTGAGCTGTTGATTCTAGGGATATGATTCTTCCTGGTAACAGTGAGAATTATGCCTATAGGTGTGAGTTTAAGCTGATATTGTAGCAGCAATTACTTAAAAGTTTGCAGTTAACTGTTGAATTGTTGGCTTTTGATCTGTAGAGTTTCAGTGTTCAGGGATGGATGCTAATAGTTTATTTTAATTGTATGCTTAGGAAACTAATCTGCTTTCAGACAATTAAAAGAAAAAGCCTTACTTACTGAATCATTTGTCCATCTGTATGCCCTAGCTGCTGGATCAGACTATTGAAGATTCCACTGGTATGTGTTTTTAAAGTATCTCTCAGCTCCTCCCCACACTTTTACTATTTCATTGGTAGCACACATTTTCTTTGGGGTTTTTTGGGATTTGGATTGGCGTGTTGGCTGGTTGGTTGGTTTGTTTTCCCCCAGTCTGATAACATCTATTAAAAAAAGAAGAAAAAAATTAAAAATTAATTTAACAAATACAGTGGAACTGTCCTACTTCAGTCCCACTGTGGAGGCTGTTATGCTTTTGGGGCGGTTGCCAGGTGTTCAGCTGGCTGGAGGCTTGTGCCACTCACAAAGAAGTTGGCAGAGACAGACCGTACCTTTAGAGATGGTTGCCTCTAAAAAATTTTATTACTCTAAAGAAGGGAGGTGTTCTCTGACAGAGATTTTGGAGTTGTGGAGAAAAGGAAGGGCTGGCACTGGGTACCTGAACGCTATTTACTGCTTGCAGAAATAATAGCAGTGATGTATTTCTTGGAGTAGGGGTGAGCATGCATCCAGGAATAAAAAAGCTACTTAGCTAATTTTCAGCTTGTATTTACAAAGTATCACAGGGGATAGCTCTGCCTGCTGCAGGCTGCATCTCCAGTTCGTGAATTCCTGGCACCCATCTGTGTGTCATACAGCTGCACTAGACCTCGGTGCAAACTTAGCTGTGTCAGCTTTGGCCAACTTCTCCCTAACATTATCCCAGCTCTCCAGTGAAATATTATTCAGCCTTGAATTCACCCATGTGATGAATATTCATTTCACAGGTAATTATCGTCATCCCCTAACAGCTCCACTCACACAAACCAAACTTCTCACGCAACCCATCATTGCTGTCACTGTTTTGGCAGCACGGAGCTTATGATTCCTCATGCTTTAATAATGCTCCATCATCTGTGCTATCAGATTTGGGTCAAGTGACCGTCATAAGGGTTAGAAAGCTCTTCCTTTATACAATGCTTTAGGAAAATAAAGAGGCACCTGCCACTCATCTTTCCACGTGCCCTAGATCCCTCATCTGAGTTAACAGCACAGTGGCCACAAACAAGGAGCTTGTTTGCTGTAACTTGGTGCTCAAATTTAGATACCTAATGTGATCAAGTGTTCAGACATTATATTTCAGTATTTTCAAGTTTTTCTCCAAGACTGTAGTTACTAAAAGAAGTCTCAGTGTTTAAATTGAATGTAGTAATGGCTTTATCTCAACTGTCAATTGAGTGGAATAATGTTGCTAGTAAGTACCTATATTTCAGTTTAATTTTATGATCTTTTTGGAAGAATTATATGCATAAAGTATATTTTAATGGCTAATAAGTCCTACTAAAGGATAAAAAATAAATAGTGTTTTCTGTTGATTCTCTAAATATTATTGTTATTGTTATTATTAAAATGAATAAAAGTGCTAAATAGCTACAGTTATAGTGGTAAGAGATCAGTGTCGGAACTGGTTAGCATTCAGTAGCAGATTGTTTGCAAATGAGGCGTTTACAAACTTGATGTCTTTGACAACATTCAGCACAATTTTACAATGTTTGTATCACTATTTTTTTAAATTAGCCTCAAAAGATGCTCAACAAATCTGTCCATTATAATTTCAGCAAGCTAGTCTAAGCAAGAAGACAAGTGTATTAAACAGGATAATACTGACCTGTTACATTTTCTGGCCAGTGTCTCTTCAGTTTTTCAGTAGCAGAGCATCAACAGGCTGCTTCTCACTCAGTGTTCAGTTGCCTGTCCACTGATTCCTCATTTTGAATTGAAGAAAATCAGGGAGATGTGGGAAGGGGACAGCAGTGAGGGGTGTACATACTCTTCTGAATGAGTATGTTGTTGACAAGATAGTTCAAATAAACACTTCTTATTAGCCTATTAAAAATAGTTCTTTGTCCTATGTTCACTTTCTCCGTTGCTACGCAGCAGGTCCCTGTTCATCCTGCTTGGGTTTGAATTATCCTCATAATAATGAACTCAGGGTTCAGACCCCCTGAGTTCAAGCCCATCCTTCCCTCCTCCCTCCACTGGGAGTTCCAGCACTGAAAAATGTCTGCTCCTAATTCAGTGCTCAGTTCATGTGCTCTCTGGAGTAAGACTTAGACTGGTTTCTCAGAG
Organism: Struthidea cinerea; assembly: GCA_013397865.1. Lineage (NCBI taxonomy): Eukaryota > Metazoa > Chordata > Aves > Passeriformes > Corcoracidae > Struthidea > Struthidea cinerea. Next base: position 120,090 of record VZTI01004085.1, on the reverse strand, counting down.
CTCTGTCTGATTAGCGTTAAGTCAGCGAGGATCTTGCTGTGTTTTTAAAGATCAGTGGTTTAAGCTCCTACAACCAAATTATTTGGGGGTTATTCACTCATAATCACTTCTGGATGTGCTGCTTGCATCCTTTGCCAGTTGTCCTGATCAGCTGTGCTGTTTATTTCCCATTTGCTCTGTCACTGCTGTGTCTAATATTGGACACAGCACGAGATGGTGCAGCTCAGGAAATGGTGAAGCAGCTGGTAGGGAAATGAGACAATACTAAATGGAGAAAATGTGAAAAAAGGTGAAATCCACATGTGACTTGTACATTCTGTAGGGAACTGGTCTTTGTGAAGACTGCGCTCAGCGTGTTTGCATGAAACAAATTTAATAGGAAAAAACAATGGAAAATTATTTTAAGGTCTGGTTAACACATAGAACTGTCTGCTAGAAGAAACCCTTTTACAAAGATTCCTATTTTTTTTAATCTGAAAAAAAATCCTTGCATAACTGGATATTTGCTTGGGGTTTTTTCTGATAATTTTTTTTTCTGTGAAATACTTAAACTGAGGGAAAAATAGACACAATTCTGTAGACTATCACTAAGTATCTCTAGAATGTAGTGTTTATTACAAAGAGAATATCCTATATATGTTAAGATTGTGAAGTTTATAGTTACATGTTTTAAGTCTTTTAGTTTTGGGTTTTCTTCCCCCTCTTTGATACAGTGAGTGCATTAATATAGTGTGAGCTGGGCTTTTCAGTAGATGAAACAGTTGCTGCTGCAGTCCTTCCAGAACAGCCGATGGTAGAGCTAAAGTGTTTTTACAGAATAAAACCAAAGGAATTGAGACGCTGAATGCTCCTATAGCATTCCTGTTCTTAGATCTCCAGCATGATTGAGAATTGCTCAGGTGAGGGTAGGGCCTTCTTCCTCTCAAAACACCTGTCCCCTTGGTGTGCATTAAAGTACATGAAGGTTATCTAAACTGGATGTATAGTGGTTTTTCCTGGTTATCTGTGGCCTTAGGGTTTGAATTCTGCACAGATTCTTTTAGTAGTACATATAAATGTTGTTGAACATGGTTTAATACACAATTGCTCTCATTTTTGCTTGGATCTGTATTTTCTCTGGCATCTCTGTTTTCAGTGCTTTCTCCCTTACGTGTCCCTTTCTGATCATGGCTTAATTACATTTTAAGTGCCTTCTGTGTTACTGTCTCCACTGCCTCAATTAGTTCACCTCCAACTGTGTGAATTTTATAATAATGAGGCACAAAGTATTTCTGGCAATATAGAGTGTGAGCTCTGCTTACCAGCCTATGGCAAGCTTTCCTTCAGGGCATGGCAGAGTTTACAGAGGCACTGCAGGTTAATATGTTAGTGCCATTTGGGTTTGATTTATTTTCTTTGGGTTAGTCTCAGCTGCTGTGCAGGCTCTTAACTTCGACTCTTCCTGAGCCTCGTTGATCAAGCACCTTTGCAGAACCAAGAATTATGGAGAGCTCACGGGCTCTCAGTTGCCCACGGCTGTCGAACCCGAGGTATGTTAGCTATGAAGAAAGTCACCAGTGTGCAGCTTCTGTTCCACGAATAAAATGTCTGAAAGGCAGATGCTGGAAAACTTCAGAAGTAATTTTTATGGGCAGTGCAATACTGTGGGTAATTCCTCCAGTATCTTGCAGTTTGTTAAGATTCAAACAAATGATTTCATTTTCTGATTTCCTTTTTCAGGATTTATCTAACAAAGTTGGTAACAACTTCGAGCTCTCTCACGTTAGGTAGTCAGCCCCCCAAACATCTTTCTACACATTAGCAATACATATGTATCCATTTATTTGATGATGGAGGGGGTTTGGTTTTACTTGGTGATAGTCGACACTACCTGTGATTTGCATTAGAAAGAGCAGGTGTCTGCCTGCTAATTGTCAACAGTGAGAAACCACATTTCAGTATCAGTGACTTGTCATTTCCCAGGTATCAATTATATGGCTGTGTCTTTGTGAAAGATTAAAACACTATGTGGTTAAGTCTCAGGCTGGAGGTTTCAAAGTCAGAGACTAGAATAGCTGCTAAAATGAGTGTCATGTGTCTAAAGAAGTGATTTAGTATTTTAAAACAATTACAGCTCTCATTAAGAAAGGGCGAGGAAATTAAAGAGGTCTAGAGCTGTACAAATTGTAGCCAAGTGCTCCTAAAGATAATGGAGTAGTTTCACTGTGTCCTGACTGTGTTCCCAAAGTTTGGATAAGTTTTGATGCCAGATCATGGGATCTCACACTTGTTTAAACTTCATGACAACGTACAGAGGTCTTTTGATTTGGTCAGCTTTGGAATTCTCCTCATACTTGGTGCAGCACAGGAATGATGATGGCACTTCCCTCTTTGGGAGCTCTATATCAGATCTCGAGATAGAAAATCTTGCCGATACCAGCACCACATTGTATGCTTAGAAACTTTATTATGCTGACAAAAATATCTCAGATTTTCGTCTTTCTGTGGTAATCATGATGTGCATTTTAAGATGTTTTAAGAAGTATTTATTTAACTTAATTAGTTGTGTGATAGTGATGTAAGATTACCACAGAATTATTTTCTGGGGATACACAGCTGGAATGGTGCCACCACTTTCAGCTGAGTTTCTTTGATGCACTTTGGCAGTATAAACCCCAAAATTTTTATTTTTTGGAGTTGCTGATACAGAATGTAGTAGTCTTTATAACTTCTATAATTACATTTAGAAGCACAGAGTAGAAGAACTAACGTCTGGAAATATCAGAAAATATAATAAAGGTCTTGTAAGAAAGTTAGTTATACGGTTGAAAAAAGTTACTGTGATTGTATGTGTAAAAATACTATATGCAAACCCAGTGATTTCCATTTAATTGTTTTAATATTAAACTGCAGCAGAGCTGACCTTTAAGTTTGAACTGCTGGTACTGAAATTTCTTTGGTAAACCGAACACTTGAGGAAAGGAGGGAGCAGAAGTGGTCAGAATTATGTGAAGGCAGTTAAATCTCCCATCTCTTGATCAGATGGAACATTTGATGACAAACCCCTCAAGAGATTTTGGGGGAAGAGGGGCTGTTTGACTGACAAGCTGTGTCCCAGTCGGCTGATCAAATGGAACGGACGTGCCAGGTTGTCTTCCGTGTGTTCTCACTGATGTCAGATTGACAGCAGGATGTAATTGGATGTGAGTGGAAGCCCTGAAAAGCTTGTGCACATGCTCATGCTTTCTCCTTCTTCTTCCAAGATTAATCTGAAGGGTGAATTTGTTGGTCTAAATGTTATTTAGGAGTTCAATCTAAATTAAAAAACACACTGCTTTCATAGTGGATGTTAATTTATTAAGTTCCTGCCCCTTGTGAAAATTTTTGCATGATCTGGAAAAAAAAGAGGAAAAGGAAGCACACATACCAGCACCCCTAATCAAAAATAAGTCAGAGTCAAACTGTTTAGCTGCCCCAAGTTCTATTAGGGGGATCTTGCAGTCTGACTTGAGGGTTTTTTCCAGTGGAAAAGGTGATTATGCACTAAAAAGCTCTTAGTAAATTTATGGGGAAAATGGACTATTTTAACAATGAAAAATGTATTAATGGATTGGATTTTCAAAATCACAGAGCAGAGCTGGGTTTCCAGTTTTATTGTTGGGACATGACCCAGTGTCTCTTGAAAACCTCACCTAAGAGTTTTAAAATGCTTCATAGTCTGGTAGTCTGGATAGCGGTCATTGCTCTGTAGGATTATGATTCTCTTCATTAAGACCCCTGGGCGCCCTGATCTTATTTGAGCTGGGGATGTGCTATTGACTGCCAAAACTGGTTCCAACTTCAGTTATTTAAAGAGAAAAAAAAATATAAAATTAGGTGCAGTATTCTGCAGGTGTTCGACATCCCACCAAGAATTCAATGGATGAAAATTCCAAATCTTGGCTTCATTAGACAGTCTTTTTAGCTGGATGCTTGGGAGGGGTATCACATGTACTTTCAGGATGGACAGCTTTTGTGGGGTTGATCCCCAAGACCTGAAGAGGTTGGCTGCCAGAATGTGTGTGTCTGCTGGCTTTGCCAGCAGACCTGGCGACTCTGGAAGCTTGCAGACTGGGATTTGCCAAGCTTGAATTGGACGTGGAGGACAAGAGCTTCCTGCTGGGCACATCTCCTTGTGCCCCAGGACAGGGTGTTCTTCCTATGTTCCTTGCTTCTGGGATGGCAGCACAGTGACAGCAGCTACTGCTCCTTGTGCTCTTGAGCACGAGTACTGTTCTGTTCTCGTTCTTGCTACACACACAAGGTGTTGCTGGTGGCTGCCTGCGCATCACCCCTTCCTTTAGGGGACTTTGCTTCTAGGTGCTTAGACCTCTCTGTGATACCTGCTCCCTTGCAAATACTTCTTCCTAATTTTCAGCATTTTTAACAGTTGGAATGTGCAAAAAGGGGACTTGATCAGTGCAGTCTTGCTGAAGCCTTTCTCTCACTTGTGCTGAAATAACTCATTCACTGATCATTCACTGGAACTGGCACAGGGGGATCAAAACCACCTTCCTCTGCTCCAACCTGTCTCCGTTTGCTGTCTGCCTTCCATTCATGTCACTTCAAAGGAAGATGCCTAGTAGTACCCTTGATACTCTCTTAAGCTACTTTAAAATTATATTAGAGCTTTGTAGTTTCTGGTGAAAGTTAAGGCGAGGAGCTGAGTTATTCTGATGATTCTTTTTGAGCATTGTCTGTGATCTGAGTGCCTCAGGTCTGCTGAATATCCCATCAGTAAAGGAAAAGATTTCTGGTAAATTTGTGTTGATAGCAGCTCTCTAAAAGTCTGTCCACCATCACGAAGTTATGCACTTGCCAGGTGCTTACTCTGACATGGTCACAATGACCTAAAGCCTAAGTGATACCCTGGCCCCACTGGCTGCTTAGAATTAACTTCTGGATTTACAGCACTGGAAATTAAATCGGATTTTATACTTCTGGATGTTTGCATGTGTAGCCTCCTAAAACTAAGTCAGTGAAATGTATAAAAATACCTGCTTTGCACAGCTTTTATTTAGGAGAGACATTAGTGCTCATGTATGTAAAGTTATTGGTTCAACTAGAATTTTTAAAAGAGAATAAATTTCAATATTTTGAGAAACAAACGGTGTATTTTAAACATATTTCGTAAACCAGAATCAAAACTGTTGATAGAAATTATTTTCATATTTTTGTCTCAAGTTTTGTTAGAAGGTGATAGCTGTCATGCTTAGACGTCACAGACATCTAAGACTGGGGTTTGAATGAAAGGGATTTTGGTTTAAATTGAACTGCCTTCAGAAATTAATACCAGAAAAGCATGGCAGAGCTGAATTCAAGTTTGTAGAGATAGAGCAACAATCTGAGGGTAATTTCACTTTGAAGAATGTTGGTATTCTGTTTGCACTCTAATAATTTTGTCAGCCTTTCATCTCTGAAGTGCCATACGGAGTTGGAAGCAAGACAGAATCACAGCATTAACTTTGCCTGTTGAGAACTGTGGATGCACTGGACTAGAGGCAGCAGTACAGTACCCCACTGTTTCACACCCCCTGGTTAATCTTTAGGAAAACTATTTGTTCATGTGAAACTCCTTCAAAGAGAGAAGCTAGTTAATCTGCTCAAGATAGTTTGATTCATAGTTCCAGTGCCCTTCATGAAATTCTTAGTTATGGCTAGCTTTAATTTTGAAAATTTAATCACAAGAAGGAAGGATTCATTATCTGTTGCTTCCCTCAAACACATACGCAAATGCCAAAACTTGTAATAGAAAAATTATTTTAGAGCCAAGGAACCTTTAAAATACTTGAAAGAAAATTGGAATGCTTTTCTCTTATGATAGAGTTTTTGGAAATAGAAAATGGTTTTTTTCTTGAAAATTCTTAACTTCTTAATAGATTTTTGCATATGATGTATGAAATTATATATGAATCTATTGTAAGACAAGCTTTTCCAAACTCTGTTTCAACTGCAATATTAGAAGAATTTAATTTATCCCCACAAATGTTATTGAGATTCTTTCTCATCTGTGGTAATTATATTTTTTACCCTTTTGTCTTTAATACGGTAGAGTTAGTGTGGTCATTATTTGAGATTAAGTTGGTTTCCTTTATTTGAAATTTAGGTTAAATGCTAATTCCTGTCATTGGCTATGGTTTTATAACTCTAAAATTAATTAAAGGAGAGCTATTTATGAGTACCTGCAGTAGAAATTTCTCTTTAACAGAATCCTGTGAATGGAAGTATTTTACCTCATAAAGCCACATTTTGGAGTAGGAAAGGCCATAGCCACCAATAATTCAAAAGTATTTGAAGTTCAAGAATTAAATTTCTAATTAATCTTGTATGGAGAGTGTTTCTTCCCAAATTAAAAGGAGACCTGCTGCATCCACACTGTAGCTCCAAAGGTGCCTTCTCTGGCATCTCGTTAGTTGAGAAACTCTTGAAAAACAAAATCTCTAACATTTAAAATTTCAAGTGATCTCCAAAAGAATATTCTGCTTCTGGGGACTGAGAAAGTTCATCTATTTTCCCATAGGATCAGGATGATTTCTGTGCAAAAATTCCTTATTTATGTTGATTTCAGTAGTAGTAAAAATAAAAATTAATATCTGAGAACTCAGAGATAAGGAGAATATTTAAAAATAGGTTCAGTCTATTTCTGTGCTCCTTCTTTAAGCTTGAAGCATTAGTCTGAAGAAGAGAGTAGAAAGATATTTGCCATGAGGCATGGGTTGGAACCACTCTGGTACCACTAGGGAAGGACCTGAAGAATAAAGACTCTTTCTTCCTTATAAATTTCACAAGCCAAAGAGTTTCCTGAAAGTGCAGCCTCCTTTCCTAATCCCTTAGCTGCCTAACCTGCAAATTTCACTCCTTAGTGTTGTAGCAGACTCTGATTCCTCTTTTATTCCTCCTTTAATTGTTATTACTGATATTTTTAACTTTCTATCATCCCTGCTGGTAACTGGAGGTTCATGTAAGAAAGTAAGCTACATAAACAAGGGAATGCAAGGAAAAGTTGAAATACTATAAAATAAAATGTACAATAAAATGCATTTGCTATATAAGTATAAAAATTCGAATTGTGCATTTTATGTGCTTGTCATTTATGTGTAATATGTATATCAATTTTTATTTATTAAAATATATGCAACTGAGAATCAGTTTTGGGCTGTGGCAATAATATAATTGATGGCAAACATGAGATTTCTAAAACAAATTAATAGTCAGTATAATGCAGTTTTGAAAATTAATTGATTTTTGGCTTCTTCCTCAATGATTTTTGTGCAGATGGTTACTGGAGCTTAATGTCTTTGAATTATATTGTCCTAGGAAAGATGTGGTATGTTCTCAACATGGAAACAAGATCTTTGACTAAATTAAAAGCCTATACACAAAGCATTCAAAAATGTATGTAGCAGTTGAGTTTCACGAATGCCCTTACAAAGCAGCTTAAGATCTCTGCACATTTAATTCTCAAGTCCAGCAACCAGCCAGTAAACCACAGTCCTCAGGTGAGAAATGAGAAATTTTAAGGGCCGTTGAACACATGAAATTTAACAGAGTGCTCAATAGCCCTCAAAATTTCTCATTTAGGAGAATGCATATGCATTGCTTCCAAAAATGAAGGCGAACTTTGCTTTCCCCATTTGATTTACATTTCTTCCTCTCTCCTTCCCTCCCTCCCTGTGTCTCTGAGTCTCTTATACCACAAGTAGCTGGTCTGCCTTTCTGCTTGTTTGGCAGCACATACAATATAATTACAGATTAAAGCACTGGAGTAAGTTCAATGTGAAAAAATATACACCAAGTTGTGGTGTAACACTAAAATCCTGACTCATAAACAAAAGTGCGTGTTTGGGATACTTTCTCCCTTACATTCCCATTATACTCCCTCAGACACAAGCATCAACATGGCACTTTTTAGGTTAATGTGTATTATTTGCCTTTCTGGAGTTCCTTCATTGTTGTTCTCTTCCCCAGACTCTGACATTTCCAGTGTTCTCAGAAACCCTCCAGTCTGAAAGAGGAGACTAGGCCAAAATAAGTATCATGGATTTAGAATTCCAAGACTGATGTTTTCTCCTTGCCTTTGAGCTGTTTAGGATCTTTTATAATTTTATATTTGCAGAAAGAGCAATTTGTATTTTTTCATCCAGAGAATTGATTTTGTGTGTGTTTGGGCAGGGAGCATCATCAGAGTAAGAACCACCTCATACCAAGAATCAAGAACAAAATTAATCTGTGTATCCGTGATGTTTAAAGATTTTTAGAATCAATAAGTTGCAATTGCTTAATTATATGATGGGATTCATAAAAGGCATCTAACAGCAAGATGTTGAACTATTCCAGTTTATAAATAAATTATATTTTTCTATAAGCTCTTTCTCTAGTTGAACATGTAGGTCAATTAAGTAATTTAAATTAATATTATTCATCATCCTGTTACTAATACAAAATATTTTTCCATAAGGGAATAGGAAGACTGGAAAGGAAGGTTCTTCATATTCATCTCTATTTATGCACTAGTTTTATGTTTCTTTTATCTTCTTTGTTTGGATAGTCTTTTCTATATTTTAAATATTTATTTATTGAAATAAATATTTATTTACACTCCTGGTTAGTTGGTAGAAATTAGCAGAATTCTTGGCAAATGGCAACAGTGAGGAGTTTCTACAAGTCCTGCAAGTCCAAGTTTGCAGAATTACTCGGTTGGAGAGGGGGGCCTCCATGGGCTTTCACTTGGGTAATTTTATTTTTTTTTTACCTGAGCCAGACAAACTAAAAGAGTTGCAGAAAGAGTAGCAGGCACACAGTTATTCCTGACCATACTAAGGACAAGGAAATAGTCCTGAAGATGCACTGGGATAAGTGTTTTATATCTGCATGAAAATTCCCAACTGTAGGTTTTTAACTTTACTGGTGGCTAAATTGATGCCATAGTAAATAAGTCCTTGGCGAGTTGTCTGGAGTTTGCAGTAGCTTTGTCTGTGAGCAAAGCTGTAGCTGTGTTAGAACTGCCTGGTCAGCTGCCCAGTTCTCACATCAGCCTTAAATGGCAGAGGCACCACCGCCCAGCCGGGTCAAGCTTCTCTTTAACTGCTTTTCTCTGAAGATTTTTTTTTCTTAATACAAAATTGTATTTAGAAGTAGAAAGAAAAGGGTCTGTTAACTGAAATGCTGATTTTTTTTTTTTTAAACAAAGGTTTCTTTCCTTTTCTTGATCATTAGATCTTTTATATTTCTTCATACATTACTTTTCGAAAAAATAAATTAGTATCAATGTGAGATAAAGTGTTTTTTTAACGGTTGTGTTACAATAGGCTCCATGAGGGTCCAGAGGTGGAAATCCTTTCATCATCTTCATGACTGCCACTTTTTTTTCTCTGTCCGCTGTTCATGCAAAAACTTGAATTTTGTATTAATGTTCTCTTTTTTTCTCTTGTGACTTTGTGGTAATACTGAATCTATCATAAGTCTACTTGAACTTTATCTCCTTGTGGAAATAAGTAGTATTTTAGGTGAAAAGGTTAGACACACAGACTAAAAGCAGCCACTTCTGCCATTGTAAAAGCTTTTCAGAAAATGAATCCCGTGGGAGTTAAAATACTGCAAAGGCTTGTATACATAAGAAATAGACTATTAAGGCAATAGATTGTGTTAAACTTGAGTTGAACATGAGTTATAGTATAAAAAGTCTCTTTCACTCCACAAAAAAAAAAAAAAAAAAAAAAAAAAAAAAAAAAAAAAAAAAAAAAGGAATTAACATACAGACTGAAGGGTAAATTCTGTCCTTCTTAAACATGCATAATCTAATGAGCATTTTGTGGGATTTACTGGGATGAATTTTCCCCTTGGCATAAGCAAATGCAAACAGGGAGAACGTGGGCTCCAGGCTCCAGGCTGCTAATGGCAGACATCTGCCTGGAGGGACAGCCATGTCAAGAAATGCCTGCATCCTTGCCCCATGAGGACCTGGCATCAGCTGACATGATTCTTGAAGTTACGAGAAGATTTTTAATTATGGGGAAGTTCCTCAGATAGTAAAAATAAGCAAAGATTTCTTTTAAAGGGGAAGAAGGATCAGATGTTGTTTCTTGAAATCACACCTGTTGTAAGGTAGACAAAGTTCGAATGCCAAATATTCCCTATACAGCTGCTTCCAAATATTTTGGCTGTTTTCTCTTAGCCATCTCCATCAAACCATGGAGTCAGCCTCAGTGCATTTGAGAGGCTTGGAGGATAGGGCTCATGAAGGTGGCACATCTCAGCTTCTCGAGGGTAGGGCTGAGACCACGTCCTCCTCCTGTGAACAAGAGGAAAAGATCAGAGTGGTGATGGAGCACTTGGGATCATCCCGGCATCTGTCTTACTGCTCCAAAAGGAGCAGGAGCAGCGATGGCTGGTGCTGCTGGGTTGGGCCACCCAATGCAGTGACAACACCAGGCAGACAGGGTGACCTTCCTTGACTCCTGCATAGGAAAGTGAGGCCATGGCCATGCTTTTCTGTTTGCTGCCCACCTGCTTCCCTTGGCCTGCACAAATGAGGTTGCCATTCCCTGAGCTCAAAGCCAAGACTACAACCAAGACCTTCAGGAATTTTTGGATGGCAAAAGAAGAATATATAGAGACAGATGACTTACAAATTGAACCACCTGAGGAAATTGTATCTTAGCATTTGGTTTGTAGGTTTTGGTTGATACCTTCAAGAAACTAGTAGGGTTTTTTTTATTTCAGAGAGAGTGCTTAAAATCAGAATCATTCCTCTCACTAGCTGGTAAGTGGATTAGTTTGGCAAATTAAAGCTTTAGTTAGGGTGACAGTGGAAAAGTGTATTTGTCCTTAGTCTCGATCAATGACTCTTGTCTCTAATGTTTCTTTTCTAGAAATTGAAAGAATACTGTATGCATATTTGATATCGTATTTAGTCTCTCAAGATGGCATCCCAGGTCTGATGTTCAATTAGGGAGTGCAGTTCTGTAATCCTTATTTAATTAGAATTCCCTATCATAGTCCCTGTGAGTTGCGTTTGTAATTGGATTCTCACAAGTGAGAATATGCAGAGGCTACCTCAAAGGGAAGTTGCAATTTGCTGACGTGTGTTACTTACCTGTAGTTCTTCGAGATTGTTTCCTCTGCATATTCACATTATGGGTCCTGTCCACCTTCTGTTTGTCCTCGGATTTCTGCTGCCCGACAGCTGCAGTGTTTAGTAAGAATAACTTGTAGCACTGTACAACTCTCAAATCTCAGATGGCTTGGTGTCATGAGATGGCCCTTGTACAGTCCTAGTAGTCACTGCTCTTCTAGGAATTTCCTGTAGGCCACCAGCACTGGAGAACCCAAACCCACTGGTGTGAATATGCAAGGACAGCACTCTCAAAGAGCAAGCCAATGGTAAGTACCCTTTCTTTGTCTTCCGTGATAAACCAATTATTTTAACTGTTATTTTGTAAGTTCCCTATTGGCAAATTTGCTACACTTTCCCTATGATAAAAACATACTGAGAATAATTTAGAGCTGTTGCCTTCCTGGCAAAACGTGAGAAAGTGTCTGTGTTTGCAGATGCTCACTTCAGCTGTAAATTGATGTGCAGCTATCAGTGCGTGGGTGTGTACACATGTTTGAGCTATAATACATATTTCTGTCAGACAAAAAGGCACAATTACAGTGCAGCACTATATATTTTACTATATATTCTTCTCGTTGTATTACACTTAGAGTAGATTAGATAGCAGAATGAGTCACTGACCAAAAAAGGTCTTCTAATAGTATTAGAACAGTGTTAATTCTCAAAACAGATTCTCCAAAAGAAGATCAAAGTTATATTGCTTTCCACTGCTACATTTTTTTCTGAACTTTTTTTTTCCAGACATGGAATTCTGCGAGACTCCCCATATCCTGTGCTCTGGCTATCAAACTGATTTACATGGTGTAGCTGAACACAGTTACCCACTGGAGGTGGGCTCAGATGTGGACACCGAAACAGAAGGTGGTGCATCCCCGGACCATGCCCTGAGGATGTGGATGAGGGGGATCAAATCAGAACACAGCTCCTGTTTGTCAAGCCGGGCAAACTCAGCATTGTCCCTCACTGACACTGACCATGAAAGGAAGTCTGATGGGGAGAATGGTAATAAAGAAATGCATCTAATATACTCAATAGTAGTAGTAATTTATTCAAAACTTTCTTTTTCTACTTCTCTGATTTTCCTTTTTTCTTTTTTTTTCTCTTTTGTTTTCTTTCTTTTTCCCCCCTTCCTTCCTAGATCTCTCTGCTGTATGTAAGGTGAAGGGATTGTTTGCTGTGTGTATTGTATTTATAGTTTAGACAGAAAATAAGACAAAAAAACCGAACACTGATTTTGTTAAAACATCATTTCTCTAGAGACTAATAACTTTCCCTCATTCTTCATTTTTATGTCATAGGACATTTGTCATTTGTATTTGCTGGCCTGTGAATTAGGTTCTAAAATAAATCTATATATGTACATTTATATCACATTTTGCATACAGTTGTTCCTGTGGCTTCTGGGCGTAGCTTTAAGGCTCTTCAGCCAGCTGACTTGAGAAAGACAGCCTGGAGTCCTAAATGCTCTATTTACCACTCATCTTATGCTACACCTGAAGACATGTCTTTATCAGTAGGACCAACTGAACTGGTCTTTGTCATATCTCAGTTCTGTATTTCTCTGCATATGGAGAGTGAGCTTGTGGGTCACATGGGTTTGCTTGTTGTGTGTGTGGGTTTTTTAAATATTCATTCTCATTCAGAATTTTTTTACTCATTTGCTTTTCTTATGATTTAGTGTGTCACAGAAGGGGAAAATGTGTATTTAATTAAGTAACGTGGGGAATTAGTATTTTTTTATCTCTGCATTAAAATTGATTAAAATCTACTCCGTTTCCTTACAGAGTATAGTAAGTAAACAAATTTATCATGCTTAAGATCAACAAGCTTAGCTGATATTTTAATTTCTGTGTTTAATAGCTGCATGTTATGGCAGGTCTAGATGTTATTAAATATTGTCACTTCAGTGTTGACAGCGACGCATTTTAGTGCCTCTGTAGTCATAAGGTGAAAGAGATTTCAGTAATAAATGACATTGCTATACGTACATGTTTGAATTTGTCAGCTATGAAGCTCATAATTATATAATTTCACCTGGCTGTCTGCCAGTACCAACAATAATGTCCAATACAGGCTCAAAAACATTGCATTATCTGCTTGAGGTTAAAAAAGAGATTTTAGTGCACGGCTTATTTCTAATTAAATAGTCCTTTGAGGATTAAGCATTCTGCGCTATCACATTTTATTGTGTTACTGGAATCAGTTAATTTTTAGATGCCACCCCATTTCCACCATGCAATGGCTGCCTGTCTTTCAGCTTCCTGCTTCTGTGGGATCCATCCTCTGTAAAGTGTTTGTTGCATAGGGTGTTTTGTTTGGGCTTGAGGGAGGGTGTGTGTTGGTGTGTTTTCCTAAGACTTTGGGTTTTAGATGGTGGCTGAAGGAATTGAATCTGGTCTGCCTGGCATTGGTTGGCCCTTAACGATGGAAGTGGTTGAAAGGGAATGCTACATGGAAAGGAATGTGCATACTTGTGCCATTCAGACTAAAAAATACACATTTCTGTTGTGAAGTGCTGGGAAGCAGATGTACTGAAAGCCGATTAAGCATATAACCGAGTTCTGTATTTCAATCTGGAGTGCAGTGGTGCAGCTGGGTGTTGATATTTTGCTAGTTGTACGCGCTGCACGCGTTGCACTAAATAAGTAATCTTCTGTAGATGAAAATTACTGTAAGTAGTGCACCTTCATCATCTTGCATGGATGTAGCAAGAACCATGGGTTAAGTGTCATTAAGATAGGGACACATAATCGTTGTGCCTCACCACCAAAAAATGGAGTAGTTTCTTCTAAAGGTTTGTCCCTGAGAATGATTTTAATCAATTTAAACTGGTGTAGACAGAGTAGTCTTTTTGCATGTGGCTTTAATATTTCATTCCTTGTAAGCCTTGTAACAATTTTTTAATCAAGGATTCATGTTTGAGGTGCTTGAGTACCAATTTTAACTAAATTGTTGGAAGAGGAAAACAAGGACAAGAGCAAGTTGGAAGAGAGATAAACTGAGAGCACAAGTTCACTTGAACTCTTTAGTTGTCTGCAGGCAGGGCCAAATAAACAGGTATCAGTGCTTCCTGTGGTGTTGTGTCATTACAGTCATGAAAGTTAATATCTGAATTAATTTGAACACCATGGTTCAAGCTATATTCGTTTATATTATCTATTATTTTACAGGTAAGTTCATAGCCTTATTCCTGATCCAGAGAGCAGTGTATTTTTCACCTGGGTTAGCACTCAGCAACAAAGCACTCTTTGAATACAGGAGTTCATAAATCTCTATTTAAATTATGTCACAGATGGCACATCTTCCTGTTTCTATGCAGTCCTGTGTGCCAGGGGCTTTATCAGAGAGCCACAAGTGTTGCATGGTTTGAGAAAACATTGTTACCGTTGTCCATACTTTGAAGGTCAGTAGGGTTTCGGGTTTGGGTTTATTTTTTTTCTTCCTCTATGAGCAGAATTTTTGCTACAAATGCAGAACAGCCCTTTTTGTGGTAACATTGGGCAATTAAGTGTGTGGACTCCAGCAGACGTGCTTTCAAGGCAGTTTTTTGCTTTACATTGATCTGAAGCTAATATGCATCTTAACATTTTCTTCTTTCTAGCTATTTCTTGACATTCTCCTATTCATTCTAAGCTCTAGAATGAAGTTCCCTGGCATAGGATATATTCTTCTCTGTTTATTCTGGGCAGCCCAATTTGAGAATTTATTTGAGGATTGTTTTCCTTCATAGACGCACCAAGTCTATCATAGTCACTGTTTCAACACACTCTGGTTGTTTTGGCAGCATTGAACAGATTGTATGACACACCAACGTTCCCATTTAGTGTTGTCAACGTTAATGGCAACTAATAATAGCCTATTAGTGCACAGACTGCCTTCAGCTTTGCCTGAGGCTAAGCAAAATATATATTAACTGCACGAAATGAATGACCAATTTCTTGGGGGTCATTTCTTATCTCTGGTATAGTATAAATAGCTCCATTTAAACACAAACAGTGTTACTCTACAGTATGTGAATGTAAATTTCAGACAGCAACTCCACAGAATAGCCATATCAAAAGTAGTTCCTTTATGCCATTGAAGAAGACTTCACTTAGCCTCAGTTCACTGGTACGATGGTATCTGTCAATGCAGCATGGCAGAACATCAAGTTCGATGCTTTTGTCTGCCAGATTACTGAGCTGGCAAATTTGTTTGTTTGTTTGTTTGTTTTTCTGGAGTATGTGGTCCAGAAGAGGATACAAACCTCATCTACAGAAAGGGTGATCTCCAGATATATCCCTAAAATTACATGGCTTGACATGGATCTGCCTCCCACACTCAGTAGTGTACTGAAAAGAGCCCACAGTCCATTTTGTGTCCATATAACCTCCTTCATTGCTGTTCATTCAGTTCTTATGTTTTCCTTTACAGGATGTCTGTGCAGCTGTGACATGATGAATTTGACCTCAAGTGCATCCATGCCGTGCCATAATCCATTTTTGAGCCATATTTGACACATCTGCACAGCCATCAACTCTTCTAGCTGCTACATCTCAGCTGAGAGCTAGTGTGGAAATTCAGCTGTTCCTACAATAACACAATTTTTAACCTTTTTTGTTTTGTCAGAACACTTTGACAAACTTTTAAGTCTGACTTGTTTGGCTCATTCCTGACATCTACTAAGATGTTTTCATGCAATTAGTTACTCTTTCTCTACACCATAGTGACAACCAGTAGGAGAGTGCAGGATTCCCAGTGCTGGAGGAGTGTACTGTGAAATGCACGCTCGTCTTGGAGCCAGATTCCTGCTCAATTTCTTTGGCTGAATTATTTTATGACAACTGGGTATTAGCTGTAGTTCACAGTGACTTCTTTGAGATTTGTAGGCAAGAAATTAGGGTGTTAGTACAGGCTGAAATACCACTGGTTATGCAATGTAGCATTAGAGTGCTTGAGATCTGGTCAGGCGATTTTTTTTTTTAAACATACTTGTCTTTTTAAAAACAAAGCAAGAAGGCGAGAAAAACAGCTGTGGAAAAATGTAATTTTTCCTTTTTGCCCACTTAAATTGTTGGGAGAATTCTTTCTTAACATCAGTATATGGGATCAGATTCTACTTGAAACAACACTTTTAATAATAAACATTTTAAACAGCAGACTGCAGAGACAGGATAATAATATTAGCCATATATTAATAAGTGGATGTAGTACAGAAATTAGTAGGTTACAGATCAAAGCTGAGTTTAATGAGCTAGAAACATGTAAGATTATTCTTGTGTAATTCATCTAGGTATTTGGTTTATAGCCTGGGAGCAGTGATCCATTTAACAGAGCTTTTGACTGTCCCTAAATCTCTGGGGATTTTTCATTTTGCTTGCTGGGCAGTTGGGCGAGTTTTGGACAAGTCACCTTAGTCCTTTGCACTGCAGATTCAGTATCTTAACAGTATCTGTTAAAGGGATAAAGACAGTAAAAGAAAGACTGGAATGGCTGATGCTGTATGAGAAGCACAGCTTTGTGAATGCTGTAGTTATGCAGACATGGAGAGGATTAACTAAGGACAAGGCTCTGATTTAATTTATGGTGTGTGTCAATAGACCTACTGTGAATTCACACCTGTTTAAATTAGACTTGAATTTGGCTCTTCATAAAAGTCTTGTGTTTAATGTAAGGAAGTGAGAGCATTGCGATTAATGTTGCTGTTATTTAGTGTTGTTTTGCAAACAAGTCAGGCAGTAAGCTGATCTCTGGCTTTCTCATTTCTCTAGGAAATTATTGCCAACAGCTACATTACAATAACAATACATGCTCTGAGAAGTGGGCATGTGACTGCCTCTCTATGCAGGATTGTGTTTGTAATAATGATGGCTGAAGTATATCCATTAGCTCCTGTCCTGTCACTCTTCTATTTACAGTGGTGTAATTAAGAAATTGAATTACTAATTTGCAAGTAGACCCATTAGGTCAAATATGTGTAAGTAGCCTTGAAAATGTAAAGGTAAATATTGGTCTTAATCCCATTCCCTCTGTGTCATTTAATATTTTTCTCTTTGCTCCTTGTATGCTTTATTTTGCCTTTTTGTTGTGGCATGGATTGCATTCTGTTTGTACACTCCTGCCTATCAGATCATTTAAGGCACCTAATAGACTAAGGCAACCTCATCAATAAAATGCAAAAGCCCCCATGGTGAAATTCCTTCAACTTCTGTAGTTTACTGTAGCCTGTCAGATATTTGATTTATGATACTTTCAGATATTTGACAGAAAAGGGCCACTTACCTTCCCTTAATAAAAGACCTCTTTTTTGCTTCTGTTGTGGAGGGTTTTTGATCTTTTAGTGTTTAGATGGTATTTATGTTGTTTGCTTCTGCTGCTGTTTCAAAGAAGGCTCCTCAGTGTGAAAGGAAGTGTGTGAATCCCTGCAGTAACATAGCAGTGCCTTTTGGGGAGCATTGGCATATTCACTGACATGGTAACTGCTCTGCTGGAGTTGTTAAGAGTGTAAGATGCTTTTGTTGACCTTAGAGTGGTTCCTTTGGAAATGTTACTGTCTCAAAGGCAGCATGTAAGTTATCTGAATTGCTTTGGATAAGTGTGAGATGCTTCTGTAAGCACTGTAGCGTCGCCTCAGCTGTAAGATCATGCAAGTCTTGAGCTTGTGCCCCCAGTATTTAAGCCATTTATGAAATTGTTTATGTATGGAAATTCAGCTAATGACTTTTTTGTCAGTATTGTGGGGGAAATTCTGCCTTTTAAAATTACTGTCTGTAGGTGCTAAAAAGCTAGAAGCAGAGAGATTCTTCAGCCTTTTCTCAATATTCTGTGAGAAGACTGTCTTTCCTATGTAAACTATTTTAAACAAGGTCACAGTTTCATAAACTTCTTGCACCTGCAAGCTGTTTTGCAAGATTGTTATAGCTTTGACTTTGAAAATATTTTGGAATAGGTATCTTAAAACTTGGCCAATCCTCTCAAGGGGTGGATGGCCGAGGAACCAATTACCTATTGCCACTCAACACACTTTTTGCGATCTATCCTATATAGTAGTCAGAAAATTATTAAAGAAGAAGCTTCGGCTTCCACTTGTTCACAAGCCTGGACTCTGTGTCGTTTTCTTTACGCGCCTCGGATGTAACAGCGACAACCGTCTTTATTACTTTTTCTGACTAACAAGGGCATTGCATCTGCATGTCTGCTATTTTAATATTTACAATTTTCATGTGCTATATTAAAATCAGTACACAGTATTAAAAAGTTGCCTTTTTTGTGGTTCTCTTTTAGGCACAATGAACCTAATTTAAAGACAAATATCAATATTTAGTATCTTACATTGAAGACAATGAAAGTGTTTAGAATGTAGCAGAAATACTTCATATATTCCAGAATCTAAATTACCTTTGCCCACAGCATAGTAAAAACTGTCAGTGCATTTGCACAAGGTTGTGTAATACTTTTATACCTGCAGTTTTGTTTTCTTTCATGGGGAGTGGGGGGGAGGGGAGGGAGGAGAAGAGTCAGGTCTAATTTTTATTCCAGAAATCAGTGAATTGGCATTAGAGCTCAGAAAAAAATCTCTTGGTTTCCTCCCCTGTGTGACACAGCAAGTATAGTGGATGTGGCTTAAGGAGCCAGCAGCAATATAAATTATCACTCCTTCTTTCATTTAAATCCTTTTTATTTTCTCAGTATTCTGGATATGAACGTAAAGGAAAATTATCTCCAGAAATATTTTACAGTGCAAAAATATGTTGCAGTGATTCTGCAATTCTTGGGACCTCAGTTTATCTAGGCTGCCACGGGGGGGAAAACTGAGATGGGATAGACAGGTAAGCGTCTGCTTTCTTGTCAGGGTGATGCAGTGCAGAAGGGTGAGGATTATCTGACTTCTCATTTCACAATCTTTATGAGACCAGGAAAACATTGAACAAAATACTTTTTCTCTTTTTAAGCACTTACTGGGAGTTCTACAGGAGGACATCTCTGGACAAGTGTGTTGCTGGGAACAGTTCCATTCTAAACAGCATATCTATCCTGCTGCTTTATTTATGTTTTTTTATTAAGTTTACAGCAGTCTTTTTTTCTTATCTCTTTTGGTTAAATTTAAAATGTTTTAGAAGATCAGCAGTCTGATTTACAGAAACAACCTATAGTCATATTTTATATGTATGTCCTTTGGAATTACTTTGAAATACAATCAATTTTCCTTGTATGTCTTAAAATGTAGATGTTTTTACCGGTTGGAACCTGTTTTTCATCAAAGTTTTGGATGTTCTGCTTAAAGCTGAAAGTTGAATATCATTAGTGCAAAATAAGGCTAAGGGAAGACTTGTGAACTCGGATCATGCAAGATTATAGTTAAGGCTGGTAGGTAAATGAGATCGAGTTAACTCTCTTTTGGTTCCTTTACGCTGTCAGCCAGTATGGTTTTAAATAGAAAGAGAACTGGAGCTTTTTTCATCCCCATAGCAGAATGCTTTACAGCTGCCACATCACAGAATGGTTTGGGTTGGAGGCAACCTTGAAGATCATCTTGTTCAACCCCCTGCCATGGGCAGGGACAACTTCCACTATCCCAGGTTGCTCCAAGCCCCATCCAGCCTGGCCTTGGACACTTCCAGGGATGAAGCAGCCACAGCTTCTCTGGGCAGCCTGTGCCAGGGCCTCACCACCCTGACAGGGAAATAATTCTTCCCAAATCTGCTCTAAACCCACCCTCTGTCAATTTGAATCCATTCCCCCTTGTCCTATCACTCCATGCCCTTGTCAAAAGTCCCTCTCCATCTGTCTTGTTGGTCTGAGGTCTCCCCAGAGCCTTCTCTTCTCCAGCCCAAGCCTGTCTCCTTAGCTCCAGCTCTCTGAGCATCTTTGTGGCCTCCTCCGACTTGCCCAAACTGTAATACCGTAAGTGAAATAAAAAGAAGGGATCTAGCAAATGAGTACAGGATGGATACAGAAGTGACAAATACTGACAAATTATTTTAGCATCTAGCGAGGTTTATCTTCTTGATGATGTGAGATCTAAGAATTTATTCTTGTTCTGTGGATGAGAAAGGTTGTTCATTCTTCCTTTCCAACCTTTTTTAATTTTTACCTGTTTAATTAATTGTGTGTTAAATTACATGCAAAGGTATTATCTTACATTTTCAAATTTGTTAGTATTTCATTACCTCTTGGGCTTGTGAGGAATATGAAGATGAGCATAAATCTGTATTATTCAGGGTTACGAATATTAGCAAATCCTCATCTTACAAAAGGGGAGTATTAATAGTAGCAAGTAGTTTTAATCGAGAAGAAACATAGTGACTGCTTCCCATGGTTGCAGTCTTCATAGTCTTCTAAAAGTGAAAACTAAAGTAAATGTATTAGCCTATTTCTAATTTCTGCAATAGAAAATAGGTTAAGACTGAGAAGTTGTTTATGAAATTGGAGTTCATTTTTTCAGAATAAAGCAGATTTGAATGCTGCTTGTTTCAACTTGCTTTTATATACAGGGCTTACAAAATGAAATCCAGCACTTTCTATATTAACTTTGTTTATTTAATCATATCTAGCTCTATACCCTCACTTTATACTTTGTAACATGAGCGTGAGAGGAAATGTGTATAATTAGCTCTTCTAGAATATGGGTCCAGGAGCACTGAATAATTCCTGCAGGCTGCTTCGTTTCCCTAACAGATGTTTTTGAGTAATATTGTAATCAGATTCGCATATTCTGATGACTAATTATATTGCCAGTGTTTTTTTGTTTGTCTTAAATTTCTACCCCAGATGATGCGCAATGTAGATTTTATACCATGTTCCCAGGACTGACTTTCAGCTGAGCAGCACATGTCAGCTTCTGATCATGAGCTGCTGGCCAGGAGCTGTTCTGGCAGCTCAGAGGGGCAGCCCTTGGGGCATCACAAACCACGTGTTGTAAAGTAACCGTGTTCCTTTGCCTTGGGTGATCCAGAAAGGGAGCTGGGGATGGTCTTTGGCTCCATGAAACCACATATCCTAAAAGGTATCTGTGTGGGAGGAAATACCTGCAGGTGAGGATGGCTTAGGACATCAGGTTAGATTGTTCAGCTCTATTGCTGGAAACTTTGTTAAAAGATCTCAAAAGGAGGTAACAAAGGGACAATAGTTAAGGGTATTTCTAGACTGTGTACTGTATTAATTATGGGTCATAGCACTCCTCCCTCCCTTTTCATTGAAAGGGTTTTGCTCACATCTTTCAATGTAGCTTTTAAACCTTTTCCCTCTCTGCCTACAATTATTTTTGAGTAAATGTATATTATGAACTATTACATACCTTTTATACATACCAAATTCACGGTAAGTGTTGTTCAGACCTGTCTGCCCTTCTCATTGCTTTGTTCAACATCAATTTCAAGTGGCACTTTAGGTTTGAGAACGTCCTGTCTGATTAATCTTTCCCCAAACAGTGCTTTTGAGACAGCAAACTTTGTTATTGCCCAGTCATGCTAATTTTTTTAGAGCAAGTATTTTTACTGTGGCAGAAGTGGCAGGGCCTTAATGTCTGCTTGGAATTTATGTTTTTCTGCATAATTTGGTATAAACATACCTCCAGTTGCACAATCAGAAAGTATCTGATGTAATTTGGTTGAATTGAATCTTACTTGAATCAGCTTGAATTGTTGAGTAAGAGAGCTGCTTGCGAGCTGCGCACTCTCAGTGGGACCTGATGAGTGATGCAGGATTTACAGCTCAGCACTAGAGACTTCTCAGTTATTTTCTTTATGACAAAACAACTTGTGGATGCTTGCAGCTTTTGATTACTATGGAAAGGTTTAGGTTGTGCTGCTGATCACAGATAGGGGTGGAACTTTTGCTGTAAAGCAATAAAGCTCCTGGTGAAGGGAAAATCTCCAAATTTATTTTTATGTACTTGTAAATTTTTGTTGAGGCCAAAAAGTTTCCGAGAATATTACATAGTTTCCTTTTATAAGGAAGATGATAGTGATATATATTTATAAGGAAGCGTATGTGACTAGAAATGAGACTTCACATTTTGTGCCTTTTTCAAAAATCCTCAGGCCTTCTCTCTCCCAGCTCAGTTGTTCCAGTGCTTCTCCATTGCTGTGATAAAGGAAGGCCTTCCCTCCCATTTTGTGTGGGTTTGTGGGCAGCATGTGCTGGTGAGCATTTGTGAAGGTGGGCACAGTGGCTGCAGGGGCCAGGGCTGCTGTGCCAGAGGCACCAGAGCCCAGATGTATTTCTTCCAGAGCGTCTGTAATTATTCACCGTTTAGAACTGCAGAGGACTACTGTTCCTCTGTAACAAGGGGCACTGCCCAAATGTTTTTCTGTGATGTGCTCAATGTGTCTACAACTATCTTTTATGCCTTTGCCTGTGGGGAAGAACATAATTGAGTCATTCTTCCTGAAGCCTGCGTGGTTGTGTGTTCAGCCAGTACAGTGTTCATTTCAACATTCCTATTGATGGTTGCATTGATTATTTTTATTTTAGCCTGTAATTCTGTCTCCAGTCTATCTTTTTAATTTTTATAGTTCACTACCTATTGAACAGCAAATTCAGCTATGTTTGGTTGTGTGCATATTTTTTTAGAGATATAATCTCCTGAATCCAGATTTCTCAGTAGTAGCTAATAGCCTACAGTACTTGAAAGCTCCTTTTTCTTTTTATAACCTATCTCTTTTCCAATACATTTTCTGATTACTGCAGTACAGTTCGATTTTTATTGGATCATTTTAGAGCGTAATAATTCATTTCTGATCCCTAGTACCTCTTGTCCATGTCTGAAGTACTCCACATTATTTCAGTCACTCATTTTTGTTGACATCTTTTCTCTAAAGGCAGTCTTCTGCAATTTCTCTCAAAATATCTTTCTGACATCATCATTTTAGTCTTGTGATATCCAATTTTTTTTTAATACAAAATCAAATAGAAACCATTTTCTGTACTTCACCAGCCAGCTCTAGTGGAATTTTTTGAGCTTTCTTCTAGCTATCTTATACATTGCTTGGTGGCTAATAATGGCAAAAACAATGCTAGAGCTGTACATGCAATAAAATAAACACATTTATTTGAAATTGCTTTGCAACTCAAACAGTGCTTATTAATGTTAAATAAAGAGCCATAATAAGCAGAGCCTAAATCAACTGAGTTTTTGCATGAATCTGTATAGAATTATTTGTTCATTCATTGCTTTTATAACAGTTTAGATTGAATTATCTACCTTCTGTTTGGGAAAAAGAAAAAAGGAAGGGCAGTCCACAAAGTGGAGATGTTTGACCATTGGCCTTGCCAGCTCAGATCATGTTTGGATGATAATCTTTGACAGAAGTTTTCTGTATCACAGAAAACCCACCCACAGTCTCCTGCTCCACTATCCCTCTTGTTGCTGCCCCTTCAGAAAGTAATGATGGAATTTGAAGTTTTATATGCCCATGGAAAAGAAATGAAAACAGCAATCGAGTACTCTTTGGAGTGTAGTTGTCTAGCTCAGGTGTACAACATAGCAGCCAAAAAATACATGGCCAAAGCTTTCCATCCTGCTGCTTTCCCTCCTTCCTGGTGTAATGTTCTCTGGTTGCTTGCCTGTCTTAAAGACTTCTTATGTCCTTTGAGGACACCAGCATATTTTGGTGATGGTGCTAGTAAAGTCCTTGACTGGTAATATTCTGAAGCTTGAATCCTTAATATCAGTGTACTGATAAAGCTGAAAACCTAAGCTTAGTCAAGTGAAGAAGTGGAAACCTGAGGTGTCAAATGAATTTTAAAATACATGTATAATTTTGCAAAGCAATTATTCCTAGAGAACTAGAGGACTTTCTAATACTCCTGAGATGCGGAGAAAGATCTTTTAAAATGCATGTCGACCTGTTCTAGGATGCAAGTTTGGAGGTGGCTGCATTGCTTATTCTGGTGGGTGGCAAATGCACACCTGCTCTGTCTCAATACAGCTGCTTCTTGTAGCAGCTTAAACAGTTTGAGGCCTGGCAATATCTTTATACCTCCTAAGTGTGAGTGGTTGTGCTGAAATCCATCACTACACAAATTAAAAAGGTAAGCAGGTAAAAAGTGTGGAGTTTGTTTATCTCTGTAAATTTGTTGTTGGCTTTTGGATTGATTTGTACAACTACTACATCAAAAATTCAGTTAATTTGAAAAGTGTTGCAAAATTCCTCAGATTAGAGAATTCCTACTCTTGGTTTCATGTATTGATCGACGTGCAAATACAAGAAAAGCAAACATCCCAAAAAGCAGCTGACTGGGCAGTCAAGCGTTTCCTCCTTTTCATATGAATAATAATTGTATTTGGAGGAGTTCTTCGACTGGTTTCTGCCCAGCAGCTTGTGTTGGTAATTTCAGATGTGAGCCCTTCTTTGGATGCTTCCAATGAGTCATCAGAACAGGAAGAAGACAAACAGGGACAATTCTCTACTACAAGTAAGTCTTTCTTACAGGCTCACTGTTTGGCTGATTTAATTACTTCTAAAAATATTTTCTCTACATGTGTTTTAGAGGTAGTGATCTGAAAACAGATGACAAATATTTTAATGTTGGTTTGGGGTTTTTTCTTATTGTCTATTTTATTCCCTTAAGACTAGCAGAACAGGAAATAACCTTCCACTCATCTAACCTGGTTGATTTTAAATACCTACCAAATTCAGTGACATTTCCTAACTCGTCATCTTCAAATTAGTTTCTTGACTTTTCTCTTGAGTGTAGCTTGTTCTGCGAACGTGAGGGCACCCAGGGGATTAGTTAGAGACATGCTTCTGGCATGCTTCTGGGTCACCTCAGTTCTGTGATAAACTGGTAACTGTGACTGAAATTTATAGTCATCCTAAAAGAAAATATCCAAGAAGTAGAAAACCTGGTTTCCTTGAGCTGTTATTTCAGAGGCTGAAACATGACAAACTTTAGTGAAAGTATAGAGAAAGCCATAGTTACTTCCATTCTGCAGGGTGGAATTTAAAGCATTTGGAAATACTCTGTTCATTACACCAGGTTGCCTCTTCTTTGCAGGTTGTCTGGTATTGCTAGGAATGCTTTCCTGTGTTCAGTATATGCAATGAAGTTTTATCAGTTAATGAAATAGTAGGAAAAATGCAAAAAATGAGCCTAATAAGAATAACACACTGTCATTGAGACAGGACATAAGCAAAGAGTTAACTATGTCCACGTTATCAGTTGGCAGTTTTCTGATCTCCCAAACAATGCTTCCAGGCAGTGATTTCTATTATTTGCATTAGAAGAAAGCTAATAGGTTCTCATCAAAAACAAGACTCATATTACTTCACGTTATACAGATACAGTTAAAAGATAAGCCAGTCCTCTGAAGAACCCAAATTGTATAGATATATTTTTATATACATTGATTATTTTATCTCTTACCTTCCACAGGTTCATTCTACGCCTCATGTAATATGCATAAACTCCTTC
The DNA here is from genome assembly GCA_013397865.1 of Struthidea cinerea. Lineage (NCBI taxonomy): Eukaryota > Metazoa > Chordata > Aves > Passeriformes > Corcoracidae > Struthidea > Struthidea cinerea. Next base: position 94,559 of record VZTI01004085.1, on the reverse strand, counting down.
AATAAAGAATTTTGTTATTAACTGGGAAGAACTTCTTTATTATTCTTATCTGTTTTTCAGGTAGTGTCAGGTCAGACTTCGCACAACTGTTTAGTTTCTGCAGAAGAAAGCTTTTATTGTGTCGAGGATAATTGTTTTTTGTATTTTTAATTTATTGGAACCTTTGTTTCCCACATAGTATTTTGTAGCATAGAAGTTGTAGCAGTTGAAACAGAGAAGTGGAACAGACCATTAAAAGGGGTACTTGCTGCCTTTATTGCTGTTGCCTATGTTTTGAAACATTAATTACCAAATATACTTAAATATAGTATTTTCAATTTTTAAATTATAAAAATGTAGGTGTTTATTACAGTATTAAAATTTAGCTGATTGGGCTTTTAATATCTGAAATGTGGGGATGACAGCATGACACAGTGTGAGGGACATAAAAATCTTTATGAGAAATTATCATGAGAGGTATCAGAAATGTGACTCTTGTCTGATATTTAAACTGCAGACATTAAAACATCGTCCCTGACATACAAGTCGATACTGAACATTTCAAAGATCCAGGCAGATACACGGCAAATTGAATGAAATTCAGTGTGAGGGATAGTAACCAAATATAAAATATTTAATAGGAGCTACTTTGGAAAGCAGTAATGCTGAAAGGGACTTTAAGGGCCAGTAAATTAGATAAATGGAGCCAACAAGTCAAATGCTACTTTGGGCTGCATGTGTACATGTGTCTTGTCAAGGAACTATGAAATATAGCAGCTGTCACTAAGACTTCTCTGATGAGTCACTTCTGAGCATTTCAACACTGGGGATGTATAAAATCAAAGAATCTGAGTAGTGCAAAATGCAATTGTGTCTTTGGGACTTGTTATTCAAGGAAAGGTTTTTTTAAAAGGCCTGAATCTGTAGAGAAAGTCTAAGTTGTTACTCAGATAATTGAAACAAGTATGGGCTGCAGGGAGGGAGGAGCTCTGTAGGTCTCTACCATCCCGGGTGATGCTGTCATCACCAGGAGCGCAGTGCAGAATATACAGCAGAACTGTCTGCTGGCAGGCACAGACCCAGCAGTGCTGGTTCAGGGGCTGTAACTGGCAGTCTGAGGAATTTAAATGTGAAATCAGAGACAGTTCCTAAACAGTGTAGTCATTCAACATGGGAATAATTTGCCGAGGGACTGTAAGTCCTTAGTACTTGGAGCCCTTGTGCTATGAGGGTTAATGTGAGGGTCGCTGGTTGAAACTTCTTCTGACTGTGAAGGTGATCAGACTGGATGGGTGCATGGACTCTTTCTTTGCTTCTGTAAACCTCTTATGTTTCTATTGACTATTAAATTTTTCCAACTTGCCTGTTTTAGAGTAGTATGAAGCAATAAATGAAGTGGTAGAGGTTTTATGGCTGCAATTGTTTAAAACCAGCCAACACATTTGAGTATATACTACAGAGGACGTGACAAGCATGTGATTATTGATTGATGTTCTTCATCAGTTTGTAGTCAAAGGAAATAACCCAATAGATCTTTCCATCTCTGACTCGTGTGTATTGTCTATAGATGTAACAGCTGCCCTAAACATTTGGCAACTGGCCAAAGCTGAAAAATTAACACTAAAAAATTAATTTTATATAAGCTAATAAGGACAAAGGCCATTCAATTTCTTGTTTATGCAGAAAGCTTATTGAATCTGAAGATGATACATCTGGGAATAAGCTGGTGGAATCCATTTGTAAAGTAATAATGCCTACACATCACAGAAGGACTTGTGTAATAATCAGTTAGTCATTAAATAAAGGGGATTTTTGGCAGAATATAGGTCAAGATATTTATCTATGGTAACCGAAACAGACAAACGTTTATTAAAGATTTAAGCAAAGAAATTGAAGAAATCTACATCTAATCAAACTGTGCCAAGATTAAATGAGAATCTTCCCTTTATTATCCTCCTGCATTGCTGCCCTCCCCTGACAAGGTGTTAATCACACCTTCTTTGTCTGCTGTATAGTTTGCACTTCAGATTCCAGGTGTCGCAGGGTCTGTTTCTTTTAAAGTTTTTCATCTATTCCAGTGTGTTGGCTTTTCTGCCTCAGTTGGAATTTGTAGTCTTTTGATGGGTCCAGACAGATCTAATTTTTCGGTTCCTAGAGCTCTTGATTAAGGGTGGACACTGCTAATTAATCCACTTTGCATTTTGAGTGGCTGATCTGCAAAGTCTCTGTCAGTGCAGTGTGTCTCACCTGTAATTATATTTCATCTCCTCTGTTAGAAGCAGGCTTTGCTGAGTACTGCCTCTGGAAAATTTTGAACTGGGGATGTAGTGTGTCTCTTGAGCATTGTCTGTGTGTCTTGCCAAATGCATGACGTGGAAATTGAGGTAAGGCCTGGGGAACTACAGGCTGGTCAGTTTCCCTTTGTTGCTGGGCGAGATCAGGGAGCAAGTCCTCCTGGAAACTGTGCTAAGGCACATGGAAAATAAGGAGGCGATTGGTGATAGCCAACATCACTTCACTAAGGGCAAATCATGCCTGACAAATTTGATGGCCTTTCATGACAGGGTTATAGTGTTGGTGGATAAGGGAGGAATGATTGACATCATCTACCTGGAACTGTGCAAAGTGTTTGACATTGTCCTCACAACATCCTTGTCTCTACACTGGAGAGCCATGGATTTGATAGACGGACCTCTTGGGTGGATGCTTGGACTCAAAGAATTGTGGTCAACATCTCAATGCCCAGGTGGAGGCCAGTGAGGAGTGAGTGAAAGTCCTCGGGTCCGAAACAGAACCTGTGCCGTTTAACATCTTTGTTGTGACGTGGACACAAGTGGGATCCACATGTGATCCCAAGTGGGATCAAGGGCACCCTCAGCAGGTCTGCCAGTGACACTGAGCTGTGAGTGATGATGGAGGGAAGAGATGCCATCCAGAGGGACCTGGATAGGCTGGAGAGGTGAGTCTGCACAAATCTCATGAAATTTGACAAGACCAAGTGCAAAGTCCTGCACCTGGTTTGAGGCAATCCTTAACTAAAAATTAATGTGAGGAGAATTCTGCTTGTCTAAACCTTACAGACTGTTTCTTTAGAATAGAACTAACAGTGATTTTCTTATCCATGGGCAGGAATGTGACTATTTTGAGACCACTGGAAAAAGTTAAATTGCTTTGAAACAAATGTAAATCAGGTGCTATCATTGTTCATTGAGAACCAGAGAAATTGGGCTTAAATTTTGATATGAAACAGTATATTAGCCTTACTGCAATAGATCAGTGTTTTTAAATACATTTACAAAAGCATTTGGAGTGTGTAAAAGGCCGCCTTCCCTTTCATTATCTATTGCAGTTGTGTGCTACTCTTCTTCTGTGACTGCTGCATCTAGTGAGGCAGAGGAATGTACTGAAGGCATTTTATTGTCTCACACTGGAGCATTACACTTCATGACTGCCCTATCAACATTAAGGCATAGGAAACAATGACCCTTGGCCCAGAATTTTTTTAACAAGGTCCAGAACTCAAGTTATATGTCAGTCTGGTTTTGTTTTAAAAGCACAGCGAGTGAATGTGACTGCAGCGAGCTCCAACAGCAGTGTGTTCTGTGAGCTGGCAATTACAGGGCATCCGAGTAGCTCAGTCCAGCTCAGCACTGGTGGCAAAGCCCAGTCACAATTTGTTTTCTTTAAAAAAGTAGCAGTAATTTCATTTGGCTTCTGACTGTTTCCTTGGGCGAAAACATTTGTTTGAACTGGGAGTTTTACCTGAGGAAGGGCTGCATTTTTTGACATTCATTGAGCCAGTTGCCAGAATAGGAACAGAACATGATCTTATGCTCTAGAAGTTCTAGAATTCAAGCACTTTACTGGCATCATCAGACTTAGTTCTGCTATCTCATTATGAGTTAACCTGTAAGTGCTAATAATAGCTCATGGCAAAGGCACTCATTATGTGTAAATACATGTGACTAAATTAATTTAATTATTGCTATGATTTACATGCTGACTAATCCATACATTTTATGAATGAGGAGGTTTCAGCCCTGTTGTATAAACCCATTTATATGGGAGCAGAATTTGCTTCATCATGTTGTTACAGTGAATACTGAACTCTCTACCTTTATTCTTCATACAGGCAAAGATCACAGAGAAGTGAGCAGGGGAATGAAATAAGAGTATGTGTATATTGTGTATATTACTCTGCCATGAAATTGAACAAAACATGTTCCCAAGGAAGTTGGAATAGTGATCTTCTGTATTGTGAACAGAAATGTGCCAAGGGAAAGAGATCTGGAACAAAGGAAACTCATGTTCCTATATTCTTCAGTTAGTATAAACATTCACTGGGAAATTAAAGGCTTCTAGCAAAAAGAATTTAACAATGTGTTGCCATCTCTGTTAGACTTGAATCTTCACAGCCCTCTGAATATCGCCGTGTGCCTGCAGCTGCATTTTCAGTGTTGTTTAATTTTTCATGTGAAACAATACTGCTTTTCTGTATTTATTCTCCTTCTCTTACGATAATGATCATTAGTCTAAGAGCATCACATCTTGTTATCAAAAATATTTCTAGTGTCAGAATTAAAGGTCTTTATGCATATACATTATGTTATAGTCACTGATTGCATTTTCTGCCTGTGATCTCTCCCTCAGGTCATTTTGAGTCCACAGAATACACTGTGCCACCATGATGACAAACTATTTGATGTTTCAGTTAGTTTTAATCGTTCAGTGTATAACCTTAAGCCTTATATATTACCACTATTCAAACCTTGTTCTTACAGTAGTATTAAATTCCTATTGGCAATTCTGTGGTGCTCATCACTATGATATTCAAATACTTCATATATGTTTATGTATTTCTCTGTGAAACCATGGGGGGTATTTACCTCCATTTTATGGGTAGGGATTCACATACATATAAATTAAGGGAAAAATACCTGCTAAACTTGGGCATCTGGTTTAAACTGCTCAACACCTGATTTTTTTTTAGACTACTCCAAATATTAACTTCAAATATTAGTGCAATATATGACTAAGAATAGCTGTCACTGATTTAAGTTACAACTCTGCAGATTTATAAAAAAAGCAAAATAAGAAGTGTAATTATCATCTGGCATCAGTTGGTTTTGAGCAGTTTCTAACATCTAGGTTCAAATATTACCATTTACTCTACTTGAGCTGGCAAAGTTTGATAGCAGTAGGAAGCTGTCATCTTCTCTTTGAAACCAGCAGTGAAAGGAAAAGAAATCTATGTATTGATGTTGGGTTTCACAAATGTTAACTGGAAGCTTTTTTTTTTTTGCTTTTTTTTTTTCCTCTCCACTCCTTTCTTTGAGGTTGAGTTCTTTCCCTGGTCTTGTCCCAGGCGCTTTCTTTCCAAGTCTGAGCTTTGCCCCAGAGCTTTTCTCTTACTTAATTTCTTCCTTATGGACTTTGCATTCAGTTTCTAGTCATCGCAGCAGTCTTCAAGAGGTCTGATCTCACTGTTCCTGCTCAAATTGTTCTTGTGCATTCTCCCTTTCTCTCCTTTTCCATTTATTCTGTTTTAATGATTCCCCCTCACTTCTTGTTTCTATTTATCCGTTTTCTATCCAGATGGTTTCATCATATCTTCTCTCTTCTGTAGTAGTTTCAGTTGGCTGTCTGTCTTCTCCATCATGCTTAAGTACCTTTAAGCTGAGGTCTTTGGGAGTGCAGAAGGAGGAAACCTCTGGCAGGCTCATTCCCTAGTGCTGTACTTGCCGGATGAGTACAGGGAGCAGCGAGAGCAGAGACCTGAGCACTGTAGCCCTGGGCTAAAGTCTCCTCAGCCTCTCCACAATGTGGTGTGAGCATTTTCTGGTTGCCCAGAGGCCTCTGAGGACTTGTGTGCATTCAGTTTGGATGCAAGACTGACATAAAGGCTAATGCTATCACAATTTGCAAATCTCCTGTTCCAGCAACAGCTGGGGACCCTGGAGCATTTCAGAGGAACAGTCTCCAGTGACATATGTAAAACACATCATCCCTGGCATCATCCTCAGGGATGTCCAGGTGAATCCGAATAACCCTCCCGCTTCCCTGAACACCCTGTGGTAGGGACCTGGTATGAGAGGTTCATTCCAAATGGTTAAAATTTCAGAAAAAACAGCCAAATGTCATATCGCAGTAAGGAATCTGTTAAGAAGAGTAGACAAACAGGTTAAATGATAAACCAGCTTCCTACAACTTCCCCCTGAAGACAATGCTTTCAAAACTACTTCATTTTTTGAAGTTCTGTAACATTAAGCTAGTGATCTCCATACCCTTGCTCTCCATAACATTCAGAGCTTGTTGTAGTCTTGTTTTGTAAATCCATACACTGGTTGATGTAATTTCTGCACACAGTACATAATAGTAGATTGACAGCATTAAAAATATATGTATACACACATATAGATCTCAGCTCAGTGAAAGATGTGATGTGTGGCCTGAGGCTTTTTTAATTTACAGGTAATGTGATGGTTGTTTCCTGATTTTCAGCTGTGTAGTGATTATCATGCTATAATTTCCATTTAAAAAATAGCCAGTGAACAGTCATATTGCAGTGTTTTACATAAGTGTTTCATTCTTTAAATATTCCAGTAGCCTAAACACATTCACCAAGAAGTCAGCGTGATTGTACACCAAATAATTCACCTGCTCTGCTGGAGAGTTGAGACAAGTCCTGCCCATTGTTGCCTGCTTTCTGCATGAAGCATTATCCAGAGTTTACTGAAGAGTTCTGTTTTATTAATGGGTGTGGATGACACACATAATCTAACCAGGGAGTATGAATCGTTCGTTTGGATTGCTCTCATTTGTTCTGACACACATCTGATGGTTTGAGAAGCACAGTATTCCAGGCAACCTGTCCTAACAGCTGGGGGGAAACAAAAAAAAGTCCATTTCTGGTGGAATCAGCTTTATTTAGGAGCACTAACAAGAGTTGTATCCTATAAAAGAATGCAAAAGCCTGAGTTTTAATTTCTATTGCTAAGATGTCTGGATTTATCTGTAGTTCTGTTGCAGCATGTCTCACCCTAGTTCCTTTCCTAAACTGTGATTGAGCCAAATGCATTTTTCCATGCAGCATCATGCATAATTTGCAAGAAATTCTGTGCCCTAACCTATGCTTATCTACATTGATGTCCTTGAAAAATGTGCATTTAATGAATATGAATGTAATTATTCCCAAGAGTACAAGTATTTGTTTATGCTGCTGGTTGTGCTTCCTATAGAAAGCACTATTTTTGCTAATAATTACTTTAAAGTTAATATTTCCTATTACTTTGAATTATTTATGAAATTAAGCATGTGCTGCCACTTAATGACCAGACAAATGGAGAAAACATCCTTGATCTTCAGTTTTATTGGTTGAGTTATACTCTTAGAAAGTGAAAATCCCACATTCTCTGTGTTTTGTGGTTACTAAAAGCTACAAACTGATACTGAAAGGAACAAGATTTTGCCTCGGCAGATTTTAGTGTACTTCTAAAGGCTTAGCTGGGGTTCACCTCAGCTATTCTACAGTGCCTTGGCACAGAGCCATTGTCCAAGTGGGCTAAGAGACCCATTGCCACATTTCCTCCTCTGAAAAGCGAGACTGTGGAGGAATTTGTTCTCCCCCTGTTTATTTCTCTTCATCATCTCCATGCATTGAGAAAGGAAATACCTCCTCTTTGTATTTCTGTCTAGGGCCTTCTATCATCCCTAAGTCTACTCACTTCCTCTGCCACACTTTAGGATAAGAAAGATTCTCCTTTTTCACGCCTACATTTTGTCCGTCTGTGGTCTTAAACGGTTTCCTGTCACTTTTCCTCAAGAGGAATGTAGTTTCTGAACATAGACCCAAGTGTGGGCTCTTGACATCTTTGTGTTCCTCTAGAATATGAAACTCAAACTTAGCAGATGTAGTGCTTTCCTTCCATCCTTCACAGCTCTCTGAGCTAGCAGGTTTGTGGTGGCCCTTCAATCCTTCAGTTTATACTTTTTTCCTCTGTTTTTCAGGCTGCTGAAATACTTTATAAGAGACGTAACACTGTCTGTCTTACTGAAAACTCTCTGCCCCTTGTAGTGTGTGTTCACCAACCACCACAAAGATGCATTGCAAGAAGTGTTCAGTATGCTGTTCCTCTAGAGGGTCTCCTCCTCAGGAGTCTTCAGATCACTTTGAGGCCTTCCTAGAGGTCACACATGATGTATTAATAATGCCAGAGAAGGGCAGATGAGGCTACCAGCAAGCCTGTCTATACAACCATTATTAGTTTTAGGAGTTTGTGCCAGTAAAACTAACAGAGGGGAAAAAATCCATAAATAGAAGCAGAATTTCTGCAGCCTTCCTCTACCTGAAGATTTTTCCTATGGCATTAAAGTAAAAGAAACTCAGTATTCTAGTCCTGTCATAGAGGCAGGTTTATAATCTGTTATGATCCACTGGGGTTGGAAATTCCTGCTTTTTTAACACTGGCGGGGGACAAGGATTGACTGCTTGGCTTGGAGGGCAGACTGGCTTCCAGGTTAAGAGGGAAGAATATACTGGACTTGAGAAAATCTGATGATCTTCACTAAGAACCATATATTTTGTTTATAAACCAGATTCAAGTATTTTAAATTAGTAAAAGTTAATCATTGAAAAGCCTAATTTATTAGAAGCAAAACCGTTCAGCTCAGGGATATTAACGTCCTTATATTGGCTTTATGTTAATTAAGGAGTATGAAATTCTTTCTTCACTTGGATACTAATTTTAAATACTACTGCTCTGTTTTTGTGTATTGGAAAAAAACCTCTGTCTTCATGGAGAAGCTTTAGAAAATAAGATCCTGTTACTAAATTGTTATTTCAGAAATTGTGGCAATGTCCCTCTGAATGCTTTTAAATAATCCAGGAATTGTTCAGTTCTGTATCATATGGCTCGAAAGCATTGACACAGGAGTGGAGGAGTGGCCTCAACTCTGCCTTGGGTGGCTGTGGTTAACCCCAAGCAGCTCAGCTGCATGTAGGTGCCTACTCCAGATCAGAAATACCCTTCACTGGCGTGATGCAGTGGCCTCATGCAGCAGGAGCTGTGGTGATGTGTTGTGAAAAGGTGACAGAGGAAACAGGGACAAAAGGACAATGTACAATGAAATAAAGATGCACATTAAAGCTGAGAGAGGGAGATGGGGATTACCCAGAAACAAATTGTGGTGGAAAGAAGAAAGAGGGGGGAAATAGTGGGAGTCTTTAAAAAAATTAGTAAATAAAAAAGGTGTGCCTGCAATCTCTGTAATTGTGGAAAGAGGTTGCTAAGAGAAACTCATGTGAAGAGCATGTAGCTGGTGGAAGCCAGGCTTAAAAAAGAATAATGAGGTCCTGAAGATGCTGTAGGAAACGACATACTCCCGCGCTGTGCACTTTGAATCCTAGATATGCTATTGAAGTGATTTATTCTTTTTCCATGGATGAAACATGTAGGAAATGTTTGTATTCCATCCAGCAGTGAATGCAGTCCCATCAAACAACCTCTTTAAGCAGCAGTTTCCCTGAGCTGACACCTGTCTCAGTATCCACAAGAGTACTTAAAAATGCTGCCAAAAAGTGAGAAATATATTATTAACATGGTTCTCACAGAGCATTTTTCAAATGGATGACAGGTCAGGACATAAGAATGTCTTTCTGCATTAGAAAGTGCATTACCTCCATTTTGCTGTAGCACAATTCTACAGTGAAATAGTTAATAAGGGATCTTGGCATTTAAGTGCTCATAATCAGCCATCCAGGTTTCCTGTCAGAAGCTACAGCAGGCAGTGAGGGTGCCCTGGTTGTCAGAGTCCGCCCAGGCCAGCCCTAAGCAGAGCACGGAGGATATCAGCCGGACACACCCTGAGGCACCTGTCATGATGTCTCCAAAGTTTATTCTTTCTTTAAGAAATTTGGCAGGAAGTAGAGCCTATTTCAAACTCAAAGTACAATGTATTTTATTTGTGGAAGGTAAAAAAGATGGCTGAATCATAACATTATGAATTTCATGTGTTCTCTTATTTCATGGCTTGCAGGAGGTGGTTTTTTTTGCCCTTCCTGGCTGTTTGCCCAGAATGACAAAAATACATAGCGAGATGATTAAATAAAAAGAAGTCTTCTTGTCTTAAAATACTTTTCTTCTGAAACCATTTCTACACAAGAGTCCCTGTTTTCCCAGCTCACACTCAAAGCTGGGGTTGACTTCAGTGACTGTACTGCTAGGTGGAAACTCTTACAGGATGGCTCCTCCGATTTCCTTACATGTTTGCATTGGGAATGGGATAGTAGAGAAGAGACAGCAGGAAAAGAGTGTATGACTACCCTTAGTAGTTCTTCATGGTTCCCATTCAGTCAGCCTGTATTCCACGGTCCGTAGCTCAATTAAATTAAGTTTCTTTGCTTGCTTTTTTTTCTTGTAAACTCAGTCTGAGGTTGAAAAACTAAATGCATAGGTATGTGCCAGATGACTTCTATGTTTTCACTTCAATTCTTTTTTTAAATTCTATTTTGAATACTGTGGGCACGATTAGAAGTCAGTTCCTATGTGTTGGTAGGTTTTGGACTGGGAGCACTGCAGGGGTGGGAAGGGCACTGTTCCTTATGTTACCCTGAAGCTGTTCTTTCATCCCTCTTAAAATACACTCAAACCATTGATCACCCTGACTGCCCCCAACCTGCCATCTCTGTGATGGCCTGGTAACCCTGTCTCTGCTCAAGATCAGAACTGACCTATATAAAAAATAGTTCTTTTTCTCTGTTAATTCTCAGTGCAGAACCCTGAACTAGTTCACAATGCAGTTGTACAGGGGGGCTAAGCCAGGTGAAGTAACCAGAGGAGGTCAAGCGGAATTGTGGTTTCTCCAACTTTTCTCTCACACATTAAATTAATTTAAAGTATCCAGCTTGTCTGCAGATTTATTAATTGACATGTGATCAGTGAAGACCTGCTGATGGATAATGAAAAGTTGGCAGGGAATTAAAAAAAAAAAACCCCAGCTGTAGCAAATGTGCTTGTAAAATCACATTTGGAAAGCCCACTAGATTTTGTTTTCAACAAGTTTTGTCTTCCATTTAATTGTTTTGATTAATATCTCAATTTATTTGTATTCTAGCACAGCTAATGAAATTATAAGCTCTTACATCACAGGAAAGGCTGGCTCTCAATAGATTTTCCAAGTGTGAAAGGCTGCAAGCTCAATTTTGCAACATTAGTCTTTCCTTCACTTTTCCCATCCTGATGGTTTTCTGTTCATGGTAATACACTGTGAGTCAGAGGGTGGGTTTCAAGCTCATGCAGCACCTTCTGGCTTGACCATGTTCCTTGCTTAATGGCTTCTTTTTACCCTGTAAAAAGGTACTTCACACTGCTGTGTTATCATTTCTCAGATCAGTCTATTTGTTTGGATTCCATTTGGGTTTTGAGAGGTGTAGAGGGAAGATCTAGCCTAATATGCTCAGGCTCTTCATGTAAGTTGGGCCTTGCCCATCAGTTCAAACTTGTCACGTCTATTTTCATGTAAGTTTAGTTTTCATGAGTGGAACAGAAAAGAAGAGATAACTTACTTTTATTTGTGTTTTATGCTCAGTGGTTACTTTCATTGATGCTCTCTTCCTTTCTCCTCCCCCACATTTCCATTATGGCTGAAGGCTTGGAAATGACTGGTGGAGGTTGACTGCTTAGTACCAGTTTCCCCAGTAGCACTGAGATTGTTTCTAGACACTCAGGAAGGTGGGAACTTGCCTCTGTGACTTTTCACTGCCGTGAGAGGTCCTCAAGCTCGGCTATCATAAGGTCACAATTCTGCAGAATTATTTTAAAAGGTCAGTTGAGAAAAAAAATCCTCTCTTTTCTCTGAGAATACATATAAATATCCTGTGATTTTGTTCTCAGTTAAACTGATGATAAAAGAATGGCAGATTCTGCTGAGCGAGTTGATCCATGTCCAGTTGTTTTGACAATATATTTGTAAAATACCCATATTCCTTTGCAAACATATTTCTGATTTCAGTGGGGAGAGAGAGGCCTCGGTGGTCTTATCAAAGGTGCTCTTGGGAATTCAACCCTACAGCTAGTTTTCGTATCTTTATTTTTCTACTTTGTTTTCCAGTCACCAAATGCCACAGCTGGTGCCTGCCTGAGAAAGGCCTCTCCCCACTGCTGATGGCGATGCCTTTGGATCTCACTTAGTACTTAGGCTCAGTCAGCAGAGCTGGAGCTTTAAAAATTGGCATTTGCATCATTTTCTTCTGTGTGTTTGTGCATGCTGATCTTTTAAATCCACAGCAACAGACGATACAGGAAAATCTTTCCCACTAGGCTTTGCAGTTCTGTTACTGGGTTGTGAAATCTCATTTTCTTCTGCAGCATCTAATTCAAAGATGTGGTAGAGCTGACTCCTAACAACTTCTTAGATTAATATTTTTCCTAATAGTTCTACTAGCTAAAAATATATCTAACAGTCTGTCAAGGCACATAAGAGATGTTCTTCATACCCTTTGAGTACCACAGAAAATCTGAGTGTAGAATACATCTCCTTATCTCTCCATCTGTGTTCATAAATGTGTGGGGTTTTTTCTGGTTTGTTTTTTTTCCATGTAAACTAGTACATTTGGGAGGAGCAGCTTCAGTCTCCAGTTTACATTTAATAGTAATGATCAGTAAAAATTTTGATTCTTATAAAAGACAATCTTGAAATCAACTTCCTAGGGCTGTATTGCTGGGATTGGTATGATCACCCCAGCCACACCGTTCCCTCAAAATTCCTGTTTGCTGTTGTGTTCCTGTTAATTCAATTATCCAGAGCCGCTTTATTTAATTTCCTCATGCCTGTTTTGTTCTGGGGTTTGTGGAAGAGGATTGAGGCGGGGCGTATGAAGTGTTTTCTCTGTGGCCTCCGGAGCACGTGTGGGAGTGAGGAGAGCTGAGACAAGTTCTCCAGATGTGCTTGGAGCACTGACAGCTCTTCCCTTACCTCCACAGAACATGACAGCTCTCAAATGCAAATCATTCTCCAGTAGAAGCATGAAACCCTCTCTGATCCCTGTGTGTCTCATACAATACATAGGTGCCTCGGAAGTATTGGGCTATGGCAAAGCAAATCATATTAATAACAAGAAAGTTACCTCAAACCTTATTAATAAACATAATTGAAAAAATGCATATTAAATTTGAAAGTCAGGTTGAAATGTCAGACGAGGATTTCTCGTGATATTTACTGATGCAAGCTTTATTTCCTGAATCTCTGAAGTGAAAGAAAGGGTAATTAAAGGTGCAACTGCAAAAACATCAATGACTAACATATCACAAGAGGAAAATTTGGGCTCTTCAAAATGGAAAAATCTTACCCATACAGTATGACTTAGATGACAACATAATAGGTGTACTGGTTGTTTACTGGTTGACAGCCCTTATTTCTAAACGCTAACCTAATTTATTAGAGATTTGCATTCAAAGGAAGTGGTGGGCTTCAGGACAACAACAAGCAGAGTTAAATCACTATGGTGTTGTTAATTGAATATGGTTTTCATCAAAATCTGGACTTCTAGAATCATAACCCTCCAAAGAGCCAGAGCAAGAACCTGTGTGTTTGGGATTTTTTATTTTTAATATTACAAGATATGCATTTATCTATTAACTCTTCCTGAGTAGGATCTTTTTCCTTATTCCATCAGTTCTTGCGGAGTTGAGGAGGGATATTTGATGTTTTCAGTTGAGTTGTATTTTCTTTATGATATTAGAAGATTCTCATGTAAAGAAGGCAAAGACCACTGTTTTCTTTTCCAAATGTAAATCTACTTTAATTAATGTGAATGAGAAAAATTGCCGTCAGATTTAAAGAAAAGGAACTGACTTCCTCTGTCAAGTATCACTTGGGAAAATAAGTAGAGGTGCTTCAGGGTATAAAACAACTGCCAGCAAGTTCTGTTGTTTATGGAGAGGAGGGAGATGAAGAGAATTTCTAATAAAGCGTTTTCTTCTCAGTGAAGGAAAACTGATAGCTTCCAACCAGTTAGTTCAAAAGCTGATTCAGTATTGAAATTGTAGTTTTCTGATTGTCAAATTTAAGTCAATGTAAAGACCATTGCAAGCTCTGGTTTCCTTTGGGAAAGAAGCTGCATCAGCACTTGTATTTGCTGATCTATGTTACAAATCAATATTTTAGTAACCATAAGTACAATACAATTTTAGCTTTCACCAAAAGAATTCTTCAAAATGAGTTAGTTGTGACTTTTAAAATATGAATAAATAAGAGCCATAACTTAAATTGACAAAAAGAGCGAAATTAAGTCCAAATACTAAACCTTTCCTAATTGTCCCTATAAATGAATTCTCTCCTATAAAATCTGATATTGTCAGATGTGAGTTACAAAAGTCATTTGTTACAGAATGTCAGCCTTAACTGTAATGAATGTTTTGTCATTCTGTTTCACACTCTTGAGTGCTTAAATCACTATTTCTTTTCAGATTTATCTTTCTCTATTGATTTTTCACAAACATTATTATTTTTTTCTGTGTCAATTAGACAGTATATAGAATATAGCCTCTCATCTCACATTAAATCTTTTCCCCCCAAACCTAAAATATAATGGGAAAAACACACCTTTAGGAATGCCTCTTACATTCTGCTGCAGACTTAGATTTTTTTTCCTGAACTCTCATAAAGTTGGGTTTTTTTCTTGGTGGATGGATTTGGTTCTGACTTTCATAAAGATTGCATTTCGTGTCTTCTGCTGGTGTTTCTAAATACTGTTACTAAAAAGCCAAGCAGGTTTAAAAGGGGGCGTTGTCAACAATTTCATTCTTGCATGCATAGCATGGTGTTTACATGTGTTTAGTATGTGCACTTATTTGTACAAAGTTTGATACAAGACTTGGGCTGAGAAATAGATTTAGGGACGAGTTTTTTCTGCTTCTCACAACATGATAAGTGATTTGTATTGTTTACTGTCATCTAGTGTTTCTATACTTCTTTTCTATCCACATGTTCTAGAACTGACTGTATGTGTGGGCATATCAGGTTCATTATTTTGGTCATTTCTAGCAAGTATTCAGTAGTGGGACAAATGGCATAGGAGATAACTGGAGGAAAAGGTAGTATGCAAAGAGATTCATTTTCTTTTTTCTGAACGATGTCTATGTACGTGAACATTCAGTGTTTTATTGTGTTAAATGGCAATGGTGTTGAAGTAACTTTCCTATCGTTAGATTATTGGGAAAATTACTGGTGTAAAGATTGTCATGGTTCAGTGGAAAGCTTTGATAGGCATGAGCTGGGGTGGGTTTGTTACTTGGGAGAGGAAAGAGCTGATTTCAGCATCAGTTTACACCACAGGAGGAATTATAGAGGGATTCAAGGGCCAGTGGAGCTGTGGGGGGTGTGTGCACAGAAGAGGTCTTGGCTCATCCTGCTGCACCCCAGGTGTTTGCTGAGACACCATTCTTCTGAGAGCATAATTCCTCTGTCACTTCATTGGAGAGAGATGCAGCTCCACAATTTGGCTGAACTCATAAGTGTCCTTGGGAAAACCATGCATATGGAATTCAGTGACCTTTTTCTAGTTAATAGGCTAAATTTGTATAAGCTATTTTTGACTTCAGGGAAACTTAGGTCTTACGAAATTTTCTTTTATTTCATTTTGTACAATATTAAAAAGAAATTAAATTTTATTGTTCTGAACATGTTTTAATTAAATGAGCTGAGTTTCATTATATGCAAATTTATTTTCTGACATATAATGATCTCTGCATGTCAGTAATAGAAGTTTGGTGTGATTTGTTCTTAGCAAACAGTGTATTCAATGGATTTAGCTTTTCTGCATAATTTTTCTGAGAATATCATATAGGACAATAGTAATTTGATCTATAATAATGTTTAGGAATTTTCTAATTAGAACATTAAAATAAACCCAGTAGCTGAAGCAATATTTTCTTAAACAATGTTAAATTAGCAACATACAGCTAATTATGTTGTGTTTCTGTTCAAGAGGATATTACTGAGTTTCTGAAACAAAGCAGAACTAAAAATTAAGTCTCAAATAAGTATTTCCTGAACATACTGACTACAAAAAAAAAAAACAGAATTGTTAGGAAATCTGAATGGATAGCCAGAAGAGTCAGAGTTCACTAGCTCATATCTCGAGATTATATTTTGTATGATCTACAGAAGCTCGACAGAATCCTTCAGGCTGTGCTGTAGTGCAATGTTAGATGGAAAAAGTGGGTGTACACTGGACTTGGATAAGGCACACATCAGTGCTTAGGTATCTGGCTTTCTTTGTTTTCAGGTTGCAAGATGCTGTAGACTGAAAGTTCTGAAATGAATTCTAGAGGTGTGCTGGTTAGCAGCAATAACTGAGTGTTTTTAGGAGCATCGGTACGTGCCGAACTTGTACAGCATCAGTAATTTTGCTGAAAAAGCAAATGTTTAAAAGAGATAAAGTGAATTAGCTGGGGATGTTTTTAAGAGCAGTTGTACTGGAAATGGCTTAGGGATTAAACAAAAGTAAGAGGTAACGTGGTTTTCAGTTGGTTCAGGGCAACTCTGTAGGAAGGCCACTCTTTGGTTACAAACTGGGTTGGCATTTTGAGCTTCACTATCACTGGTTTATTCTGACAGATAAAGTTTTCAGTGGGCACTTACCTTTGTCAGTGCAGCACTATATGAAGTTTTATTAAAAGGATAGTACAGCAGATTACCCATCCAGCTAGAACAGCTAGCAATTTTTTTTATCCTGTCAATGAGGTAACTGAGTCTTTCTCTTTAGTTTGTTGGGGTTTTTTGGCTGGTCTTGGGGATTTTTTGTGGAGGAGTGTCACTTTCCTCATTTAAGTCAAAAGACAAGTTCTTTAATCAAGCTTTGCTTCTTATTGTTTTTCTCCTGTATCTGTGTGTTTTGGACTTATTTTCAATCTAATTCATTAATAATTCAAAATGAATGTTCAGTAGCTTTGCACATGTTTAATTTTTGTTACTAAATTAGATTACTTTCACATTGTCCTAATTATTGGTGTCTTATATTTGGCAAGCCCAGCTTTGTAACACTGTATTTTAATTCCTTGTCAATGAGGTGAGAGGAAAACATTGTTAGCCTCTTTCTATCCAGCTGAGGCCAGGTGTTGTGCATTAACATGTAAGTAGTGCAATTAGGGCCAATTATGATTTAAAAAGAACGTTAAGATCTGCAGGAACACAGTTTGTCACCCATATTTTTTTGTGGTTTCCTGCTTTTGCTTCATTTTTTAGGCATCTGTTCTCACTTTCAGTCTTGATTACAGTAGGGCTTCAAGCTGACATTTGCATCGACAGGTTAGATGTGTGAAGAGGAGAGACTCTGGATGATAATGCAGAAAGAGGAACTTGGGTCAGATTGCAGTTAATCACTTAATTCTCTATTTTATTATACATCTAAAGGATGTAAAGTCTACTGCAAACTGCACAGATCCCAGGGAAGCTGGGATGCTCCCAGCTGCTGTTGAGTATGCGTGAACATAAATGCACCAGGCATTTGGTGGTAGCTGTGGGGATAGTTTTGTAGAAGAATGGTAAATCCGATCAGCCAGTTAGGGACTTCAAAATGAAACTTTACTGGATTTATTCAGTAATGACACACTTCCTGCTGGGATGTCCTGTCAGTTTGCAAAACGTAGTGCTTACACCCTCCTTTACCTTGTAAATTCTGATACTTGGGTACTAGTTACATGCTTTCCTGTGACACTTGACCATCAGTCATAGTTTCTGTCTTTCTGGTTATATTACCCACGTGGGTTAATAAAATGCTTGTATTTGGTGTGTGGCTGTTACTGGTATTGGTTACATGCTACTTTTGTATGCTTCTATTTGAGCTCACGGCAAGCCAATATTATTATTTTCTAATTAGTGGGCTTAAAATTTATGTCAGGTACTCTACTTGGACTACATTTCCACAGAAGCCTGTGCTTCTGCAGTGGTCTTGGAGTCCCTCATAGATGTGAGTTCTTTGATAGCCCCCTTCCGTTGGCAGAGAGCTCTTCCCTACCCAGCGATAGTTGGGACTGAGCATATCATGTCTCACTTTTCACTTGTGACAGGAAATAGTGCTATTTCTTCAGGTGCATGCTGTTGAGAGCATATTTTAGGTATCTGAAAAACAAAAGTTCATCTTTCTCTGCTTGTGAGACAAAAGACGGTGAATTCTAAATAAAACAGAAAAAGGTATTTGTAGTGATATTTGCATTTATACGTGTTTGTGGCAGGAATGCGATGACAAGTAAGATGTGAATCTTTTGTACTAGCTGTTTTCTCACTTTTTCAACATACCTAGAAATTAAGACTGCTTCTTCTGTCTTGTCAGATTTCTTAATAAACTAATGGGGAGGCATAGTTGTCTGACTGCTTTCTTAGGTTCTTCTGTTCTTAATATAATTCAATCTCAGTGCATTTCTGACCAGTTCTTTCATCTCATGATGATTCTGAGATGCAGAGGCTCAAGAAATTCCCATGTGCTGGAAGATGAGTACCTTTCTGTTTGTGTAAATTGACACATTGACTTTAAAGAAAAGCTGAGTACATTTAATATTGACATCAGTGTTATATCTGCTTCATCGTGTGATCCCTCCCAGAATGGTAATGCAAGAAAGTAGTTGAACAGTACAGTTTGTTTTGTATTAATATTTAATCTGATACCAAAAGCACTTAAAGGAGCTGGGGATATGAGTCTTCTAGTAGAAGCAGCTTCTTTGTTGCACTGAGTAGTTGCTACCCAAGTAAATGAAATCAAGAAGTTTGTTCAAGTATCATTAGGTTTTAAAAATTGTTCTGCTGGGAAAGCTTTTGTTTCAGTTTTTGTTTTTAAGGGTTGTTTCTTCAGAGTCAATCAAAAAGCAACTTCCTTGATGTTAAACACAAAGGTACAAATTAAGGCTAATAAACTGATATTGAGTGAGTCAGAGAAATACTGATAAATGTGAATGCCTCTGAGAGCATTCTGCAGCTCTGAGCTGTGGAGGAACTGGACAGCTTTCTAAAGAAAATAAAATCAATGAAACATTAATTATTAATGTTCTGTGATGCTGGAAAATTGGAAGAGCTGAAAGAAAATCAGTGTGCTGCTCCAATCGCAGAGAACAATGAGCACGCCCAAGGTTTTGCAAGCCGAGCTTTCCCCAGCTTTGCCTGCTTCCCTGGGAGTGTGTTGGGAGGTAGTGCTGACAGGGTGATGTGAGGATTTCAGCTTTTGTTGCAAGTAAAATAGTGTTCCTCAGTCATGGGAAGCATGAAATGATTCCCATTGGGCATAAAGGCACTCACAGGGATACGGATGAAAGGGCTTAAGAAAATCTCATAATTTAGAGCTGTACCTTGTTTTTTGGAGCTTTAGTCACTATTTTTGTACAATTCAGTCATAAATACTGTTTGCATCCCTATATGGTGTTCAGTGCCTCATTGATTTGATCATTGGAATGCTGGATTTGACCATTGGAATGTTTGGATTTGACCACGCAGTTTGGCAGCAGCTCAGGCCCACCTCTTAGTCCTGTGGCACAGTGGTGGGCTGCCTGCTTTTGCCACGCACTGCTATTGCCAGTAGCTATTGTTTCTGCACAAATCAGTTGCTCATTGATTAATGGTCTTTGCAGGGGTAGGAAAAGTAGGCACTAATGCTTGCAGCAATCACTTCAGTGCTATTCTCCCCTCCCAAATTATACCTGGGGCATAGGTAACTGACAAGTGCCATGTATATTTGGAAAAGGTCCTTCATTGCCCATTAGGGATTACAGCAAGTTGTCCATCATCTTAATGTGTCAGCCAAACACATTTTTTCCTTCCCCCATCCCAACCACATCGCATTAAGGTCTTTCAAATCTCTTTTCCTAAAGTTTCAAACTTGCTGGAATATTTTGAACTCAGAACTTCCACTCTGAAAAAGACCATGTGCTCATTCATGAGTGCACGCCTCACAGTTTCCCTGGCATTCTGATACCTGAATTCTTAGGTGTTCATGTTCATTCTGTACAGAACAGTGCTTTGGCCATTAGCAGGTAAGTCAGGTCCTGCTGCTGATTGCAGGCCGGACAATTTGGATATGCTCCTCTAGAGCAGCAATATCGAAATCAATGAAGTAATTCCTTTGGATTCCATCTGAGAATCTGTTTTTCTCTCCAGTTCTTCCACAGACAGATGGTCTTTCATACAGCTGGAGAAGCTTTTCATACTGCTATCTTAGATCTCTTGAATTTTAAGGAGGTAGTTTTTATGTTTTCAATTGTCTTTTAATAAGTTTCATTGCGTTGCACAGCACAGCGAGTGGGATGGTGATGTGGGTGCTTTATACACTAATTTTGGCAGTAATACTTTGGAGCAGTGATTTAGATGTCTAGGGATGTTATTGATTGACATTCCATTAGTTTTAAATATTGATAAGAAATCGTTCATTTATTTAATGCATCATTTCTGTCGCCTTGTTTTGGCTATGAAAATAACCGATCTATTAACTTCAAGCACAATGTTTATGGATAAAATCCTTAAGCTTTAAAATTATAAATAATTAGCTGTTGTCACAGCACTAATTATTGTATATACAGTGTCAGCAGGGCTATAATCTATCTGTCCAATATGTATTCTACTCAAATTGCATTAATCATAACTTGCTTAAATGTTAGAAAATGACTCTGCAAAGTACTTGCAATAGCAATTCTTGCAGCCTAGAAATAATGAAGATGTAAATCACTTCTACGCATCATTGCCATAATATTCTTATGATAGGATATGAAACTGCTGCATCCGCTTTTATACTAATATTTAAGACAGATACTCTTTGTGATGGCAGCATGGTGTAGTTCCTCAGTTTATTTCCGACTGTGTAGGGCCATGTCATAGTCAATTGAATGGGTGAATTTAGATTTATTTTTCAAACTAGTCATGAAAGTCAATACTGGTTAAGTATACTCTAAATTCAGAATTACATTGTATACTTTTTGAACATGGCACTTCACATTAGCGTGCATGCTTAGAGTGGCTTTTATCCTATGAAATTCTGCATGTCAGTTTTAATAGTGTTCAGGTTTTTATGTGAATATTATCTTCTCACTTAGTGCAAATTGTCACGGTTTACTCGCTTCAGCAAGGATATGCAATTTTATATGACAACGTATTGCTTCAGGACTTAATTTTGCGTGCACTTGTTTATATTGTGCAATTTGCTTGATTCTTATTTTGCTTTCTTAGTGTTGGAGTCCATGTTCCTTTGTATATTGGCAATACCAGCTGCATCATTGGTGATCAGCTCAAAAGCAAACACTCCCTCAAGCCTGAATGTTGGGAAGCATAAGCAGAGTTTATTAAAGAGACCACCAGCTCAAAGCCTCTCTCCTAATTTCTTCCTGTGGGAAAATGCTGTAGAACAATTTTCTTGTCATGCACGTTCCATTTCAGAAGCTTCTGACTATTGTTGAAGTGATAAACCTGAGCAGCCACACCAGGAGTTGAGTCATGGTACCCGTGGGGCTGAGGCAGGAAGGATGAAGCTGAGCTAGTTTGCTTAACTGTTGAGCTATTTTTTTTTCCAGAGGAAATTTGTGTGTTACATTGCCAATCTATGCCACAAATTCCTATCCAGGACTTAGTAAATATGCAGAAAATTGATATTCTTCCACAATTAATCAAAACAGCAACACTTAGGTAAAGTTTTCAAGCTTGTCTAATATGATCTCAGTGGCACTGAAATTTTTGGAGGCTGTAAATTTCAGTCCTTTTTTGAAGAGTGTCAGTACTTGTAAGACTTGGACTTTGTCCCTGAATTTTGTTTATCACAAGGTTATCAGCCATTTGATGGCTATCATCATGCCTGAGAATCTCAGGAGAAGGGAATTTTAAAAGTGTTTTTATAAACAAAATGAATAAAAGTAAGACAGAGTAATAATGAGGAGCTGCATTTGTCAGCTGCTTTCTGAAGTGTGCCATACTTGTTGCTAGGATAATGGAGAAAATTAATACATCCTGTCAGGACCGCATGACAAGAACACTGAAAAGCTCTGAAGTGACTGTACACAGTGGAATAAAGGAAATCCACTTTGATCTACCATTTTTGATGTTTTATAATTGCACTTATTATCAGGTCCTTTACTCTCTTCTTATTTGACACAAGATCCATTATCAGTGACAGCATGAATGCGAACATGGGCTTGATTTGAAAAACTACTTGGGATGAGGTAATGGGGAAAAAAGGTTTTTGTTCTTAACTGTTGAGAGAAGGAAAAAAAAAATAAATCATTTATGTTAGTGCTATCAGCTAATATCTTCCGAGAAATGCTCCCCTTCCAGTATAATATTGTTTATATGCTGTGTTTGAGTAGAGCTTGTTTAATTAGCTCCCTAATGAAATATTGTGTAACAAAATGGAAATTTATCATTTGCTTTTGTGCCTTTGTTCAGTGACAAACTAGGGCAGGTCACTGTGCCCAGCCTGGACTAGGCACCGTTTTCTTCCATGCTGCATTTGAATAGAACTAATTTAATTTTTTTTTTTTTTTAATGCTGTCTATTGAAGATTTTCAAACAAAGGCATAAAGTGCTGTCCTTTGAGCTTTCCATGCCGCCTGTTCTCTCTTCTGTGTGAGATGAGAAGTACTGCTTCACAAAGAAGCAGATTACCAGGTATCTTGTCTTTTATTGGGCTATAGAGTAGAATTAGACTGTTTTTATAGCATCAGGGGTATGTGCAGAACATGATACATTCAGAATCTATGCAGTCTTTCTCTTGTAGATGAAAAAAAAAGCTAAATTGGTTATTCAAATGGACTTCAAGTTATGCCCAGAGTTTTACTTAGTTCCTACTGCAATCAACAAGAAGCTCCTGTTGGCTATATTTAGCCTACATTCTGTTTACTTGGCTTGGTAGGTAAAGAAATAAATGACCAGAGTACTGGTGACACATTGGTCGGGGCAGACGCGCTGCCCCAGGCGCCAGCCCAGCACAGGGCAGGAGCCCCTGCGCCTCGTCAGAACAGCCTCTGGCTTCAGAGCACAGTCAGTGACAGAGAAATCTGCCTGCCTGACTTCTGCCTTGCATTTAAGTGTTGCCTGTATCGCTATGGTAAAGCGTTAAAATGTAAAATCCCATTTCTCTGTGTGCTGAAACCCAAACATTTCAGGAAATATGTCAATGCCAGTGACATTTCCCCAAAGAAGAGATCTCTGTTTGGAGGTGAAGCTCCTCATAAGAGCAAGAGACTCACACACAGGAAAGGCAGTTGTCAAGATACTCACCTGAAAAGTCAGATAATGGTTTCAAATGATGCCCTCATACCTGGTACACAGTTAGTCTTCTCCCTTCTTCACTGTCTCTAATCTCTTGCAAGCTACTTCACTGCATATAAATAATCAAAGCTGAGCCTCCCATGCTCAGATGAAAGCTGTAAAGGTTGGCTTTCTAGATTTATAAGGAGTCGTGTTTCCTCTGCTTTCTACCCTTAAGTGTTCTCTGCACTGCCTGATTATGTCTGTATGCATTGGAGTCTGGTGAGCCATACTGTCAAGTCTCAGGAAACTTGTCACCCTACATTCACTATTGCCAAGCTTAATAAGACTTAGCACTTCTATAGTGCATTTTTATGTTCAAAGTGTTATAGGAATATTAAATCAAATACTGCTCTCAGCTGAACTGTATCCCCATTCATTGCTCAGTTTTGCTTGACAGTAAGAACTTGGGACAGAAAATAAAGGGCTTCATTGCAGCAGTGGAAGCATCAGCAGAGACTGCGAGAGAGAAGAAATGTGTTACTATGCCCATCAAGAGAGTGCACTTGGCAGTTCCCTTGTGTTCACCTGGCTTATGTGAAAGGAAAATAAGACATTGTCTCACTCCATTTATGCTTTTCCCTTCCTGCATTTGGTTGGGGGGCATCTCAGTGCATTGACTTTAATGATAGGAGCTTGCCACCTATTTTTGGTACACATGAGGACCGCTTGTGCTCTCTGTATGCTTCCAGTAGTAACTCCCTGCAGTCCTGCTCTGGAATCTGTGGCATTCCAGGTTCAGAATTTTCTTATAACTCAAAAAATCTGTTCTGGAAATCTTCCAGGGGATTTTGCATATTCAGTGATGTTGTGAACAATGTCATTCGCTTTATCAGCAGCCATTCAATGATTCTCTAATAATACAACCTGTATATAAGCTTTGTCTTTGACTAGTGCCTATGGTGGGGGAGGGCTTTTATTAGGAGACATGGAGGTTTTTGCTGTTGCTCTGGCGTTGGAAGGGGTTTTCTGTAGGGAAATAGAGTCATTTTTAAAGCAGGATGACGTGTTTGGTTTTGTATAGTTAAATCATGGTAATTTTAGTACTGGCTTTATAGCATGTGAAATGAAGCAAATGCTTCCCAGTGAAGATGAACGCAAACATACACAATGCTGTCATCCTCAGGGATCATCTGGAAGGGGGTGAATCACTAATCAGTAGATGAATAAACTTCACAAACCATTTTACTTTGTATTAATGTTGGAGCCTGATCAATACCATAAATGTCAACTACAGTTTCTGTCATTTAGTTTGGTCTCATGAAGTAAACGTTTTTGCATCAGCTATGCTGTCACATGTGTGCAGCAATGTTTTTAATACTGATGATGTAGCAGTATAATCATATTGTGCTATCGAATTGCAAAGATCCTCACATGAGATGAATTTTAGCTCGGCAGATGTTCTGTCTGCACAGGCTCTTTGGGACCAGTGCCGTTGCGTTGCAGCTTGCAGAGCGAGTCTGGGTGCTGGCACATGCACTGCAGAACTGAGCTGGTGACAGATCCTCCCTTCCCTCTTTTTTCCTGTCTAATCAACAGGACAGAATTAGAGCTTTTGAGATCACTGCAGGCTGTAAACTAGTCTGGAAGTGTCTCTGCAGCCATCTGATGTTCCCTTCTACATTAGGCAAAATTTTCATCTGAATTTGGTCTATGAACTACCGTACAGCTGGCTTAGATTATGTCTTTATTCAGTTCTTCTTTTTTCAGCTGGAACCAATTCATTGACGTGGTTACTCAAACATTTTTCTGCCATGTATTTTTTTCTGCAGTGGGGTATGCTTCATTTTGATAGATATGTGGTGTGTTGCTTTTTCTTCGATATAAGATTGTAAAATACAAAGTGGAGGAGGAGGAAAGCGATGTCTGAGCAGCCCTCTCCTTTTTGATGTGTATGATGTTTTTTTCTTTCCTAATTCTACTTAATGTGAAATTCTGAAAAGTTCCATTTCAGCTGAATGCTGCAACTCAGCTCTAATAATTACTTTTAAAAGTTCATTTTGAAATTGCATAAGCTGAAACTGTCTACTGAGCTTCATCCATTTTTTCCATCCTCTTTGGTAAAAGGTAACTATTGCACATATTATTACCAGCTACTTCCTCCACTTCCCTGGTACGTTTGCTTTGTTTGCATTCAGTCTGGATATTCCATAATAAGGGAAGGCAGGTGGATAAAGCATAGTGCAGTGAACAGAACTAGTTGTTCTATCCTAGTTTCCTGGGTTATTGTGTTACTCAGTGCTGAGATGAGTTTGGCAGAGGGTGCTTTGTTGCTTGGTTATTGCATCATTCCAATTGAAGAGCAGGAGTCCCATTGGTACTGCTCACAAATCTGTATGAGGTTATTTTCCAATATTTGCTAAGAGTCATGTATTTCAAAAGACTGCAAGTAGGCATCAAAATTAGAATTTAAACATCAGTATGAGGCTTAGAAGGAGGCTATTCTGTTCTGGACAGTAAATCATGTGTTGAGTTTCAAATTGCTGCTCAAGTGTCAATACCCAGCTCATTCTGAGATCTGCAAATGAACTATTTCTTCTTTAGCTTTTAACTTTTGAATTACTGGTGGTACATGACTTCAAGGCAGAGCCAATCTTTTTTTTTTCCAACCATCAAAAGGGATTGCCTTAAATTTGTTTCACCAGGCTGAGTAAATTACATGCTTCTCTTATTTTCTCCAAATGTTTTCTGATTAAACTAGCCGTGACCCGATCACATAAGAAGAAATTCACCAATGGCTGGAATTTGGTTCAGGTTCTCTGGCTGGAGCAGGAAGCAATCAGTGAGTGCAGTTTTGCTCCATGCTATTCTAGTAATGTTTTAAAATTAAATCCTTCAAGATTATAAAAATTTGACTTTGTAAATAAACTGAGGAAATATCAGCCTTACTTCTGTACTTTCCACTGGGTGGAAATTCAGTGGAGACTTTTGTGTGTGTGTGTGTAAACATGTATATTGTATATCTACACGCATGTACCTGCAGTTTATATGTAGGGTTTAAACTTAGATACACTGAGATTTGTGTGTGTACTGCCTGCTCACTCTATGTGGATGAATAATTATCTATATAAAATTATACACATAAAATGTTTGCAACCTTCTTCTCTCAATGACAGTTTGTAGCAACAAGTTTCTAGGTTAAGTTTGTTGTTAAAAACAAACAAAACTCACTCCAGAGTATTACTTATTATCAGTTTTAAATTTCTCTCCTAACAGTTTCATTTAATAATGCACTGTACTTGCATTGTGAGTGTAAATAGTTGTGTACCTACTGAGTTCATGATGATGTTTCTTTTTCATTTACATTTTGCTGCTCTTTAGATGACATCATCTGTTTAGTTTAACGTCACTGATCTACTCACCTGTTTGTAAAATCTCTTCTATTTTTAGCAATTTTTTTCTGAAAACAAGTGGCAAGGATAGAACAAATTATTCTACAAGATGTGTATGTGAGGATTTAACACTGTTTGCCTTTTTCCCTTCTGTCCAGTTTGGTTTATTTTCCACGCTGCTACATTCTTTTGCTAAACCTATACACAGAAAAGAAGTTTTCATTGAGCCATTTGCAGACATATCCAGGGCCATTTTCTGAGGACTGGGAGTTAATTTAGATCTCAGCAATCAATTTGAGGTGCCTTGCCTTTGCCATTGTGTATTTTCATCTGCTGATGTATGGTCCATTCACATACCTCTGCTGGACCTTCTTATTTTACAAATCAAAATAAGTTTGTGCCAACCTGTATTTTACTGGTTCAGCGCGTCATTCCTTTCTAAATTGCAAATACAATAACCCTGTTCCTGGAACAGAATCATATACAGTATTGCACAGCTGATATTTTGAAGTGGCAAATTTTCTATTTCTAAATATGTGAAAAGTAGATACACCCTCTCAAACTTGAGCTGTTTTCTTCTGTGGTTACATCTAGCAAACCAAGGCAGAATAACATAATTGAAATCAATGGAGTTAATCCCATATCATGCTGTTGTAACTGGAAAAAGAGATGGGCCCTAAATTTACCCCTAAATCTTTCAAATAAAGCCATCTGCTCAGAAGTTTGGTCACAACAGGTTTTAAGCATTCATCCTGGCAGTAAAAGGAAAATGAATGATTCTGTGAGGCATACAGCTTTTTGTACATAAAAATGAAACCTTAAAAACCTATTGACTTTCCAGCAGGTTAATATTTTCTAGTAGGTGACTATAGTCTATAAAAGTCAAGCCTGAAAACAGATGAACATACATTCTTTGAAGTTGCTATAAATTGCTGAAATTTGCCTGAATACTTACTGTGTAACACAATAAAGTTTGATGCTTAGAGGTGTAATTTTTTTTACACCTTAGAGGTGTAAAATTAATCGGAATCCATAAATATACAGGCTCAGTTTACAGAAGTTTACCGTATCCCAGATTTTCTAGTGCAGATGTCCACTGTTGTTATTAAGACAGTGAAAGCCCTTGGCCAGTAATTTTTTCCCCTGGACTTTGTAAGTATCAAAATGTGTGAAATACCAAATTATTTTCAAAATTCAAATGCTGAGCTGCTTACAGGAAGTTTCCACCCATGTCGGGTGGCCAAAACCATCAGGTGTGAAATTCTCTGAGCAGTATGAGGAGGCACTCACTGCCTGTGCAGTGCTGGCCCTGCTTTGTGACTCTTTGTTCTGGCTTTATTTTCATGGATATTTCACACTTTCAAAGAGTTTTCTTCTAAAAGCCTTTTTTTCTGTTTGAAATTCTGAAATACGTAGGAGTTTGGCATAGGATTCAAAGCTGAACAAAGACTAATAATCTGTTTTCTTTCAAGAACCTGAATTCCTGAGAAGGTAGTGGGCTTGTTTTTCTTTGGTTTGTAAGTACTGTAAGTTTCACTTGAGGTATAATTATTTTTATATCTTATAATTATTATTATAAAAGCTGCTTCACCTAGTCTGGAAAGTAAACAAAAATAGCTAATAATGAGCTCTGAATAATTTGGAGTTAGGTTTCAGAATGGTATGCAAGTACTCACTGCATCAAGCTCTCAGACTTTGAATCAGTTGAAGGCAAATTTCTTCTGCAGGAAAAGGTGAGAGAACTTTTTTTCTTAACATCAGCTCTTGCACTGTTTGACCTCAAAATATTAATTATTTTTTATTTGGAATGAGAGTTGATAAATCTTAGAGTCTTTATTAAGGATGTCTTCCTGTTTGATGTTTTCTTTTGTTGAGGTTTCAATTATTTAATTACAGGTCTTGATATGAAACTAATCATGCATGCATCCGTATGAAGCTGGCATACTGAAAGCATAAAATCATTAAACAGTCATTACTATAAACTGACGTCGGCCTGTAATTTTTGCAGTTAACGGGGGAGTTGATGCTTGGTGAACAATCCAATTAAAACTGGCAACAAAAGACTTAAAATGTCAGCCAAATTGCTTTTTAATAGTCAACGCAGCCATCACAAAACATAAACATTAAAGTCCCCATAGTAGCATAAAGCTTCATGGTGAAACAATTCTAGAAAATGAATAATAATTACAGTATCCTGAGAATTCTCTTAATAGATCTGCGCTCATTAAAATACTTTGTTGGGTAGATTCATATGAAAAAGTATTTTTCCCTTGATACTTCTTTATGCATTTGTTTTGAAGGTTTTGTTCAGTATTTTATAGATGTAATTTCTAGTAATATTCAAAAATGTGTGTCTTATTTACTATGAGTTTAAATAACTGTGTATAGATAAGCTTTGAGTGAAACACAAAGAAATGTGCTGTGAGGTGAACTGAGGATACAGTTACAAAGAACTTTTATAGCCTATTAATGCTGTAAAAAATTGTAACCTTTGTTAATTTTGAACTGCGCTAGATTCCTTTTGCAAGTTGAGCCAGACTAGCAGGAAAAGCTTGTTGAACCTTCCAGGCTGAAGTTAACCAGCTGAATCGACTTCTGCAGCAGTGGCCCTGTTGGTGCTTGATAGATGCTCTGCTCAGAACTGCAGAGATGGTTAAAGGAGTGTAGGGCTCCTAACAATAGACGCCACTGTGGAGTTAAAACTGTTAAATAGTTCTGTGGAATCAGGACATAACCCCCAGTTTAGTGGAGAGGTAGAAGTCCTTCAGGAAATGCACATGCTTGCTAAGTGCCTAAATAAGCTTTAGAGAGACTGATTTGAGAACTGTGGCCTTGTGTTATGTTCATTTTCAGGCATTACATTGCCTGTTTCTGTGTTGTTATTTTGTCTTTCCCTATAGAAGTTTGGCTTTGCTTTGAAAAATAATCGATTTGCTGTTTACCATCAGTTACATGTGTTCCATTGTCTTTCCTCCCAGCCAGCTCAGGACTATAGGAGAAGTGTCAGCATTCCTAAATAAAATGTTACCAAACATCAATGCAGGAATAGATCTTTTTGTAGAAGTATTTGTTTTATTTGTGCATTAAGTCGAGAGGGACAAGAACTTGTAAACTGCCTCCAGGGATAAAAGGTAGGAGTAGTCAATCAGCTAATTCTACAGTGAGGTATATCCTTTAACTAATATAGTGTAATTTAGACAGCATGGAAAATCATTTGGTGAGCAACAAATAGACTTCTATTATGCTATCTGACAATTACATGCAGCCTCCTTAAATGGTACCTTGTAATTCTAAGGGTTACCAAGAAAAAATGGATGCTAACTATCCTACAGCTAAGGTTACCGTTCTTCTTCCGTTTAAAAAAAAAATCTTTCCCTTTTTTAAAACAATAATTCTCTCTTTAAATAGATAATTAAAAGATAATTTGAAATCAACGTCTATTTAAAAATTTGTTTCTTTTCTAAAGCAAAATTTCAAAAGGACAATATATGTTTTTAAAGTGTAATTTGTCTTAAAGAACTTTTCTCTAAGAAATTTGTCAACTAAAGTTTGTGAAGCAGAATGTAAGTGAAGTTGAAGGAAACAGTCTCTGGTTTCCTGTGAGCTCTCTAACTTGGCCAGCAGGGAACTAATAAGGTTGCTGAGAAAAATCTGTCATACTGTAATTTATGTTTTAATTGCAAATTGGTTTATAGGTCAGACTGCTCTGGTGAAAGGATTGTATGGGATTGTACTTGGATTTTATTTTTTTACATGTTGTCAACGATATTTCTTGACCAGTACTAAGCACATGTGCTTGCTGCTTGTCAACTTATTAACAGTGGCTAGAACTAAACTCCACTAAAATGAAGTGGAAATTTCTTCTTGACTGAGGAAGTGATCATATTCCTAATTCCCATAACAAATTTGAATGTAGGCACAACCGTTCAGGGAGAGACAGATAAAAGCGTTACTGGTTTCACCAAAAGCCATTCATTTTATTGGTTGATAGCCTGGTTCTGTATAAAGATTTCTCTCTGATATGCAAAATGACTAGCAGGAAATGGTAGGAACAAACAACTCTGCTACCCCATACAGTCTACAGAGAAAGAAGAATCTCTGTAAATCTAAATCTCAGTTCGGTTTTATTCACCAGAATTCATCTCTACAGAGATGAATTCAGCAGAAGTCATCTCTACAGAGCCAGTACAGGGGATACAGATTTATAATCAGAGGCCACCCAGTGGATTCTGGTTACACTTTGTAGGGGAAGGGATGTTTGTCCTGAGCAGCCAACTTTGAGCAAGCTGTCTTCTACTTCTCTGC
The DNA here is from genome assembly GCA_013397865.1 of Struthidea cinerea. NCBI lineage: Eukaryota > Metazoa > Chordata > Aves > Passeriformes > Corcoracidae > Struthidea > Struthidea cinerea. Next base: position 63,669 of record VZTI01004085.1, on the reverse strand, counting down.
TCCTGTAGAGCACAGCCATTTAGACAGCCCCAGCACTGCTGTGGTGCCCACTACACCTCCTCCCCAGGACAGCAGGGAATTAGGCTAGAAGTAAACTACTCTATAGAGTGACCAAATCTGCTTTTAAATCCCCAATGCCATTTTATGGCCAAAATTAAATATTTTTTAGCTTATTTCAGTGTTATGGCCATGCATGGTGCTCCGCTGTGTCCCCCAGCTGGTGTTGAACCCTGCCTAAGGCTTTATGCCTCCCTCTTACAGACACCACGATCTGTTTGCTGGCTACGGTGCTACACAAAGTCTAGTTGCAAAGCTTTCTGGCAACAAAAATACATTTTAGTGTTTATTTATAAAACTACTACATTAGAATTATTTTGATGAATTTGAGGTAGATGTACGTATAGAGTCACAGTTAAATTCTACATATTTTTCATATTATGGAGGCATTTAACAGCTTTTTCTCCCCCTCCACAAGTTATTATATAACCATAAATAAATGGTTTTTTCTTTTTAATACTCCCTCTAATTATATAACAGTCACTGTAGATATATGTAAAGATGCTCATATCAAGCAATTTAATGTCAAGGTGAATTCCATAATAAATCATATGGGATGCAGTTTTATTGAATAAAAGAGACCTTCATTTTTCTGTTTAAGCTAGAAACATATTCTTCAGAATATTATGAACATGGCCACTAGTCTGTATTTCTCTTGATGTTCCCTAATTAGTATTTTTCTAAAAGGTTTTTCTTAAAAATGAAGTAAATAGATGTGGGTAGAGTCAAGTCCCAGATGATCCAGAAGAGCTTCAAGCTTCTACATCTCTACATGATATTGATTGTAAAAATGGATGTAGGATTTTCAGTTGCGCTCTGCGAAATCATGTCAGGAGACATTCTGGATGTCTGGTTTTGACAGGATGATCTGGAGTGCGGATAGTTAGGTGTCCTGAGAAAAGCTTTTATATATCCAGGTGGGAAAAACTGGAGTATGGTTCATCCTTGAAGTGAGAAAGTTCAGATACTTCCACCTTGAGGTAAACGTAAAGTTTGCAGTGCTGCCAACAAAGCAATCGGTCTGTCTCAGTCCAGATAGCTACAAGACACACTTGGGATCTTGCCCCCAGTAATTTTAGGGCCCATCAGGGTTGAAGTTTGGGTCCTGATGTAACTGGCAAGTTTAACCATGACTTAGGGTTTATCACATTGTCATATTTCTGTAGAGCCACAGAATAACTTATGTTTGCAAAAATTTGAATCAACAAACTGATGTCTCTCATGGCTGGGCTTTAAGTTGAAGAGGTTTCTGTACTTTGGTGAACTGGTGGGACTCCTGTCACTGTCCCCATCCCAGAGAAGGCAGCTACTGAAAGGGAAGAGTCTTCCCCCCAGCCCTCACAGGGCAGCAAGCTCAAATGCTGCAGGGCTTTATGTTATTTGGGTCTGTAACAGGGCATTGCCTCAAACAGTCTTTTTTTCCTGAAAACGTTGCAAAATAACAGGAACACAGATGAAGCAGGTAAGAGGCAGGCAGGGTGGTGACAAAGTGGTTTAATACGTCCATATTCATGATATTTCCACTGACCTATTGGGCTGAATACACAGTGTATTTCAATATGATTTATAGTTGCTAATTCCATTACCCACAGATCCCTTTCAGAAAGCCCTCACTGTTAATGAATTTAATAACACAAGGGCCAAAACTTGAATATTTATCACCGCCGAAAACCATCAATAACTGCAGAAACATTAATTTTTACAGCCGCGACTGCTTGCAGCCTATTTTACCAATCATAAACTGCTTTTTAATCAAAATCTGTTCACCTCTAAGGTCATCAAAAATTTGCTGCCAGGCTACTTGTAAGTGCCTGGCTTTTGCAAACCTAGATGATAGGCTTACTCTGTAAGCTATAATCTCTACCGCTTTGTTCGGAGTTTTAGAATAGTGATTGTACTATCCCCTGTGAGTTCCCACTGATAGAAGTTACAACTTGTGATATTGACTGAACCCACCACTTTTAAGTAACGGCAGGAATTACACATTCTCCTGAAAATATCACCTTTAAGCTGGCTGGGAGCTGTCAGTCTTCACTCCGTCCTGTGAATGCTGTGTGATGTTAATTGTACCAGCAGCTGCCTGATCTGCTAAACAAACCACTGGAAGCCTGAGCTGGTTGTTTAGGCTGTTCACTCAGACTCCATCAGAACTGGAGTGCTGCTTTTCTTCTCCCGTTACATTTTGTCCTTGACCTCTCTGGTTCAGCCACCAAGGGGCCCATCTTGTGTTGGCACAGGCTGTAGTGATTTAAGAGAGTCCTGTCTCAGCTGGGCGGGTATTAGAATCTGACGGATGTCCACCTGCAACGAAGGAGAGGGAAGGGAGTGAGTAGAAGTTTCATTGCAAATTTTTCATATTAATTGACATAAATGTGAGCATTTCACATAAATGGAATGTTTTTCACATAAATATTATACATAGAGCACATTAGGTATTTAACAGCTATGTGAAGAAGTAGCATAGAACTAAGCTATAATTCAGGCAGTTCAGTAGAATAAAAGCACCTCAGGAGCTGTTGCTCTTCATTCCCCTCTGGCAATGTTAATTTTATATGAACACACATTGGCATGTTTATATTGTCAGGTGCGTCTGCATGATAACATTTAAACCTTGCATCTCACCCACAGTACAGAGCATTATAACCTGAAACTCGTTTCATGTTACAAACTACGACACAGAGAGGGACATTTTATAGTGCAATGTTTATGACTAAAATTATTCTACTTCAGCAATCAGGCTCCCGAGTTAAAACACTGAGTGATGGAGTTAATTAAGGAGGAGTAGTGCTGTTGTAGCTCTAATGTTCTACAGATATAAGTGCCTCTAAAGTGAGGCAAAGTTTGTCAGGAAAGGTAATGTCTTTCATTGCACCAGCTGATACAGCTGCAGAAAAAAGAGAGCTAGCTTTGGGCCCAGAAGCCCTTCTTTTGGTTTGAGTATATTAACATTTCTATCATCAGAAAAAGCAGACACACTCCCCCACGCACACCTTAAAAAAAGAGTATATCAGTCTTATTTCGAGAATTGTGCAAAGTAAAACTGACAAGTTAAGTATACAGTACAAAGACAACAGATTCCAGAATTTTTTGAGTACCAAAAGACAGAATGCATCCTCTCCAGAAAGTTGGAAAAGGTGGCCATGTGATAGTTCCCTAGAGAGAAATCACTGCCTTTCCTTCTCTAATGAGTTCTAACCTCCGTTCTTTTGCCTGATAAAATTCTCCCACATCTTTCTGCAGCTGAGTCAAGAAATAGTTGTTTGCAGAGACCCTTTTGAGACACTTAAAATTTATTTTTGAAAACGCTGAGATCTCTAGTATTTTTTTTCACTTTTGTCATGCCACTAATGGAAGTTTTACCAGAAATGGAGCCCAGCAGTGTTACCATCCTGATGTGCAACGATAATGGAAAATTACTGGCAAATGCAGAAGTCTTGATGATGCAAATTCCTTATGCTCGCTGTTGCTAAGGGTTTTAAGGCATTAATACTGAATATCATATGCAGGTAATAAAGTCCACTTATACTATTTGACTTGTGAAGATTTTCTAGTAGACAAGTAATACAGCATTTTTTTGTTAGAAATGAATCAAAAGTGTACATTAAAATATGGGAAAATCTCAGGCTCATGTTAGACTACCTAAATAAATGCGGAATCCATAAGGAACTTTAGCCACGTTTAGTGCTATATCACAAGAGACTGTTTTAAGCAGAATTAAAGAAGTATAAAACATTCACTCCTGTAAAAACAAGAGTGTTTTAAAGAAAGACCTGCTGGTGATGGTCCCATCATTCCTTTTTCCTCTGGTGTTCAACACTGGGTAATTACGTTTTTGAAAAGTTTCCTAGAATGAGGTCCAGTATGAGTGTTTATAAAATATAATTACTTAGGTCTTACAGGACAATTTTAGCATTTAATGTAAAAACATTGAAAGGAACAAGAAAAGGAAGTGCTGCCATCATAAAAAGTCCTTACTGCTTCTGTGCAGGGTGGAGGGACTGGACAGAACTTCCCAGGGCATAAACGGATTATAAGAGCAAGAGAGGGACTTTTGACAAGGGCATGCAGTGATAAAAGGAATGGATTTAAACTGACAGAGAGCAGACTTACCTCAGACATTGGGAAGAAGTTCTTGCCTGTGAGGGTGGTGAGGCCCTGGAACAGGTTGCCCAGAGAAGCTGTGGATGCCCCATCCCTGAAAGCATCCAAGGCCAGGTTGGATGGAGCTTGGAGCATCCTGGTCTAGTGAAAGGTGTCCCTGCCCACAACAGGGTGCTTGAAACTAGATGTTTAAGGTCCCTTCCAACCCAAACCATTCTGTAATTCTAAACATGCTTAAAAAATAATTGCAGAGTGGTTTGTAACTGAGCAGTAGTATACCCATAGAACTTTTAAATAAACTAAATTGAACTCCCTGAACATATGTTGCTATTTCATTCATTAAATAATGGATTGCCAGCTAATTCACGCTCTACTGAGACACATCCAGTAAATAAAAAAAATTTAAAAAATCCAAACATACCAAGAAATAATAAATTCAGGAGCTGAAAGAAATTAAAATATTTCAAAAGCACTACAGGTTAGATGCAAACGTTTTATGGTTCATTACATTTTAGTATATTCTCTCTGATATACTTCACCTAATAACAATACAGGCTATTGTAGCCTTGTCAGTAAATGATAAAACAGTTCAATTACCCTGTCTTTTATATGGATCCAAAAAGTATGGTAAAGTATATTTCAGAACCATTAGGAAAATAGTTCTGCCAAGGCTTGGCTAATTTTCAAAACTAACTGTAAATTATGTGTTAACTAGTTGATTAAACTGTTTATTTAATTTTTGCCAGTCTGTAAAGCAATTTGGCTACATGTTTATGATTACAAAGGCATTTTAGCCTGAGTCTTAAGGAAAATGAGTTTATGTTAATGCTGCTCTTGTCCATCCTTCTGATTCGTCCATCCAATACCTTTTCAACAGAATAGCAGCACTCAACCACCATGGCAGAGCCAGGGAATTTCCTGAATTAACTGACTTTCTGAAAAGCAGAAGCCGATTAAAAAAGCAGGATCTGAATTATTTCATGTCCTGAAAGGAAAAGCACTAGTAGCAGAACTCATGAGCTGAAGAGGAGCTGTTGATGTCTGTGCTCTGTAACTGTGGAATACCCAGCTCCGTTACACAAGTGCCGTGGAGCAGCACGTGTTCAGTGCTGTTTGTGGGCCATCCAAAAGGACAAGCCAGAACCAAATAAGAAGAACGTTCAGGAGAGAAAATGAACTTCTTACTTCAAATTTCAAAGGAAAGAGAGAAAGTAGAACTCCTTCAAGCTAGCAGAATTTCAAGGCAAGATTTTCTTGTTTCCAGCTGCCATCCCTACTGCAGTTTCTCTTGGTGTGAGCGCATGGAGTTTGGGAAGTGCCTCAAAGCAGACGAGCTAATCAGATTAACACTTACGGTGTTATTCTTGTTATTGAATAATGAAAGCGAAACCCCTAAAAATAAAAAAAAAAAAACCCACATGTAGAAAGAAGTTTGAATAGAGTTTTTGAAGTGGGTGGGGAATGTGCAAGTTGGAGTAAAAAAATCACCCAAACGTTGTCTCAGTCTTCAGGAAACATCACAGTTCTCGACGTGCTCTGCTGAAAGGAGAGGACGACTTTAAAAAAATTACTTCCCAGAGGAAAGAATTTAGAAATTTTATAAACAGTCTCTTTTGTTTGTAAAAAAATGAGCTAAATGCAGATGAGAAGGCCAATGATGAAGACCAAGAGAATAATTTCTGGCTTGGTTACTCCTCAGGTGGAAATCTGATTTGAAGCAAATTATTGCAAGTGTAAAGTTTGAGCTGAAATAATGTTATATAGCTACATTTTTAGATGAATGTAAATTTCTGTCACATCAATGAAGACATTGAAAACAAATAACACTGTATTTGTATAACATACATAAATGTTTTTATGTACAAGAATTAAAAAATGTGAACATTATTAGCAGCCATTAAAAATAAAAGCAGGAGTTGTTACGGACAGCATTAGGTAAGCCAATTCCTATATCAGTCTCATACATTTTGGAAGGTTGTTTGCTTTAGACAAATTATCTTGCATAATATCCCCTTTTAGTTATTTAAATGATTTTGCAGTAAGTTATTTTACATAGTCTGCTGTTTATTTAGAGTCCTGAAGAATCCTAAGTGCGCATATTTAGACTGAACGCTGTTTTATATCCCAAGCAACATTTTTTGTGTTATAAAAATAATGAGATATAGACTTAGTTTCAAGCAAAATAAAAACAACTTTGCCAAAGTAGAAAGTCTGTAAAAACTAATTGGAAACTCGGGTTGATTCTCAGCATAATGAGTTTGCAGTGCTTCACTGAAATGAGGGTCTGATGAAGAAGACTTTTTAAATCACCAAAACAATCAGGCTCAAATGTGAAGTTTTCTGTGATGCCTGTAACTAGATGAAAGGGTGACAAGTGTGATAATTAAAAAGGAATCCCCCCAGGAAATCTGATGTGTTGATGTATTGTGATAAATTGCGCTGGGAGATATAAGGTACCCTACCAGCCGGAGAGACTTGGTGGTTCACAAAGCAGAACCAGTCCATTGCATGGAACAAACTAAACTGTCAGACAATTGTGTGCCATTGACAGGATAGGCACAGGATAGATAAAAGGGGAAGAAGGGAACTAAAAGATGTGTTGCCATATAGACTATACAGGTTTTTTTCCCAAATACCTAGAGAAGCAGTCACCTTGGCTGCTCAGCATTTACTGCATAGCTCTTGATGTACCTTGTAGAGTCTAACTGTGTGTACTGGCAAAAATCAGCATTTTTCTAACAGGACAGTGCCTCAACCATTGAAATGGCTTGTCATGCAAATTATAGGTTGTATAATAATCCTGAACATTTTCTGTAGAGTGGATTTAAGATTGATACCTTAAGTAAGGGAATGTCATTGATCAAATACGTAAGGATGCTGAACATCAAATAATATGTGCAAAATTTGAATAGCTTTCAATTCTAACATAGCAGGATACAGGATTTACCTAGATATTAATTATTATATGAAAGTGCCTTAGCAGATTATTTTGGAGCCCTGGACTGTTGACTCCAGTGATTTAATTTACTGAGGTCTCCAATTTTCTAATATGCTTAGAAATGCTTTTCTGGTATATGCAAACGAATATTACAGCGTAAACCTTAGTGCAACTGTAAGAATGCTGCCTTGATAAAAGATCAATGAAATTAAAAGGATTAAGCCTGGGCAAAATCCGTGACAGCTTTGCTTACCACAGCATTGAAAAGCTTATGTGGAACACTAAACACCTCGTTTCTCCAGTTGGGGTAAATTGGGACTGTCACAGAGAAAAAGGTGCTTTTTTTCCGCAAGCCATTCCAGGAAAGGAGGGAATGCACTTTCATCTTTCTCCTTGAAGACACATCATGTCATAATGTAAAGAAAGCGTGTGTTGTAAATGGATGGCAACAGTTCCTTGCAGGGAATTTTTGCAGGTTCATCAGAGCTTTGCTGCAGCTGGATTTGTGCAAATTTAACTGGACATCTGCTAAGGTAAAGGGAGAGTGAGGGTGAGTACAGAAATGGGGTAAAGCTGCGTTAGACACTGAGGTGAAGTAGCTGGAGGAGTATCAGGTTAACAAGTTCACAGATCACTCAATCTGGCAGCAAGTTTTACCACTATCTTCTTTGCAAAGCATTTGCTATTGTCCATAGCTGTGTATCTGGCTGTACTGAGAGTCTTTTGAGACTTTGGGGAGGTAGAGAAAACAAGGTTTATTGTTCCTTCAAGGAGCACTGCACCATGTTTGTGTCTTCATTGTCCTGCATTGTCCATTGCAGGAGGATTGAAGCTCAGTGGCTCAGGCTGAGCCCCCTTGAGCCATGCAGCAGCATTTGTTAGCACACGACAGGACTCTGTGCAGGTACAGCATCGCTTTGGGGTACTGGGGGACAGCCTGAGGGTCCCATAAGGGCAGTGGCAGCACAGAGAGCAGGGTACCCATCACAGGTGTCTTTGACTGTCCCCTTCTCAGACTGGTCCAGTGGCTATGAGCTCCCAGGCAGCTCATCTGCCTGTAGCTGCCATAAAACATTTCCTTGGGTGTCTGGATCATTAGTGTTTCAGAGACCTTTTCTCAGCTCTCATTTAACAAATGCAGTAACAGACTCCAGAAATATGTTAGCATTGTTTTATGAAAAATGTTTGTTAGGTGGTAGGACTTACTCAGTAATTTTTCTCTCTCAAATTGAAGTGCAAGACTAATTTCTATACTGTCTATTTCTTTCATAGATGTTTTAAATTAAAATTATACCTTGTGAATTCAGTTGGTATGTGTGCTGCAATTCAGTGTCAATTTATCTGTTCTTTACCTTCATCCCAAAAAAATCCTGACAAATTAAATGAATGTCATACCACCTTCTGTTTTTCTTTTTGGTTTTTTGGGTTTTGTTTGCTTTGCTGTTGTTGTTGAATTACAGTTTTGTAGGGTCTGTCTGTATCTGATAGTCTCTGTTTCAATAGACTGTTATATTTTAAATTATTTCAAATATTGCAGCAACATTTACAGGAAACAGGGTTAAGAACATGATAAAGCACAATGCTTTATTCCCAGTAATAATTGTATCACAGACTCGCAGAATGGTTTGGGTTGGAAGGGACCTTAAAGATCATCTAGTTTCAACCCCCTGTTGTGGGCAGGGACACTTTCCACTAGACCAGGTTGCTCCAAGCCGTGTCCAACCTGGCCTTGAGCACTTCAGGCATGGGTTAGCCACAGCTTCTCTGGGCAACCTGTTCCAGTGCCTCACCGCCCACACTACAAAGATTTACTTCCTAATATCTCATGTACGTCTGTCCTCCTTCAGTTTAAGACTTTAGTCTCCTCTTTCCTTTTTTAATTAAGATGAACGTAAATGAACCACTAACTGCCAAACAACATTTAGAGACCATCTTGATCTTCCTAAAATAATAATCCTCCGTGTGTTTCGCTGTCTTTTCCTTGTTGTTTCAGACATGCCTGGTAGCCCACATAACCAGTTCACCTTCAGACCGCTGCCACCGCCGCCTCCCCCACCGCACGCCTGCACCTGCGCCAGGAAGCCGCCTCCCTCGGCCGACTCCCTGCAGAGGAGATCCATGACCACCCGCAGCCAGCCCAGCCCTGCTGCCCCCACGCCCCCCACCAGTACACAAGATTCGGTGCATCTTCATAACAGCTGGGTCTTGAACAGCAACATACCACTGGAAACCAGGTACGGACCAAGGCTGTGCACAGCGGATCTCAGATGCAGAGGGAAAAAGAAATAAGATAGGGAGGAGGCCTGACATTGGCCTGGTGATGGGCAATTACAAGTCTGTCGTTCAGGACATGCCAGTGTGTTTTGCTTTGAGGCCATCCCAGGTAGCCACGTGAGGCCTTATTTGCTTGATTCATCTAGATCATTAATACTCAAAAAAGCACATCCTGCAAAGTTTTGAAAGGTAGTGATTTCTTTCAGATGTGTGGGTTACAGTGCTATTTTATGGTTGTATGCAGTCAGGATTTGTGCTTGTGTATTTGTCTTGCCCTCCCACATTCTCCCAGGACCATGTTGTAACCAGCAAATAGTAGTTTGGTTTAATCAGTGTACTTTGGCACTTCCGGAGTCACACAGAGTCAGGGATGGTTGGGGTTTGAAGGGACCTTTGGGGAACATCTAGTCAGGCTGCAGCTTTCCTGTGGATAAGAAAAGACCAGAAATAATACTAAAATAATATTTTTCTCAATACGTATTTAAATACTTTATTGGTATATACTGCCAAAGAATATAATTTGATAATCATTTGGCAATGGAGAAATGATACCAAGCCAGGTTCTGGGCATGGCAAGACTTACCTCTGGGAGCTGGGGAAGGGAGGGTTCAACTTCAGGATCATTCACAATTTACACAAATAATCTACTCGGAAAAATAATTGATAGCAAAGACGTTCTGTATTCAGACAACCTACCTTTCAGTACCCAAAGCTCTGCACAATTTCCTCTGACTTTTTGGCTATAATAAGCTTTTTTTTTCATTTGTTCCTGATAAGTATTAGCTAATTTGATGACTTTCAACTACAGCTGTGTTTGCTAACTTGATTTTTAAAACAAGACCTTGATTTTCTTCAGTCTTCTTCCTCTTCATTGTGTACAGAGCACCAAGATGTTTTAACTAGGGTTTCCTTTGGGTTTTGCCATTTTAAAGCACATAAAGTGCTTGTGAAAGTTGTGTTTGATGAAACAGATAAATTTCTGACATCCACCTAATTGGATCCAGAAAATATAAGGTATTATGCACAGAAGTGTTTGGGGCTTTTTAACACATATGTAGAAGGCCCAGTTATCACAATTAATCACTGAAACCTAGACTTTGTTCTTTTATAAGAAGGTTGGTTTTATTTTATTACAAAGATTAATCTTAATATACATCTATAAATACTTGACTGCTGTTCATCAGAAGTGTCAAGTTTTAGTTCTGCTATTAAGTTGGGATTGAAAAATATGCCAATTCATTCTGAAATAAAACTTTCCTTATTTGTCTTAAGGAAAAATGTCAAAAAGAACCAAGGAGTATGGAAACTTTTCTGTAAAAGTGAACATAAACAACACTTTAGTTCAGCTGGTCCTTCTGGAGCTAGAAGCTTCTGCTTATACAGCCTTTAGAAAGATAAATCTCTGTTGTTTCTGGTGTATCAATACCTATCTGTACTTTCTGCTGCAAGAAAGGTGATCCCTGCGTGTTCTGTCCCATTAACTTTTAGTTCTCATCAATTAACAGTCAGGTAGATCTTTTTAAGCCTCTCTGTGTCGCCATTCACTACATTTCCATCAGACTTCATTGGGGGAAAGTACTTTGCAGTTTATTTTTCTTTTGAGTTCAGTTTAATTTTTCTAGTTTCTTCTTATTTTTTTGCAAAATTTGAAGCTTCTCATTAAGGACAAATACAGAGATATATAGCTGTGTCTATAATTACATAAAGGGCTGTGCAGTGAATTAGGAATTCAGACTGGGAAACATCCTATGGGCTACACGTCAGTCATTCACAAAGTCTGGGAATTTTCCACATTCTGACCCTTCAGTGGTTGTTTCAGCTGACTTCATGCCCTCACTGGTTGCTCCCAGCAGCCTCTCACGAAGCTGGCTGAAGGGCTGGATAATCCAAAAGGAAAATCTGTGAGTCTGTTTGCCAGGATGTATCTGCAGTTTGTGTGCAGACAAGTGCTGTAGCAGGGGAGCACTGTAATAGAAACATTTGTGCTCACCACTTCCCAGAAGTCTGTAGTGCACAGTACAGCCTTACAGAAAATGAAGGGCTTGCAGCTTGTTTTTCCTTCCTTTACCAGGGAATGATTCTGATAGAATTGAACTGGCTTTGGCCTAATATTTGGTTTCCCTTGCTTTCCTTCTCCATTAATGTTTAGCTGCCCATTAAAAATAATCCTACAAAATAAAGGGAAACATATCAAAGATATATTTCTGTGCCAAATATTTAATAATAGCAATCTTGCTAATATCTACATACCTACTGTGTCTAAGCAGATTATTTTTTGTTATATTTGGAACATATGCAGTCAAAAAGACGACTTAGACAGTAATGTATTCCCTACAGTAACAACTAGGCAAAAATCAGAATACACATTTCTTCCAACTGTATCTCCTGTTAATCCATAAACAGAACATGTGTTTGATGTTTTATCACTGCCATGGAATATTAGAGAATTTTCAGACAGGAAAAGATTTCCTAGAACTAATCATGGGACTGTAAAACAGTCAGAAATGACAGAAATGAAGCAAGTTTATAAGTCTGCTCGTAATGATAATGTGTCATATTTATGTAAAAGAAAACTCTGTAGTTCTGAAAATGTTTGCAGTACTCAGATTAAACATGTACTTTTACATAATTAGAATTTGAAACCCTAGATTAGATGCCAGAGAGCTGCAGTAAAGACATATACTGTGGTGTATGTGTTTGAAAGTTTTCTTGTACAGTAAAACCTGGTTATATTTTTATAGAAAAGGGCAAATCAGAAATTTTGTTTTGTGCTTCATCTAGAGGTGTTACATGCACTGATCTGCAAAGCAGTTTCTTCAGGACCTAGCTTACTAATGTAAGTGTTTAATGATGAGACTGACTTGGAAAGATGAAATTACTTGTTCAAGTTCACACCAGCTTTTGTCAAAGCTAAAATTAGTCTGTCGGTATGTCGTTGCCAAGGCCAGTTCTCTAACTCTGGCAGTTATTCTGATTATAAGCAACCCAAATAAAAATAAGAATTAAGAACAGCTTTAAAACTCCAGAGGACATGTTATCAAACACCTGCTGCTGAAGGAATTGGAGAAGAGCTGTACCTGTAGGAGGTGTAGCAGCTCAAACTGGTGACTGTGCTGCAGCCTTCAGCACTGTAATGTGCCCAGGGATGCAAATGCAGGCTCCATCTATGCATATATGCACAGTTTGGAAAAAGAAACATAGCCGTTATTAAAATTACTTATGAACATGCAGTAATTTCACTGTCACACAGAGAAATAATTTTTAAGCGTTGCCGTAAACAGACTGCAGGGATCTCTCACACCACATAAAAACATGGGAAACACTGATTCTCTTTTTTAGGATACTGTTATTGGGCTCTTACATAAATTTATTTTTTCCCCCTCCCCCAGAATAAAGTACTTGCAACCTATTGCCTGTTCCCTTCCCTTCCACTAAAATAATTGTTTTTTCAGGCTTCATAGATACTTTGCTCTAATACTTCAAATCTTGTGATTTACAGTGTAATACGTTGTCATTATCTTCGACAGCCCCATCTGAACATACCTTACTACTTTATGGGCTAAGTATTAAATCCTGATAAATCAAAGGAATGTTTTTCGTTTTCTCCATGCCCTGCTAGTTAACTCGGTATTTGTTTCCATATCTTGCTTTGGGTTTTTTTTCTGCTGTTTGCTATTTATTTTCCCACTTCAGTCAAATCCCCAAATATGAAGTAAAATCTAGATGTTAAGTAGGGATTTTTACCTGACATTTTTCTTACCCTCCTTATAGTCTGTTACAGTTCCCTCATGGATAAACCATTGGTCACACTTATTCTGAGTTAAATTTTGACTTAGATTACCAAAGCATTAGAATTTTTAAGTTTTCTGTCTAAATCTCAAAATTTAGCTAATTTTGATTTTGTTTCAAATTGGGGGTTTTAGTCCTGTTTTGTGCGCGAATATTTAAGATATTTGCTTGTTCCTTCCTTTTTTAAATCAAATTTCATCCTGGTTCCTCTAGCCTATTTAGCAGTGTTGGCAGTAAGGTTAATGCTGTGCTGAATGGACTGAAATCTCCCTTCACTGCGCTGGCAATGAGCCAAGTCCTGTGGAAAAAGACAGCTTAATTTAAGCAATCTTATCACCATGGTAATAGCTCCTCTAAGGGCACAGTGAGGTACCAGACCATAAACCTGAGGTTCAATTATCATTAATTTATATAAAACTTTGAAGTACTAGAATAATAAGACGAGTATTTGGGGTTCAAGGCAGTTATTATTTTCAGTTACAATTCAGCAATATTTCAGAGCCCTAAAATTTGATAATGTCTCTAAACACTTGAAAACTTTTGAGAGTTTTGTAGTTCACAAAGTGTATTTGAATCCTCACATAGATGGAATAATTCCTTTCTGTGTTGCACAGTTATTTAAGGTGTATAGGTATGATTAGCTGTATTTGGTTTCCTGAAAATACCGTGGTTATATTTCTGTTTGGTATAGGGGGGGTCTTGACAACAAGCAAGAGATTCATTCTGCACTATGGTTTAGCTTTGTTCTTTTTAAATCAACCTCATAATTATTTGTTCTCTTCAGGAAGTACATAGATAGCCTTTCCAATCACAGACACCTGTATATAGTCCCTTTCTGTGTAAGCTAGAGTGGTTCTAAAAGCAAAAAACAATTAAATAAAAATACATCTAGAAATACACAGTTCAGTGTGAGATCTTGGAAGGTCTGATCTTTCTCCTTGGTCTCTGCATTTTGAGCATCTTGTGGATCTTGTGAATCTTGCCTCCAGTGCAGAGACACAAAAAGCACTTTTGTGCCTTGATTCTTTTCCCAGTTCAGTGTTTCCATAGCAAACAGAGCAGCTTTTACAGCTCCCCAGGCAGACAGGTGTTAATGATTATAAGACACCAAACAGGGAGACAATTTCTACTTGAGCAATGCAATTCATTGGGAACTTGTTTGCGAATGGAGCCTACTCCTGAGTTAAATGACCGGATTTGGGGCTATTCCAATAATAAATGCAGGGGAGGGCTTTTTTTATGATCTTTCCTTCAAATTGTGTTGGCCAATATTTGCTATTATGGCATTTCTCTTGTATTTTCTCATTTTCTACCTAATTAAACAATAAATCAACATATATAGACGCTGACCATACTAAAAACAGGCATGTGGCAAGGGTTTTAAATTCATTCTGAGTCCCATGTGTTTTTGCGGCACAGCAGAAAAGATCTGAAAATATTTCAGTCTTCTGAGTTCCAAAAGATAAATTGAAGATTGTAAGTATGACCATGAAATTAAAATAAAAGCTGTAAATATGACCTTAAATTTAGTAATGTGAGAATGAAGGCGTCTTTTATGGAAATAAAAATACAAACGTTTGTCAGCTATAATGAAGTGCAACTTTGATGACAGCAGCAATGACTCTTGAGGGTCCTGCTTTTGAGTAGTTTGAGATCTAGTCACTAAGGACCATAAGACAATTTCAATTGTTTATGCACCCTATTGTATTTTTTCTTTGTGGGAAGCTCTGGTGTGGGCTTCCCTGGAATAGTGAGATAGTATTTCTGTAAGGGTTTTTTATGGAGGCTAAATATGGTAACTTGAACAATCACACTGCAGATACTCCTTGCTCATTATTTTGAACAATGTGATGGTATATAAAGTTATCACTAGAAGTAAAGCTATGTTGTGATTTTATGGCCACCAATGAGCAAGCAGCCTCTTAGCTTTCTATGAAATAGTGTTTCCATTTACAAAAGCAGAAACAGACTGAATCTAAATTTTGAAAGAGAACAATAAATACATGTTAATACAAAGGGTCTAGGCTGTGAGAAGGAGTCAGAGACATGAAAACAATTCTATCTTTTCATTTCCAAAAAAACAGGTATATATGTGTAATGTTACTGCCCAGAAATTCTCTATTTTCTGGATAGCTATTTCTAGGAAAGCTGGTTTCAAAGACCAGATAGTATTTACGTAGCTAATGTGATACATCTCTTATCAAGTAAACTTTGTCTTGTTTGTCACAGTAGCTGTACAGCTTGGATTAGACCATAAGCATGTAGGTACTTGGAAGTAGACTAAAATGCTGGTAACGAAAGTCAATTAGAATATGCATGAATATTCATAGGAGGACATCAATGGCAAAGAGAACTGAGGGGCAACTACTTCAGTTACTCATTTCTTTCTTTAAGTCATGCTTCCAACCACAGAGTATAGGCAATAAAATTACAATATTAGGACTTTTATCCTTATTGATTCATGGTTTCAAAGTACTCTGCAAATACTATGTACTTTATATGACTTACATAAATATTATTGTAACTGCTATTTTCCATATTTTCCACAAAATAATCTTAAAATTTGTTGAAGAAAAAAAAATAGAGCAAGCCATGATATTATTCCTTCCTTACATCACAAATTTCTGTGTGCATTGGTTCAGTTTTACTCAGCTGTTGTTTGAGTTGGAGTGCTACAGCTAAGTTCTAAGCCACAGAAAAGCACTTCTGAAAATTACTGAATTAATGTAGCAATGTCACCATGTATCAGAGTAACAAAGCCCATACTGGTATATGCAAGAGGAATTTATGTCCTCAGTGTGGTATTTTTTTTTTTTTTTTTCATTCAGTAGCCAACGAAACCAGAAAGCAGTTGTATTTTGGACAACAGTTTCATTATAGAAGCCGTTCTTGATTGACTTTGGAACCGTCTTATATTTATATAATTATTTTCCCAGATTTCTGCCAGAGACTTGAAAGTTTAATCACCTGGTTAACAGGCTTAGCTTGCCTACAGCAACAACAGACAAATGAGTCAGCATTGCATCACTTGTTGTTCAGTACTGAAGCAAAAAGCGAAGGTTACAGATTCCTTTTACATCCAGGGTCACAGTGCTCAGTTTTCAGATGCTATGTAAAGAAAACGTGAGTGAATAAAGGGAAGCAATTCTATGTGAATGATTCAAAAAGCAAGTCCAGCTCAAAGAGAAAATTTTAACAAAGTGGTTCTGTTCCCAAAGACAGATCTCTGGGGGGATTCAACTTTATTTCAATTATACATGTAAAAATAGAATTATAAAATAATTTGGATAAGTAGTTTTCATGGCCATTTCTCCCTTCCTTCACCCTTGACCATTCTTGTTCCCATAGTTCTTGTATACAAAAAGGTGAAACAAAGGCTGTAAAACTATAGGTCAGTTCTATCTATAATTACAAGTCATGTCTTATATTCAAATATTGTTTTCGTGGGTTGGTTTTCAAGATGAGGCTATAGTGTGTATATCTTTGTGATCAAGTGGGTGTCTTGGTTTTTGTATATGTGATAGCTGTCTTGTTTTTATACTAAATAGTTTGTTGAGAGCCATATGGGAGATATATAAAAAAATATATTCAGATTAGTGTGTAAGTTTAGAAGTGTCCTCTGCTTTCCCCTCCCACTTTGCGTACAGAGTAGAATGGATCGAAAACCAGGAGAGAGCAAACTTCTGCTTCTCACTACTGTCACAGGAAATATTAAGTGACTTAAAATGGGCAGATACCAATGTCTTCTTGTCAGTGTTTGCTACAGTAGATGGGCAACCGTATCAATTCCAAATCCCTTTTGGCTACCATCTCTATATATTTTCTGGCTGTGCCAAAAAACAGAATCCTTCTTATGTTTCATCTGCTCTGTCTCTTAAAAATTTCCTCTGCACTTCTGTTGAAATCTAAAGGAATTACTTCAATTAAATATCAGTATAGATACACAATTACATACATTATATGCAGCTATAAAATGCAGTTGAAAAGAAATTGGGCAACTTAAATGGTTGAACTGAAGTCTTCTTAGTTTTTCTATCACACAGCTTTGCAGCTATTTGTAATGCTTTAGGTAACTACTTCTTGAATGTGAAACATATACAGGTACAAATGTATTCCTACTTGGTTTGTCCAGGAGAAATGCAGACTAATTTTTTGGCCAAAGTATAGCAAGATGTGTGTTTCTAACTTAGCTGTTGGCTCCCTTTCAAGTCTGCTTTTGTTCTTCATTTTTTCTTCTTACAAACTCATGATTTTTAATGGAAATGGAAGGAAAGCATGTTATAGGACCAAATTAAGGTCTGGGCCTACAGACCCTGGCACAGAGTTAATGCATAGAAAGTTACAGAAGTGATACCAAGCCCTTGACAAAGTTGAGGGACATTTCTACAGTATCAGGATATAAAAATATTTTCTCTGAATTGAATTACAGAATTCTGTGTGGGGTTAATCTGGCTTCTGTAATAATATTATGTTATTGCCACATGAATTCATTTGGGATGTTGCTTCAAGCTCTTATAAGACTTAAATTGCTCTTCCAGATAAGAAGCCAAAACATAACAAAAATACATAACATAAAGTACATAACAAAATATCCTGATGCAGAGTCGTGTAAAGAAATGAACTTTTCTCTAACCTTCTCGTAGCTAAGAGTTCATTTGTGTGAACTGTGCTCTTGGAGTTATCTGCCATTCTCCTGAGGTTAAACAGGAGCACCTGGATGAGCCACGGGAAACTGCTTCTCCACAGAATGAAAGAGGTTCTGCCATCAGCAGGAGTAACAGGTCTAATTTCATGCCTTGTGTCAGCTGAACTTCCCAATACGCCCCTTCCTTTCCTCTTTACTCGGCGTGTCAGTGGCAGGTGGAGACGTGGCTCCTGCTCAGCCGTGGTTCCCCTTCCCTCCCCAGTGTGTGCTGTGCTGGGCAGGGGTGGGTGGAGAGGGCAAAGAGCTCAGTGTAGCAAAGGAACCTCACTGGGGCTCACTGCTTTCTTTGCTGTTGGGGAGGACTTTGGTCCTGGTAGGATCTTTTTCTTCCATTTAACTTCTCTTGAGGGGATTCAAAGTTCAAAAGTTTTACATTTGTAGAGATGAACAGGTGGATGAACAGTCAGAGAGATATTGTGGTTACCTCAAAGAGGGAATGCTTTCCAACTGCCTCTTCTACATGTGAAGCTATTACTGAGCTTTAATATTTATTTATTTATGTATTGGAGTTATCAGTGTAATAATATTAAGTGACTTTTATTTCACCAACAAATGCCTTACAGATTATGTCCTATATTTCTCTTTTTAAGAGAATACTATCATCTTCTTTTATGGATGTTTTTTGATGTTTTTGTAAACACTTAGTTTTTCTCCACTTTGAAGGAATGGTGTTATCAATCATCCTTATAAATGCACTGATTTTTCTTGTGTTCCCAGTTTACCAAAACAAAAAACAGGCCTTAGCTTTTCTCTTAGATCAAATATTAAAGCACACATCAGGCTGCAGTCACATCTAAACTTTTGAACTGCAGGGTTTATTATTTTGCTCTTTAGAAAGAGAGCCTGATTTTATAGAATTGATAGCAACAGTTTAGCAAGTCCTGATGTCCTTTGGGAACCGTGGTGTGCTCAGACAGATGAGGAGTCATCTGAGTTTATGAGAACATAGTCACAGTCTGGCTTTGAAAATTTGTCTTTGTGCCACCAGTGTTTTTCAAATTCTATAGAAATGTCTTTGGGTACTCAGTATACTCTTCCAAAAATGGAAGCTGTAAACAATTGGGTTTTTTAAACATTTTCTGAACATTATTTCACTGCTAGCTCAGTTTCAGTGTACCATTGCTTCAGAATCTCAGTTTTATTACAAATTAGAGCAATGTAAATTGTTCTCTGTGTGAATGGAGTCGTTTGTCCAAAAGAGAGTGAGCTGGATCCAGGTTCTGTGCACTCTTCTGCTAATAGAGAAGCACCTCTGCACAGTAGCATTTTCTCATTAAGCCCCTGTCATGAATTCCTGTGCAAAAGTATGAAATTATTCCTGGCTATTGATTGCAGGTTGTTAGAGCCTTAAATAATAACAATTTTCTGTTCAGCATTTCCTTCCCTTTACCTCTGATACCTTTGAGCTATGTACCATAAAGGACAATCAATACTGCCAAAATCAGATTTTTGCTGTAAGTTCCAAAAATTTAAATGAGAAATTACCAAATAATTTTTGTCATTATGTCTTGAACATGTAAACCATGCAAAGAACAATTGACTTTTTATATTTGTAATATTTGTATATATGTGTGTGTATGTATATATGCACACATACTCATATGTATATGCTTATATCTAATAGCATGTCTTATTTTATATGGTGATTCTGCTTCTATTTCCTTGAATATCAGTAGGAATTTTGGCATGACATTTTTTCCTGCCAGAAGTCTAAGTGACTGTGTGTCTTGTTAACTGCTGACTGAGAAGTAAAACTTCACATATTTGCAAAAGCTTTCATGTGTGACAACAAAGCACTGAATCCAGAATAACCAGCTGTGCTCTCATGGCCTGATAGGAAGGAAGCAGGTTTATATAGTCCTGTAAATAGTTACATTACTTGATTTGAATTTATTATTTTACTGTGTATGAGTTCATAATTTTTGAACTAAAATAGTTAGAGGTAACATTACAATGTGGAGAGCAATGCCACAATGTGTGTATCTAATGTGTGTATCTACAGCTGTGCAAGTCAGTGGGAAGGAAAACTAGAATATGTTATCTGATGTACTGCCAGGGATCTGTACTCAGTCGGGGTCAGATGTCCAGTTTTGTCCTAGTACAGTTCATTTGGGTAATAATCATGAAGCAGAAGTAACTAATACTCAAATTTCATTCTTGCAGTTTAGTCATAAGACTTGTGATACACAGGCCCTGTAAACTGCAATGCAAGCTAACCTGTATTCTCATTTGCTTTCTTTTTTATGTAACTAAAGGGCTCTTTAAAAGATAAAACTGCTCTGTAATACCTTTTTATTTTCTATAATCTGGCATTTTGAAAACCCTAACCTTTCTTTTAAAATCTTACAATGGAAATACATAATACCATACTCATTACACCATTTTAGCAATTACCATTTCAGGAACATGTATTTACAATATTCTTAAAGGCAAATGTCACAGTATAACAATGTTTCATGCTCTTGAGTGTTTGAGACTGCGTA
This sequence comes from Struthidea cinerea, assembly GCA_013397865.1. NCBI lineage: Eukaryota > Metazoa > Chordata > Aves > Passeriformes > Corcoracidae > Struthidea > Struthidea cinerea. The sequence goes on along the minus strand of VZTI01004085.1, from coordinate 43,322 downwards.
CATCCCGCTGTGTATTCATCAAAGAAATTCTCCCAGCATGGATTGATTGATCCATATATGCTTTCAAAAACTTGTCTTGTGCCTTGCTGAAGGTGTAAAGGCCATTGGGAAGATTCTGGACCATGTCACTTGCTTTCTCAGCTCAGACCTCATGGCTTGAGCCAGAGGAACACCAAGATGCTCCAGACTCCTTTGGGTGCATGCTGTGGTATGAGTTTGAGAGGTGCACCTGTCAGAAAAGAGGGCACTGAGGAAGCTTGCTCACTTAGATAAAACAAAGGAAAGAATGACCAAAGAAAGCTGGTGTTTCCGAAAGAATATGTGGTTGGTATGGTCAGCCCTGAACTAGCCCTTTTGCCACAATTTTTGAGCACATATCACAGTAAGTTATTGTTTAACATTAAAGAAACTTTCCTAAATTCTCTTGGAGAGCTCTTGCCAGTCCTGAACCATCCTTCCTCCTATCAAAAACTACTCTGTACTTCAGCTTGTTCTGCAAGGCACATTTTTGTACCTTATATTTTGTGCTAATGTAAGTCTTTGCTATTTTTTCTTGAAAGAAATCAGTCCTGCAAAGTATGCTGAAATAGGTCTCCAAATGAATTCTTTCTTAGTTTGTTTGAGAATCACCGCAGTAGGCAAAAGCATTTGAAGAAAAACTGCTCTCAAAATAGCTCAATTAAGAACAGTAAAGAAATTGTGCTCACCTATATAGTAACTACAGTTCTTCAGAATGGATTATCCTTGTAGATCAGGTGACTAAGTAGTCACTTTTTTTTTAAATTTCCTATATTCTGTGGTAAAAACTAAGTTGCCAGTGGCACTGGCTTTAGCATTTTTTGGGTATTCCAGGTGAATAAACCAGATAAGTGTGGATGGAGGAGATACTGCTGGCAACAGTTGCCATGTCTCTGTCAGACCTGTGTAAAGGCACACAGGGGCTGCTCATCTTGGAGGATCCCAGTACTCTACTGAGAAACAACCTTCCCTCAGCATTACTCTGAAACCCGGGGAAAATAGTTTCTAATTTATATGTTACGTTGTTTCACTAAAACATTGCTGGACATCTTGTGGTGTGGTTAAAAAACTTGCAGAGGGTATTCAAATACATGTTTTCCTGTCTTTGATATTTTCTGTGGCTATATGCAGTGTTTGCTATACAGTGCTTATATACTTCCTTTTGCTTTTTACATCACAGAGTGGTTTTTACATCGTTCTTTGTCTTCTCTTTGTAGGCATTTCCTGTTTAAACACGGATCTGGGTCTTCAGCTATCTTCAGCGCAGCCAGTCAGAACTATCCCTTAACATCCAATACTGTTTACTCTCCACCTCCTAGGCCTCTTCCTAGAAGTACCTTTTCCAGACCTGCCTTCACTTTTAACAAACCTTACAGGTGTTGCAACTGGAAGTGCACAGCTCTGAGTGCCACTGCTATCACAGTGACCCTGGCACTGTTGCTCGCATATGTCATCGGTAAGCCCTGCTTCCTTTCCTCTGCTGGATTATTCTTTTACCTCCTCTGCTCTGTTGTCTTGCTTGCTTTGCACTAACACAAATCATGTTTTACTAATAATATTTGTCGTTGGTGCTTTGTAAATCCTGGCGAACAAAACACTGCATTGGCTAAAGGTTGAACATGAAATTCTCATTAACTTTCTACGCTGTTAACCTTGATGCTGCCTAACAGAGAAAGAAATATTCAAGATTACATGTTTATACTAGCAGAGGCCTCCTACTGATTTTAATTGCTGTGATATTTTCTTAAACGTTTGATTTTCATGTTACGCCTTACAACATTGTTGCTCTTAAAGAATTATTTGGAAAGACTGGTAATGTTTAATTGTGTTTTGCCTTGCTACCCTTAGTTAATTTCTTCCATCTCATCACCATTTAAGTCTTACACTGTTTTCATCCTAATTTTTTTATCATTTGCTAGAATGACAGCTGGCTCTAAAAATAGTTTTACACCATGTTGTCTAAGATAGATTTTGTTATCCCTTAATTGAATTTATGTTTAAAAAATAGGTTACACAGTATCAACTTTGTCATTTTGTTAGCAAAATATATTGGACAGATTTATCAGAGTAGCTAGAAAGGTCTTCCCCAGGTTTGGGATTTTTTATTTTGTTGAGGACAGGTATATTGGAGGTGGCTTGAAGTCAATGTGGTTACAATCATACAGAGGAGAGCAATTCTTTGTGACTTCCTACATAACATTTAGCCTGAATTGTAATTATTTAATTGGGTTTTCAATCTGAATTGAAAATATTAAAGAACATTCTGTGTGTAGAATTTAAGAGCATGACTGTGCCTTTTGTACGCATAGGGAAATCTAATTCATTTTTTCTGTCTCACACACACACTTGGACTTTTAGATGGCAGTTCACAGGTGGCAGGAGCCAGAGTATTCCTGATACCCTATAGCTTGAATGGGAATAATTCCAGCTTTGCCTGAAAGAGTGCAGCTCATACTTGGTAAAACTTGTCAGAGATACAAGTACAGATACCTCCAAACTGATAAATGGCCACTGATTTTCCATACTCTCTGAATAAACTTCTATAAACTTCTATAAACTTCTATATCTATAGTGACAATTATTAAAATTTCAGTAATTTCTTGTTTCCCACTGAGGTATTTTTTGGTCCCATAGTGACAAAGTTTTGGTTATTGTCAGCAAGATGCTCATTGGGAGGGATTTTTTCCTGACATCCTCACCTAATGCATATGGGAAAGCAGATTTGAGCGTTTCTGGTGCATGATGATTTGAAAGCACCTGAGGATCTCGTAAGCTCCATTAATTGCAGATTTACATAACAGCTGGTGAGCATATGCCCTCGGTTAGGCCAGGCTGTATCATTTTTGCAGCCTCATCTGTTTGCTACACATATTATCCCACCCACACCATTTAGATTTTATCTGGATGAAGCACTGCCTCTTTCATCCCTGTTTAGATTTCAGTCTGTCTCTGAAATTTCTGTAGCTTTCTAGGGATATACTGCTATATGTCATCAGCCTGAGAAGGCTGGAAGCACTCCTTGTCACCATGAATTAAAAAGCTCTGTGTGACTCTCCTGTAGATGTGTCTGTTTATCATATCTTGGTAACACAAGGGTGTAGCATGTTTTCTTTAGTTAGGCAGAAGCAGGTAGAATGGAGATGTCCTTGCATTTTATAAATTATTGCTATTTCTATTTATGTTTTCTATGGAAAAAATATGAATTTTTGAACAAGGAGTTATAATTCAGAAAACTTTCCAGGATGCCATTATTTGCTCTTGTTTTCCCCAGAAATTTTTCTGTTGCATAAGCTTTCCTGCAGATTCAGGTGGTATTAGTTAGCTTATTCCCAGTGAATATTCCTGCTGCCCATCTCTGGTTGGCTAAATATTTAAATAGGTTTATGGTCTCTTCTTATGGCTCAGATACCTTAGTTCTTCCCCTTTTGCTAGGTTTAAATCATAGCATAGAAACTGTTTTCAAAGTTCACTGGCTCTGTAGGCTTGCATATTTGCATATCTTTTCACATCAAAAGTTTAAGCGTGCATGTTTTAAACGAGTAGTTGAATATAGAAATTCAGACCGTATGTATCACTCTGAAGTTAAAATTCACTCCCCCAAGTGTTTTCTCTTTGCTCACCATGATTCAGATCCCTCACTCCATCAGGTTTCTTCAAGTCAGAGGAAGTTGTGTCTGAGCAATCACTACAGACATGGGCCCAAATTGTAAAACAAAACTCGTTTTAATTTCAGGACCAAACTTAACCTGTGATCAGCTCAACAGTTGTTACTGGAAGAATAAGGGAGACTTTTTAAAGCCAAAATTGTTTTCATCATTGTGTTTTTTGACATAGCCTGCATCAACTTACCATGAACTACAATTTCAGGCCAAATGAATGTTGATCAAAATTTAATATCAAGCTTTTTCTTCTCCTAATCTAAGAACTTAAATGTTCTTTTTCAAATATTTTTCACTGCCATTAAATGCTTGAGCTACACATTACTTTTAAAAAGAGGCCCAAATCTCAGCCTCAAGTCAGAACATCTCTGAAGTTTTAGAGACACAAAGCTTATTCCAGATCAAAATTTACAAGTGGCTCTTATATTTGTAATGAACTGAGACCTGTGCCAGAGTGCTCTAAGCTGTGGTTTCTTTTCAATAAAAGGTAAACTAGCAAATTGGTTTTGTTCTTTTATTTTTCAGCCTTTCCGTCTTATCTGTGAGACTCAATAGTGAAGCTTTTACATAAAAACACGTAATTCTTCTGTATTTTCTCTCCTTTGAACTACTACTCAGTTAAAAAAAAAAACTACTTCTCCATTAATCCTCTTTTGGCCTATAATCAGTGTGTTTACTATTTAGCCTTTCTGAAATAAATTTGACTATTATATGGACAGTACAGAAATTGTAGAACACTGTTGATGTTTGTGTAACAGCAGATTTATTGAAAATCTTTATCAAGTAAAACACATATTTTCACTTCAACAGGAGTAATTTCTGTGAATAAATTCTAAAGTCATAGTAGTTACTCCAAAAAAACCTTATTTCATAAAGTGCATGTTTGGTCTTCAAACTGTTGGAGATGTAATTGTAAATGTGTTGAATTATTTTCTATGGAAGAAAGTCCTACTTTCATTTTCTGCTTTCCTGTGTGTTGAGAAACGTAAATCATGTAAATCTGGGGCACAGTTGTTGAATTTCCCCACAAAGTGGGCAGCGAGGCAAGTGAGCAGTTGGGACACACCTCAGGGAGGTGATGTTGGTGCCTCTCACTAATGCATGGGGAGCTACAGCAGCTCCACCAGCAGTTCTTCGATAAGTTTGACTCTTGCTAAAAAATCTAAGAGTAAATTAAGGAAATGCAAAAGATAGAATAAGAAATACAGTATTTCTTCTGGTTTTTTCCAACACCACATCATTTCCTTTAAGCCCAATACAATGGGTGATATGGCTGCTCATTTAGTAGTTATTTTTAACCCATTGGTGAGTAGGATTTTTCTTCCATGATACTTTACCATTTTATCAGCAGCTGATTTGGACTTGCAAATCACTGGTCCTATTGATCAAAGCTGCTGAACTCCTACTGTTCCTATTGATTTCAGCAGGTGATGCAAATGTTCAGTGCTTCTGAAAATTGCATCTCATGTTCTTGGATTTAACCATCCCTGACTACAAAATGACTATTTTATATACAAATGAATTCTCAACTGTGAATATGAAGTCGTCCCTATCCTTCATGATATTATCACTATTTATGAGTATGCACTGGAGATGGGTGTTGGGTCTTAAATTACATTCACATGGAGGGTAAGGAAATTAAAGCCTCTGTGCTGACTGACACTGTGACCTGCCATTTCTCACTGTGTACAAGGGGAGGAGTAATGGTTTCAACACTGGGAAAGGCCAGGCCAAATTTTAAGGACATACATATCTCAGTGCACAGATTTATAACATTGGTTGCATCACTTTAGACAATGTATAACAGTAGCAAAAAAAGGAATTATGCAGAGGAGGCTCAAGGGGAAAATATACTGCTGTACACTGAAGAATATAATGGTATAGTAAACAGTGCTAGGTGTTTCAGGGTTATGCAAATGTTGTGATTTAGATGCATAACCCTGAAATGCCATTGAACTCCTTACTGGGAGAGCTCTCACTGAGACATACATCAGGATTTCTCAGCTGGGAATTGTGGTGTCTGCTCTCTTGGATCCTGGGTCTTACCGAGGAGCTTGATACTGTCACAAACCTCTAAATACTCAGAGGAGACACTTACTGTCGCCCAAGACTAGGTTTTGTTTGTTCCTAAGTCTAAAATATGACTCGATAATGAAAAATGAAACCATCGTCGCTGTAGGAGGATTGCAGGAGAGAGGGGTATATTTGTATTTTCAGGTATAAAAATATGTTAGATATAAAGAGAAGAGTTCTTGAGAAAGAAGTGCTGAGAGTTAAGATGGCTGTAACAAATATATGGAAGAAGTCCTTATTTCATTAAATGCCTTAGATGGTCAAAATAACTTACCACTTTAATATGGATTTTAAAAAATATTCTGAAGACTGAATCAAATACTAACAGTCTCAAATTCTGAAATTGGTTTACAGAAGAATGAAACAGTATTTTATTTGTAAAATGAGCTTACAGAAGATCACCTCTTCTAAAGATCAGGATCAAAACTTTGATTCTGGGTCTTAACTTGTGTCCAGGTATTTTTCTCATTAATTCACCTTTACTGGAACTGTGACACTGATGCATCTGTGGCTTCATGCCACAGCGAAATCCAGTTTTATAAGCAGGACTTGCTAGCAGTTACAGAAACAAATAATTTTCTGGCACTTAGAACAGGTGCAGAAAGAGTAGTCAGCTGCTGATACACAATCTATTACAGCTCTTCTGAAGTCTGGGCTTCAGGGGGATGATCTACTGAGATTCTGTAAAACAGCAGAGAAAGCTAAGCAAAAGCCTTTAGTGGAGGTCAGCAATTTGGAGAGACTTCATATGTGCAGGATTTTTGTCCTTTGAAGTTCATCTCGCAGGTAGTAAGTACTTATTGCACAGGACTTTTCTGACATCTCCTCACTACTGAGTGTCTCTTTTGCGCTGGAGCCAAGGCTCTTATTCATATTCTGCCAAACATGTAGCACCGGAGTTGACAAGCTGTGCTTACACAGAAGGTAGATAAGAATAAATTAAATTAGATCATTGGCTTCCTAGCAGATGGCGGGTTAATCCAGTTTACAAAGCAAGTTCTGAAAAAATTACTTGTATCTTTGTGGATATTTACTTGAGTGAGCTGTAGCAGTATGGGGATGAGGTAGTCAGTCTGGAACTGTCAATTTGTTTTGTTTAAATGTTGAGCAAAATAAGTGATCTGGTCAGTTACTTCAGAGGTAAAGACCCAAGCTTTTGTTCTGAACATGGCCCTACTGGTTTCACTTACAGCAGTAACGTGAAGCAACAAAATCCTGCCTCTAAGTAGGGAAAATCCCTTAGGCAGCATAAAGTTACACTCACTTTTCATCTTACTGAGAGGTTCCATGAAAGAAATTTGTGGAAAGGGTAGATGATGTAGGCCTTTAATATTTCTTTTTCTGTAAGAGATCTGTTTTACACCAAATAATTAATTTTTTACCTAAGAAGCATAATAAATTAGCTAAGAAAAGGTCTGTTCTGTGACTAGGATCTTCTGTACTGGAGAGGGAGAGGTCATTTAAAACCACCCTGCACAGCTCCACTGTGCAGCCTGGCCAGGGCAGGGTGGCAGGGTGGTGAGGAAGAAATTCAGGTTCACCGTAATCCTGTGGCATCCTCCGGTCTCTTCAAATCCACTGATTAGAGACTCCTGCAAATGTAGCTTCTGCCATAACATCCATAATACATGTTAAAAAAAAAAAAAAAACTGTGTCTACTTTTGGGTCAGAATTTAACAGAAACTTTGAAGTAAAAAAGACTATCTAATAAAATATAAGTTAAATATAGGTATGGTAGTATCCATCATGTAAGCCCTATCCCCCAACATTATGTAAAGAGGGTCAAATTTTGCCTTCAGATCAATTTTGCCTCCAGATCACCTCAGTGAAAGCAATGTACAACTCTGCTTATGGCAACATGGATTGCCATAGATTGCACAGACCAAAGTAATAATGTAATTATTGACACGGGATTATACTGGATGTTCAAGCAAGCCAAGAAAGAATGTCTTTTCAGATGAGTGCAGTTCCTACCAGCAGGGAGAATACTGCACTCAGCTGTCAGAGGAGAAGTTTGGTTGGGCCAGCTGATGGAAGTTAGGGGCTGATGCTCCTGCTGACTCACCACAGCTCCTCCTAACAAAAGTGTGAACTTTGCAATCCTGCCAGCTAACAAGCTGTTTCATCTCCATTTGCCTGCTGGTCCTTGGGTATTGCCTGAAACTGTAGCAGCTCAGCAGTGACCTTATGCACCCTACTAGTAACTGAAGTATTTTAGGTGCTGCAAAATGCAGGGTATGTGATTGCAGAAATTTTTTGGAATGCCTGATAGGCAGAGCCAGAGTAGCTTTTGCTTCTTCTGTAATGTAAGTGTAGTCATCAAACCTCAAAAGCTGTTCTGTGTGAACTTGAGCTACATCATATAATGCATCCTTAGTCCTAATGGTGGGTTTCATACTGTTAGTCAGCAGCCAGCCCTCAAGGGTGCTGCAGTCAAGGTCTTGAGAAGGTTCAACTCTGAGGAAAGGGCAGAGGCATTCATCAGAAAGTGAATCTCCCTCCTTTTTGCCCAGCCCAGTACTAAGTTGGACAGAGTGATGGTATCATCTCCTGTTTGTTCCGTGGAGTAGGATCTTACACCTGGGCATTACACATGGGAAATACAGCTGAGAACCTTGCAAATGGATTTATGCTGTGGGAAATGACATTGTGGCCCACAATTAAATTGCACAGCATTTTCTGTGTCCCTTTTGTAAAAGCCAGAAATCCACCAGAAAAAAAATCAAAGGGAGAATAACTCAAAAGAGAAGTTCTTTTGAGCTTTTTAATGTAATTCAGTACATGCCTACTTATTTCTGAAGAGATTTGAGAGATGGAGATTTGAAAGTTTTATGTAATCTTATTTGGTGAAATAAGTGTGTATTTAAAACATGCTGTACATATGTTGTAGGAAAAAAGCTCTGTAGGAATTTTGTATACCCTAGGTAAAAGAAAAGTATCACAGAAAAGGAAAAGGTTAGGGAGGGCTCCGTGTCTGCTAAATAAACATTTATTATTCCCTGTAGTTAACTTCTGAAAAAGGTATCTCTAGGAATTAATGCCTTTACTGGTATTTGTGGTCTGGTTACTCCCAGAGTGACACCTGGATCTGAAGGTAATTTCTCAATAGCTATAATTAATGTAATGAAAATTGGAATTATTTTAAGATTGCGAGGTGACTGGATTTGTGCAGTGCTAGAAGTCATTCAGATCAGTTCACACAGATCTTATTTTCACAGCCATGTGCTTTGCTGTACAACCCTTGGTTGTGCCCACTGTTTAGCACAAGTCTGGTGCCCCGTGTCACCTCCCAGGGATGAGACATCCGAGCCTGGCGGAGACCATCCTCTCTGCAACGCAGTTGGTGTTTCTCAAGGAGGAAGCTGACTGTCAAACATAGATACAGATAGTTTTGCCAGCTTGCCAAGCTTTGGCACGAGCTATAAAAACAACAGCACTTCCCCAGCCTGAAGAAAGACAAAGCCAGTAAATTATCAGAATTGGTGAGCGGATGACAACACGCACAGAGTGTGTAATGTGGCAAAGGCGTGCACCAAGGAAAAGGTGCAGCACACATTCAGCCCTGCCTTGGTGACATAACCCTCCGCAGCACATGCAAATGCTGTCCAAGGAAATGAGTAATAACAACAATGGGAATAGTGTAAGAAAGCAACTAGATTATATTCATGATTCCATAACCACTAAAAGCTTATTATTGATGTGTGCCGTTGTTTTGCTTCTAGTGATCCGTTTCAAGTGCTGATATAATTGTTTGCATTAGTATAAATGAAATGTACATTTATTAGCTATCAGTCCCATTGAATTGTGTTCCCTTTTGTTGTTAATAACTCTTTAAATAATAATAATGTCCAGAAGCTCAAGCCAGGCGCAAAGGCACTTACTCTAGAGATGTCAAGGCTGCTTTTTGTTGTCTTGCACTAAGACTCAGACAATAATTCTGTATGATCTGACTGCAAGACCCTTTTCAAAGTGTTATCATGGTCCCTTGATGATTTCAAGCCCATAGAATACGAAGCAATCCAGGCTTGAGATCTCACCGTTGACAGCAGAAAGCTTAAAAGTACACTTCTAATACCTGTTCTGGGGAGTGGATATGTGCTGCCCAGTGTCTCCAGAGTCCAGATCTGATGGTGAGTGAGTGGTTTGAGATGCAGTAAATTTGTCACAACTACTGTCACCTCACTAATTCAGTAGTCATGCTCTCATTTGTTTGATTTGGATCATGTATGTGTAGTTGGGTGACCCAGGAGTGCGCAGATCTGGAATTAATGACTGTAGATTGGCAGCTTTGCATTCTTGTGGTACTTTTCCCAAGCCCTTGACAGGAATCCATTCAAGGCTTGGGATTTTGTTAAATTTTTATAATGTAACTTTTCAGCATGCAAGGGAGACTTGTGACCAAACACATGGGAAATGGTCTCCAAGTTTCCTGGTTGTATTGAGATATTTTCCTTGAAGTATGTACAAGTGCAGAATAAAACCGTGTACTTTGTTAATGCAAGACCCATTCTAGATCACACTTATTTCCCCTGGGAGTCTCTGAGGTTCCTACATGGTTCAGGAAGAGCAAATATATTGACTTTTAGGCTCCCACGGTGGGCAGATCCTACTCAGTGCAAATTGCTGCATGTGGTTAAAGAGCTGCTGCTCGGGCTTTGCTCTTTATGTGACAATTTCAGCTCCTCAGTGGGGGTCATCCTCAATCCATGTTTTAGTGGGTCATCAGTCCTCCCTGCTGAGTTACTTCAATGCTAAGGCAACATCTTCCTTGGAATAATTTGCCCTTCTCAGTAAGACCTAGGTAATTGTCTAGACTAACTGCAGTACTATCATGTTATACTAAAATAAGACCCTCTGTTGCTGTCTTTCTCCAACTATCCTTCAAGGCCTCAGATCAGAAACAGAGAAAGGAAAGCAGAAAACATGAATGGCTCTGCAGGCAAAGTAGAGTAGGCAGCCCCTGTGTATGGCAATAAAGATAGCTTATAACTTCCTAAAAGGGTTATTTAGTAGATTTCCTAGTACCTACTTAAATAACAACTATATTTCTGTTAATTTGTGTTGTAAAATAATTGCATATATTTCAGGTGTAGAGCCAGCTTTTTATCTGCAGTGTAATTCTAGAGTAAGTCTGGAGTCAATGTTTTTGCTAATGTTTAACCTAAATGAAAAGGTTTCAGAATGCAGTGGGCACAGTTTCACTTCAAACTGAATTGGAAAGGTGAGAAGTTTTAGTTGGTGTCATTGCTTTTGTCAACAAATTCTGAGATCTTTGACAGTCAAAAGCTGAGGGACAACACTGATATAGCATTAGAATCTGTCACACAATACTGAATTTATTCAACTTTTATCCTTTTAATTGCAAGTAATTCCATTAATTGCTGTAGAAATTCATCACCCTGACCAGGCTGAGCTCCAGAAGAAAGTGTGGAAACTAATTAAACATTGAGTTTTAAGGTAAAATGGTAAATTGCTTATTAGCCCCCTTGAAATTCTGATTTATTACTAACAGAACAAAGCAATACTTGACTTTGCAGAAACTGGGTCATAGCATTCTTTTGTAGTCTCACTGAAGGTGCTGTAGTTTAGACATCATTTAATTGGTCTTCATTTTCTTGCAGCAGTACACTTGTTTGGTTTAACCTGGCAACTACAGCCTGTGGAAGGGCAGCTCTATGAAAATGGAGTTAGCAAAGGAAATAAAGGAACAGAATCCATGGATACTACTTACTCACCAATCGGAGGAAAGACTTTGGATAAAACGGAAAAAAAAGGTATGTGTAAATGAGAAGCCAGACAGATGATGAATAGTTAAACATTACTGCTGTTCAGATCCTGTATTTTCTACATTTTGACAGTATTTTGAATCCAGGTTCTATCTTCTCTAGTATAATTTTAAAACAGGTATGAAAAGCCCATAACCAGATAAGCTCCTTTAGCAGAACTCTCACTGAAATTAGCAACCAGTGCATTAGAAAAGGAAGGTTCAGTGGCACGGTGAGAGAAGAGATGAGAGTGTTTGGCTTCTGTCTTAAGACAAGGGAGGGGAGACCACATCTGCCTTGTTCCCTGTTGTGCAGAGGGCTTGACGCTGTGCCTGTCTTGCAGACCAAAGTCAGTCTCAGGCAAAGTGAACCCCTGTGTACTGACAGGTCAGAATGTGCAGAAGAGAAGAAATCTTAATGCTTTTCAAGGCTTCCAGTTCTTGAAGGCGTAAGACAAAGTACAGCGTCCTGTCACATCCCGGCTGACCCAGTCACAGTGAATCAGCTCCCAGGAATCTACCACGGCTTCACAAAACGCCTGAGCCAGTCTGTCAGCTCCCTGCTGCCAGGGGCACAGCCCTGCCCTGCCCTCCCTCCTCCCTCTGCCTGTGTCCTTGTGCCTAGTGCAGGGATTGCCTCCTGCACAACCAGGCCACGTCAGTCCTCCATGGCAGCAGAAAATGGCTTTGTTAAAGCCATGATGCAAATTGTCTTCTGCCACAGAAGTGGCTGAACCAGACCTCTTGAAGCACCAGAGCTAGAACAGGAAAGGAGTGGGCTGTGCAGCCAGGGTGTGAAATGGAGAGAAGGAACTGTCTGAGATGTGCAATTCCTTCCTCTTAAGTCCTGTCTTTCAATGTTGTTAGATCACCTGCTCCAGTATTAGTCACAAGCTCTGGCCCATGCTTCCCGTCGACCACCATGACAATGCTTTCTGACCAGAAAAAGCAGATGGCCTTCCCATTTCTTTTTATGGTAATCAGAAAAAGTGGATAAATCAGATCAGATCAAAGTGAATGGGAGTGGAATATGAAACCTAATCTTTCCAGTTGTTAGGAGGAAAGTAAAATTGTACTGTAGCTCTGCAATGACAGGAGACTTCCAGAGCTTTCCAATTTTAGAGCAGAGCAGGGGTCTGATTTTTCATGTTCTGGGTAAGATCCATGAAAATAGGCAACAAAGTGGGACATTGTTCCTCCTTACAAGGAGGAAGATTGAACTGCACATCAATCATCTTGCAAATCAGTGTGGCACAACGGGATAGAGATCATATTAGATAAATGAACAATTGAAATACATGTAAGGAGACAATGATGTTGTTTTCCATTATTTCATCCCTTAGAATGGATTGGTAGTGAGTTGCAGTAAATGTTTTATATACTTTCATATTTTTGTCCTGGTGAATCATGGAAAATATCTCAAATAGTTCTTCTTAACTGCATTAAATCGTTGTGTCAATATATTACAGATTTAATAAAAGCTTTTCCAATGCATTTGGCTTCCAAAGAAGGATGTGTAGAAAAAACATCAAAAATATCAAAAATCTTTAAAAAGTAGATGGTTGGAAACAGAGAAAAGAATATGCGAGTCAATACTCAGTGTAGTAGGTAAAAACCCAAACCACCTGCCTTGCCCCTGGGAATCCCAGTTTTTAGTGTAGCTATACAACTACCCCACAACGCTGAAGAACAGAGTCCTGTGATAGCAGAGCCATTTCATTGAGGGCATACCCAGCAGTTTCAGAGGTCAGTCACGAATAGACCTACACTGTTGTCTCATTTGTCCCCCTTCACCTTTTGGAGGTAACATGTGATTACATGTTACATGCACAGTTAGGGCTAGCAAGGAGTATACACTTGGAAAAACACAAGAAAAATCATGCGGAATTAGTACCTGCATGGTCTGGCTCTGGCTAGTCTTTGCTCATTTTCTTTCTTTTCATCACTTTTACTATATATCAGTAATTTTATTCCCAGTCCTCATAACAAATTCTCCATGTAGAAGTGATGAAAAGGAGCACTTGGAAACAGGCAACTCCTTTCCCTACAGCAGGATACCACAGAAAGTTGATGCATTGCCTGTAAACTTGAAGCCTCTGATGTAATTTCACAGGGATAAATAACTGCTGTCAGATACTGTGACCTCACATCTTCCCAACTCAATGCAGTAGCACAGAATGCTTTTCCAGACTTTGAAAGTGTAAATTTTAACTAATCTTTTAATGAAAATGAAGTTTGTAAACCAGCAAGTCAGATTTCTTCAAGAAATCACTTTATAACACACTGACCCATGGCTATGAGTTAACATTTTAATACGTAGTAATGTGACTAAAAAGTCAGATATCCTGTTGATGCTGGTATTTACCAGGGGAGTACAAGGAAATTGATTGTTTCAGGATCATTAATAATAAGCATATGGGTACATTCTTGTGGAGGTAATTGGCACCACGCTGTTCAGAGTTTTTCTTTCTTGAAGCCAAGAGAAACCTGTGATTAGGAGTCTATCTTCTGCTTTAGACTTCTGAGGAAACCCTGCTTAGAAAGCATAGGGAAGAATTAATACCCTAGTTGGCAAGATTGTGAGCTGTACAAGGAATTGAATATAGATAACTAAATGATACTTTGTCATTATAAAAAAAAGTTTTTACAACAAGAGCAGGATTGTATTGCAGCATTGTAATTTTAAAAGCTTATTTTGGACTTTTTGAGAGAGAGCAAGAAAGTAGACAAGGATAGTCTGTGAGGACTGTGTCTTCAGGTGCCTTTTTTGTACAGCCAAATACCTGCTTAGTTCAACTAAACACAGAAGCAAAGCTAAATTCTTTTTCTGTAAAGAAAGCAGAGTGGCTCAGTGAATATGAAAATACGCATTTCAGACATGGCTCCTACAGTGGCCTTTCCATGCTCTGTGGTTGTCTGGAAAATTAGCATTTGAAAGGCAGAGATTCTGCTACTGTGTCCTATCAGTAGGCGTAGGTAGTATGTATATTTTCCTGTTAGCATTGTGAACAGCAGCATGCACTTCTCTCCCGTGGGATGAGATAAATGTACATCTAAGTGCATCTGGTTTTTTTAAAGCTTATATTAAATGGTTGCTAGAGCAAAGGTATTTTCAGCCAAATGTGGAAAAACTCCCAAGGTACGTAGCAATACTAATATGATATTCAGCATAATTTGATAGTATCAGTTAGTGAGAATTCACCCAGACTGAAGACATAACACTTTTTCTTTTCAACAAAGAATCAGACCTTCTCACTTCAAAAAATAAGTAGTTACTGTATGTTAAAGACCTTGAGCACTGACCAATAACACCTTTACTTCAAAGATCGTACTGTATCCCTGACTTTTTACTTAGTGCTCTACTGTCTTGTAACTGAATCATATTAATTACCATGTGTCAATATCACCAAAAAGTTCCATAGTGTTTTACTTAAACCAGGGTAATTGCTTGCAAAGAATCATTAAGATTGAATATCTCTAGAGTATTGGAGATAGGGGAGAAGGTTTTTAAATTTGCATAAGCTAAGTAGGATCTTAGTCGGGTTGGGTTGGAAAGGGATCCATTTTCACTGACCAACAGAGGAAGTTTAATTCTCTTTTCAAAACTCAACATTCAAGATTTTTTCCGTGAAGCAAATTGGGCAGAAGTAGTCTCACCTTGAACATTGTTAAAGCAGCAATTTGGAAATATTTTAACTCTCAAACCAAGTAAGTGGTGTATTTTTAGAGTACTAGATTACAAGTTTCTAATCTAAAAATAGATGTATTTACGTGATGAGGTGTGATAAGTTAGCTCCTCATTCTTGCTGTGGGTTTGGTGACACAAAGCAGCTGTAAAGCTGGAAGATCTGGTACCCTGAGAATTGCTCCTGCCTTTTAAATTAAATCTCTATTCATTAAGAATGCTAAGTACTTCCTACGCTAGTTAAAGCCCGTGGAAGGTCCCACTGAGGTCTTTGTTATTAATACACTCAAGCAAAAGCTGGCCCTAGCTTTGCTACTGCTGTTTTCATTTCCAGGGGTGATTTATAAAATTTCATGTACATTATGTTGGCTTAGATATTTATATGCATTTATTGTAAAAGATGAGGTTCCAGTCACTTTGCTCCTCGTTATTTTTCACTGTGGTTCTGGAATGAAATGAAACATAGATGGATAAGGCTGCTGAATTCAATCTTCTCTTGACTTGTCCTCGCTAACGCCACACACTATCCTGCTCTTGTTCAGAGTATGGAAATGTCAGTAGAGTTTTACAAACCTTAAAATGCTAACCTCAAATGTTAGCAGGATTGGGTCTGTGATTTGCAGCATGTCACGATGCTGATCACAGACAGGCAGTAAAAAACATAAAGATGGTGATATAAGCCAGCAAAGCAAGCCAGCTCCAATTTAGTTTGGCAAAGTCTTCTTTATGCATTCCATTTCCCTTTCTATTTCAGTGCTCTCACACCCATGTGTGAAGTCACATAGTGCAGATGTCTGCAAATTTATTGTTTGGCATTATGAAATTATGCCAGTTTCGTCTTCAGAGTGCCTTTCCCTGTCCTCATGCCCCTATTACACTTTCATGAAGAAAAAGCAAGCCAGAACAGATGTTCTTTATTTCTCCAGGACTAGATTAACACTACCATAATAAAACCATTAGGAATGGTGATTAATAGAAATCCGGGCTTTGGACAGGGGCTCTGAACTACCAGGTTTGATGGATTTTCTGTCCTCTCTGGGGTCCATTTTGTAGCTTATGCAATGCCCCTTCAGCAGCACTCTGAAATACGTGCCAGAGGAAGAATTTCCCACTGTCTTCGCTCTGTGCATTCGCAGTTGAATGTGTTTTGTTTGCATAGTTGATGGGCAAAGACTGTGGTTTACGCAGCAGCAGCAGTTCCTCCTTTTCATAATCAGTAAAGTGTTATAAGATTTCCAGGGCAAAAATATCCCATGACACCTGTTGTTGGAAATATGTTGTACATGTTTGTTTGTGTTTTCCAACTTGTTGAATAAAAAATGCGGTTATCCGTGTTAGAAGTTGATTTTTGTATATTCCAATATATCTAAGGCACGTTTATACCTTGTAACCTTCTCTCTTCACCCAGTGTAAGTACGCAATTGACTGTTTTGTTTGTTTCTGGAAAATTAGTGTTTCAGAAGGGCCGTGCCATAGACACAGGAGAAGTAGAGATTGGAGCACAAGTTATGCAGACCATCCCACCTGGTTTATTCTGGCGCTTCCAAATTACCATACATCACCCTGTGTACCTCAAATTTAACATTTCGCTGGCGAAGGATTCTCTGCTGGGAATTTATGGCCGAAGAAACATCCCACCTACTCACACTCAGGTAATTGGAAATGATCCTGATTCTGTCACGCTTACATTTTCAAACAGCAGTGGATGGGAGCGTTCACAACCCTCTTTCAAAGAAGAGAAGGAGGAAGGGACTGGCTGTAACCACAGTCTGGTTATCCTTTTCTTTTACTGCGCTCTGGCAGTGCCTCAAACTGTGCTCTCTCAGAGGAAGGGAGAGTGTCGTAGCAGACAGATCAGCAACTGTGACCTCAGGGATGTGACTGACTGGGAGGCTGGACAGGTACACACTGTCCTGCTGCACAGAACCAGCATCTTCTATGCAAGGGATGAAATTCCAGTTCACTTGAAAATGCTTTAATCTTTTTATGATTCCCTTAAAACAAACAGATTGTACAGTCAGTACAGTCAGTAAAGAGTTAATAGAAAAGAAAAAAGCTGTCTCTGGTTTCTAAGATCAAAATTATTTTTGAGTGCTTACTCCTGGGGATTTTGCAAGAGATAACCTAGCTAAGCAGTCATATGCAATATTGCTGGTCACATTCAACTTTTTTTTTTAGGCTTAATGTATTTGGTATATGAAGCTGTCATTTCTATGGATAATAAATTTTTCATCTTTCTTTATATCAGGATCACACCTCACAGAGTGTGATAAATATACATAGAATCATGGAAAGATTGTTTTTAATGGACCACTGGAGATCATCTACTCTAACCTCAAAAAATTTTTACTAGAGTTTTGATATTAGAAATAAGCACTTTTAGCTGTCAGTGACTTTAATTGAAGCTGGATCCTCAGTTGAGCTGACAATGAATTTTACTGAAAATCAGAATGCCTAAAAAACCTAGAGAAATATATGTATTTCTTGAACAGGGATTCATAGAAATCTCTGGTGCTTTGAGGTTAACAGGCGTTGAAGTTGTCAGCATCAGCCTGGTTAGGTATTAAGAATTTTCCTGTAAAAAATATATACTTATTTGTATTACATAAATATAAAGAAACAGTATATTTAGGTTTTGATATCTGATATTGATATTAAGGGGCAAGGATTTAAAAATCTGGTATAGAACAACAGGTTTTTAATCTGCTCTTGGCGTTTGAGATGAATAGCTGCATAGCACAGGCACTACTCCTTGAGAATTTTGGAATTACTCCCATTAAAAAGATGTAATTTTTGGAGTAAGTCTGCTGTATCTAGTGGAGCAAGTCTGGTTTTACCCTGCCATAGCAAACAGCTATGCCAGTTTTGATGCCAGGTTTCCGATCTACCATAACGCTTTTTATATTTACACTGAAGCTAAATTGACTAGGTTATGTAATTGGTATCCACATTGGTGAATACTTAGGCAATTCCTCTTAAGATTTCAACCATTTATTCATGTTTGAAGGAGACATGCAGAGTAGATTCATGAATATTTGCTAGGTGGTTAATTTTTGCTCATTATTATTTCAGTTTGATTTTGTAAAACTGATGGATGGAAAACAGTTAATTAAACAGGAACCAAAAAACTCAGAGGAGCCTCAGCAAGCTCCCAGGAACCTGATCTTAACTTCACTACAAGAGACAGGTTTCATCGAGTATATGGATCAAGGAGCTTGGCATATGGCATTCTACAATGATGGAAAGAAAGTAGAGCAAGTGTTTGTACTAACTACGGCTATTGGTAAGAACAATCACAATATAATTGTTATTCTGATTATTACATTGCAAAGATGTATTTGATGTATTCCAGCTCCTCTTAAGTATTCTCTTAAATATGTTTTATTTCAGCTTAGTTTAATTAACCTCAGTGGAGCAACTTCGTGTTTAAGCCAATGTTAGACAAATAGCAACATTTATATATTAAAGATAGATATTATCAAATTAATTAAGTGTGAAGTTTTCATGTGTTAAGATTTTTATATGATAGCTTAAACGCTTGAGTAATTTCTGGTTTTATCTTGTTCCAAGTAAAAGAGATGATGTCTGCCCTCTCTACTTACATGGGAACCATAAATCCTACAAAAGATATCCAGGCTTTAAAAAGTTCTTATTTCCAGTATTTTAGTCAGTTGGAAAATCTTTTGTGGATTTGTTTGTGAGTGTTGCTTGATGGATGGATGGTGTTGTTTTATGCAGTTAATTCAAATGCACCATTTTGTTTGAAATACAGAGGGCAAATACAGGAGGCAGCCTCCTGGTTGCATATGAGATTCCCTCCTGCCTTTTTAACACGTATAGGTGGGCAAATGTTTGCAGATGTAGGTGTTGTGAGTGAGCAGTCCTCACACATAGGGCTTTTTTGGAATTTAAATTTAGGTGAAGTGTTGTATTTATGACAGTCTCGGTTTGCTGCAAGACTTTAACCACAATACCCTTTAGTTAACCTGTTCTACCATATGTTTAGCAAGATGTCTTTACTAGTAATGGACGTGCCATCTGCTCTTCAGAACAAGTGGATACTATTTTTACTTAGTGGTAAAAACCTTGCAGAGCAGGACAGTATGATTCAAATATGAAGGTTCTGAAGGACTTGCATAAAAGAAAAAAATTAGAAATTAAGATAGAGTTGCAATGACTGGTTCTGGTGTAAAATTTCATATTTACTCTGTTCAAAAAGGTTGATCTTCTGCAAGAAAATATGCCATTATTCAATTCCATCTGAGAAAATAAGATTCAAGCAATTTATGAACCATCTTTGCAGATGCTCTACAAAGACCATAAAACCTGGCCAAACTCCAGCCCAGACCAGGATCCAAATTCCTGATCCCTTGGTTACTTTTATTGTAAGACAGCAGGGTTTATAAAGGAGGGTTTAAATAATATTTCATTTAGCAGCATAACTTCTACTCCTCCCCTTCCCCTCCCCCAAAAAACAAAAAGAAATTAATTGCTGGAGTCTAATTCAAGTTCCACATGGTAAAAAAGAAGAGACTATGAAAGAGGGAAGGGTGTGAGCCACAGTGCAGGCAGGAATCCTTGTACTTCATCTTCAAAATGGCTGCAGGAAGATGTTTTTGGGAAAAAGTCTGTTCACGCTGCTGTAAGAATCTACTGCTGGTGCATTTGAAAATACTGCCAGCTATTGTGTTTTCATAACCTGTGTATCTTCTTCTCCTAATTTGCTGTGCATCATAACTTGATTGTTTCTTTGGGAGTTTCCACAAAAAAAAAAAAAAAAAAAAAAAAAAAAAAAAAAAAAAAAAAAAAAAAAAAACAAAAAAAANAAAAAAAAAAAAAATCCTTGAGGCATTCTTCTTACCCAGAGTGGTTTAGAGTCGTATTTGACATCTCTGCCAACAAAGGAATCAGCCAGGACCAGAAACCCTGAGAACAGAGCAAGAGCTTGGAAGCATCTCTGCCAAATGCTCCTGTGAACCAGCCATGCCCCGCATCAGCATCTGTTAGATTGTATTTCAAGATGCTCCATGTTAGTTATGTACAAAATTGATTTTGCTGACACTTTAGCTGAAGTTCTGATCAGACTTTCCCAATAAGGGTGATTGCATGCAGAGCGTGGCATGCTTCAAGTACTTCTGTTAACTAAATAAAGGGCAGCCCAAACTGGGCATTGCATTAAGGGGAAGAAACTTATCAAACCATTAATTCTTCCTTTCAGGTCAGTGTAGGGATCATTTGCCATGTGATTCTAGGAAAACTGAGAAGGCAGGCAAGTGGACACATAGAGCAAGACAAGAGTTGATAATGAGCAGTAATATGAAAAAAATAATAACGAGCGGCATTTCTGTGGAGAAAACTTCCTTCTAAAAATGTGCTGTCTTTTTAACTTTGAAACAGACATCTGTGTACAGGTTGAGGATATCTGATGAATAGAGGTACATCAAATGTCTGTTCTTTAGTATAAACTGATAGCCTGAAAGGAATGTTTTCAAATAACCATAGGAGTTTTCAAGAGGAACCAATCCTTATCTAAGTGCCCATAAATAAGATCAAAATACACTTATATCAGTCATTTCTATTAATCATAGGATCTGAATTTTCTTCTTTTTCCTCAGTTATTTTGTGGGAAAGGCATCAAGTTTCCCATTTGCCTACAGCCAGAGGTACTTCCCTACATCTGTTAGTGGATGTGGCCATTGAACAGTCCCAGTTCCCCTGAATCGAGCCCCTCTCCCATCCAGCACCTGCATGGGCTGCGGAGTCCCTCAGTCCTGGAGCTGGTCTGACAGTGACCTACTCCACACAGGATCATCTTAGCTTGATTTTACTTCATATTCTTTATGGAAAATCCATATAAATCAGTGAATCCACTGCATTCCTGTAGGAACTATATGTGTAAATTGGAACCAGCTAATCCATGTAGAGATAGGAGCTTGTCCTTAGATGTGTTAGGTTAAATGGCTTAATATCCAAAGCTGTGTGATAAAACGTGGGCAAGTTTAAGATCAGAACTGAAGGTGGGGTTTTTTTCTTCAAATCTAGTTCTTAGTTCTTTATCACATTGAATTTCATCAGTGCACAGAAGACTATTTTTTTGTTTATCTGATTGTATAGAAGTGGAAATCCTGCCCTTCTCCAAGGGATTCAATTCACATGGTTCAAATCAACACCATAGAAGGCAATTTACTCTATAAACAGGTTTCAAACAAATTACTTCAGCAATAAAAGAAAGTGTTTAAGGTGGACATTTTTCAGCAAATACTCAGGTTCCTGCAATGCTTTTAATGGTGGTAAATTTTACATGAACACTTACTTTAAAAGCTTTTTGGTGTAATATAAATGATGCACCTGTTATCTCAAAGCTGTCAAGACAAAATCTAATAAATATTTGTAAGCTGCTTGAACAGGAATTTTGTTTTATGCTCCCTATGAATGAAAATGGGCTTTTTACTGCTTCTGCACCTATTTGTATGTTGAGATGTGTCCTGCAGAGTGAGGTGAAGATGCCATTCATTTCGAATTCAACCAATTTATGTTTTCCTTTGTGCACAATTGCCTGAATAAACAGAAATCCTGGATGACTGCTCTACTAATTGCAATGGGAATGGAGAATGTATCTCAGGCCACTGCCACTGCTTCCCAGGATTCCTTGGTCCTGATTGTGCAAAAGGTAATCTCATATTAACTGACCCACGGTGCATGGCAGGGATCATGATTATGGTGTGTGACTGCTGGGCTTGCAAAGGTTCAAAGTGATTAAAGGAGATTAAATTCCTTTTTCCAGACAGATGGCAGATACAGTACAAGCACACATGTGGAAAGTTTCTTTATGCTGTGCTTGAGTTAACACAGATCAACCACTTCTCCCTCCCTGACTTTCAAATTTAATAGGTTCCTCCATCCCTGTTTGTATCCTGTCTGTAGTTGTAAAACACATTTTTAATAGGTGTGTTAGCTTAGCATAATGTTTTCTGTTATTTAAAAGTGACAAAACAGTTTCACTTTGGAGAAAACGTAAGTAAGTCAAATGCTTCTGTGGTCTTAACTTGAATAGGGTGTAGATAAGAAACCTAAAGCAGCTTAGAGACTGTTTTCCAGCATTAAAGCAAAAAAAAAAACATGTTAAGTGAGCTGACTTCTGTTTCAGATATTTCTGTCAGTATTATCCATTATCCTCTGCATAAGATGTCCAGAAGTTGTCATGATTTTCCAATGTCTCCTCAAATTATTTATTTTTTTCAAGACAATTGGCTCAGAAATTGATACTGGATTGTAAAAGTGAGCTTCCACATTGCTGGTTTACATACAGATCAGTAATGGCTACAACTTCAGTGATATTATGTCTTAGAAGAAAAAAGAAAAGGGCAGGATCTTGCTTCAGTTCACAGGAAAGAAATACTAATCTTACTGAAAATCAGGCATCACTGAAAATTTTCTGCAGAGGCCAATCAAGGGGAGAGAGTGGTTTTATCTTCTAAGATATCGCATTTCTGGTCAAAATTAAGGTATACAAGAGAGGCAGACTGAGGAGACAAGGACGTTGTATTACTGCTGCACTACCTAGTTCAAAGATTTCAGTCTGTCACAACCCTTGAACCAAATGAAGAATTGAGGAGCTGGAGGGGAAAAGCAATTTTACAGAACGATAATGGCAATAAATGTTAATCTATGTAAGTATGTAAATACATTAAAAAGGTCAATCTGCCTTCTTCAGATTCCTGTCCAGTGCTGTGCAGCGGAAATGGAGAATATGAGAAAGGTCACTGTGTGTGTCGCAATGGCTGGAAAGGACCAGAGTGCGATGTTCCAGAAGAGCAGTGTATTGATCCAACCTGCTTTGGCCATGGTACTTGTATCATGGGTGTCTGCATCTGTGTCCCTGGATACAAAGGAGAGATTTGTGAGGAAGGTTTGTGAAGTTTCCTTCCCTATAGTCCCGAGGGCTGATGTTTGTCTTTAATTTCCACCTGTTTTAAGGTAGTTAAAAACTCAAACAGATGTGATCAGCTTGCTGTGAAGCAGTACTGTTTTGCTCAAAACTACCTTTGCTGTCTCACAGAAAGTAATGTTAAGATAGAAAATTTTCAAAGGTAAAGATATTCAGGTCTTGGTAGCAGTCCAGTGGACCAATCACATAAAGTTCATGTTTTCATTTGGAAAGATAAAATTATTTATTTTTATTTGGCCAAAAACTCAGGGTAAGGTAGTCAGAAGATCATTTAAACAAAACATGATGTGGTAGTTCTCCAAAGCAATCAGACAATCGTAATCAGCTTTTTCCTTTTTTCATTCTGTTACATCTTATATTTTTCTGACAATATAAAGCCAAAAGGGCAGCAAACAGGTTCAGTTTACCGGCACATATTGTGTAATTCTGTTGTCATATGTCATTTTTACTGGGAGCCTTTGCTCACGGCACTAAACTGGCATCCTTTAAGGCTTGGCTAACAAAAAGTGGGAAATTCTGTGAGAACAAGTTACTGTATTTTTGCTGGTTATGGTGCTGATGTGTCTCTGCCCTCATCTATAGACAGAAGCAGTTGTTATTTCCCTCAGCATGTCTGAGACAGCTCATCAGCTTTGACTTTCTTCCCTTGTGCATAGCCTCAGAAAGCAGAACTCTTCCTCTTGCTTGCCCTGATTTGATGATTTTTCACTAGTCCCCTTTGCCTGGAGCTAGTGACAGCATACTTTGTGCTTCCTGCTATAGAGATTTTCGGTAATTGTTCTGAGTAGCACACACAGGAGGCTTTTTATGTTGCTTGAATTCTCTAGTCAGAAAAATGTCCAGGATGGATTTGATAGATCTGACATACCTGGAATGGTTTTTAAAGGGAGGATCAAGAGAATGCTTCTGACATAATCAGTTGTTGGTAGTTTCAGAAACCAAGAAAACCCAAATGGGAAAAAGCAAGTAATACACCGATTCCTCAGTGAGGCCATGATGCTGAACAAGCCTGTAGTTGGTGAGAGGCTGACTGCTGTTTTTAGTTGCTTTGTTTCTTGCCATAATGAGATCCTGCAAAACGGTTGGGGGAAAAAAAATGACATAAATATACTGACAGCTATTGAAACCAAGAGTGGGAAAACATTGGATTTTTATAGTAAGAAACTTATTTAAATTTTTTAAAAAAGGTGGAATTGTGTAGAAATATGGAAATACGATGGATGAAACAAACCTGTGTAACCAAGTACAGTGGATTTTTGCTGTAACAGTGTGTCCTTGACATTACTGTTCCATTTGTATTGTAAAACATAACTTGTGCAGTGGTTAGGGAGTTCTGTCAGGAATTAAGATTATTTTATTGTATGTAAACACTATTTAGTCTTATAGCAGTGCTGTTAACAGACATAGCAACAGAGGTACTATCCAGGAAGCACCAGTAACTGCATGTATTCATTGCTGTGGGGATCCTTTGAATTTGTCCTGCCAGATTATCATTCCTAAAATGGAGTCACCCGATTAATTTTAAAATATCAGCAAAATAAAGAGCTGTCTCAGGATGAGAGAAAATTGCTGTGTATTTTTGTCCTATGCTTAGCAAGATGTGCGTTTTCCACAAACACTGATTCCCTCTCTCAGAATTACACTGTGCTGTCCCCAAGCCTGGAAGGCTGAAAAGGATACAAAATAAATCCTGAAATAAGATGTTGAATTGGTGGCATAGCAGTCCAAAAGATAAAGCTTTACTTCTTTAAGTTGAAAGGTCCTGTAAACTGGAGGCCATTAATCTCTATGTCTGAAGTATTTAGCCTTCCCTTCTGAAGCAGAAAACATCTCTTCATTCACTTAGCGCAGGATACTGTTTGTTAAGTTTACAATTTAATTATTAAACCAGCACTTGTGCTGATACTTGAGAAATACATAGCAGCACTTTCACAGTGCCTCTTTAACATCAGTCTGAAGGATGTTATAACGTGGACAGACTTCTGGCTAATTGTTTCCCATGCTCAGATCCCACAGATCCTTCAGCTCTGCAGTCTTCCTGCAGCCTCCAGAGAAGGCAAGCTGCTTCCTGCTTAAAAGCTGTCTTGTTAAAGCAGTGCTGGGGCTTTGTGAAAGAATGTGCTGCTCATACAGCACTAACCAGCCGATTTAAATTCTTCTACAGAGCTCCTGAATTTTTCACTAGGAATAGTTTAATCCAAATTGAGAAAAAAATTTAGTTCTTTGTTTGCAAATTGTTCATCAGTACGTTATGACTTTTATGAAGCTGTTCATTACCTGCAATTGCCCAGCACATATTTTTTATGTGTATGAGATTTTTTTTTTACAGCAAGCATTGAGTTAGAGATGCACTACTCAGTCTTAGTGGATAAGCTTTTTTTTTTGTAGCAATTTTTCAGCTACAGAGATAGCTTTTCACGGGAAGGTGAAAGAATAAATCTTTCTTTTCCCAGATGTAAATAAAACACAGTGCACCAATACCCAAATGGACATACAAAGCACAATTACAGAAGTAACTCTTAATTGCTCCAGCTCTTTCCCAGCCATGCTAGCAAAGCACAGACTTCACCAACTTAGACCAATAGATCTATCCTGGGAATCTGTGTTTTAAAAATAGGACAAAATCCATGACAAGAGGATCATATGGCCTCTAACAGTCTATGTGCTTGCT
The DNA here is from genome assembly GCA_013397865.1 of Struthidea cinerea. NCBI lineage: Eukaryota > Metazoa > Chordata > Aves > Passeriformes > Corcoracidae > Struthidea > Struthidea cinerea. The sequence goes on along the minus strand of VZTI01004085.1, from coordinate 17,504 downwards.
TTTTTCCTTGTTTTTGACTTACCCTTTCACACAGATGTTAACAGACTGTTTTTCCCTTTTGTTTGTTAACATTGTTTCAGTTGGGTATTTGCACCAAAAAATCATCAAATTAATCTGAATCCCTGTTGTATTTCCCTAGTAAATAACTGTAAAGGTGTGAGTTTTATGCTCTAAGTTGTATATTCCCTGCTTTCCAGAGGACTGCCTGGATCCGATGTGCTCTGGCCACGGTGTGTGCGTCCAAGGGGAATGTCACTGCTCCACGGGCTGGGGCGGGGTCAACTGTGAGACCGCGCTGCCCGTGTGCCAGGAGCAGTGCTCAGGGCACGGCACCTTCCTCCTGGACACAGGACTCTGCAGCTGTGAGCCACAGTGGACAGGTTCAGACTGTTCAACAGGTATGATGGAGGCTTGACTTTATCAGCATCGCCTGTGTTCTCTGCTGGAGTCATGAAAGAAAGTGGTTGCTGTTACTGTGCTAATAGCAATCTAAAAAAAAAGATAGGGATGAACCAGGGGTACTGTGGCATGGCACTTTATGGGCTTGTCAGCAACTGGCTTTCAGTTGCCAAGGACAAGGAATGCATTTTCTCTGTGACAAGAATGTTTCTGCCTGGTGGCACAACAGTGAGAACGGTGGTTCTGCAAGAGGGCAGATGCCTCCTGGCGTGCAGTGGAGGCAAGTATGACTCTCACCTGAGCTGCTGAGCACCTGTCAGGCTCATGCAATCAGGGAATCCACAGTTCTGAGAGGGAATATATATTAAAAAAAAAAATACAAATGCAATGACTGATGAGTAAGAAAGCTCTGTCAAAAAAATCCTTAAACAAAAAAGACCATCATTCTTTCATGCTGGGATAAAAACTCTCTTCTTCCTTAGAGGACCATCAAGGTTTGATCCCAGTAAATTTGATTAAGAGTTGAAATGGATTTCCTGTGTGCTTTGTACATTTACATTTCGTTTTCTTGAAATGAATGCACTCTGCACATTTTGCTCTGTAATGGAGCATGTCATTACCAATGTATGTACTACTATTTTTTCCCCCTATAGAGCTCACAAAGCCAGAATCTCAGATGATAAGTAGCTCATCCCAGTAGAGAACAGATGCAAGTGACAGATTTGCTGAATACTGTGGAATACAGCCAGTGGTCCAAGTCACCAATTTTTCTTAGAAAACATCATTCAGAAGAGCACTTGGAACAGTATAAATTTCTGCTCAGATTTCTAAAGTGTGTGGTTATGATCTTTAAGTAGGGACGTATAAAATGTCCCTCTACATGATGAATTTTTAAGCAACAAAATATTGACCTGCTAATAATTTTCAGTGTTTGTTACAGAGACCTTGCATTCATTCTACACTCCAAAATTAATGCATGCAATTTTAGTCTGACACTGTCTGATGTGGCACCTGCTTTGATAAGAATTGACTTATTATTGGGTTTCAGCAAAAGCCTGGTTGCTCTCATTTTTATCCTGTATTTTGTTATATATTAAAAATATTCTCTGAAGCTTAGTATTGTAGTAGTATTTCTGTTAATGAAGCAAATAATTAGGAAAGGTGTTACCTATCTACTAATTTTTTAGTCACAAAATATTGCAAACTAATTCTGTTTTAGTACAACGTTATTGTAGCTCAAAAAGCAATGTCAGTCTCAGATGGGTTTGTTGTGTCAGCTGCATGGGGCAGTTAGATATTAAGTAAGGAACCGAAAAGCTAATAAATAACCTCCAAAGCTGCTTTGAACATTTTTGGAAGGAAACCTCTTTACCTCCATCAGTAGAGAAAATACCTCTCTTCATCCCTACTGTCTTCTGAGTTATCAAAGGATGATTTTACGGCTACCAACAGACATCATAGCCAGATGCTTCAGACTTCTCCTTTCAAATATATGTTTCTTCTTAGGTGTTAGACTGGATTCAGGATGGTCTTGGCAATACACCGAGTGTTAGACTGAAGTATAGATGTTCATTTGTGCCTGAGATGTTCCTCCTAGGATCAGTGATTGCTGTGCATGTTGAAAATAAAGCTTTATTTTAGTGAGCAAGGAAAACGTCAAATGAATAAGTAAGGAAGCATAAGAGGAGTAACAAGGTCACAATAAATGAGCTGTCACATGTGAATGGGGAAAGTCACGACGTTCTGTACAATGAAGAGGATGAAATGGGTAAAGCTCAGACTGCTCGTCTAGAGTCAGACAACAGCAGAGCTTTGTAAGGGAGAGACCGGCAGTCTCTCCGCCTGCCTCAGACCCTTGCGCTTTGCCATCTCTGTACCACATCATTCTCGGTGCTGTGAAAGTTCGCCTTTCTGTAGCACCTTGGAGAATGTAGGCTCTTGTCCTGAGGATTTCAGTGTTCCCCAACAAATTCCAAGTACTTTCAAAATACAAGGATACATTATATTAAGTTCTATCAGGTTTTTAAAATAGAAGTTAGTGTGTCTTGGCAGACTTTCAAAGGGAGAAATAGTGAAGGTTCTGGAATGTTTTTGAATATATTGTTCCAGATACAGTGTGGCCCAACCTGAAGAGGGATGAGCCACCTCTACAATACCTTGCCCTACCTGCCCATCTCTAGCTCTTCAAACAATATAAACTTCCATTTTACAAGTGGCATGCTGGGGAAAGACAAGAATCAGTATGGTTGGAGGAAGAGAGATGAAGGGTGACTGTGTGACCCATGCATATCCTTAAGAATTGCCAAAGTTTGGAGGCCCAGCCTGAGCTCTGGAATCATTCATGGATTTTTTGTGGCTGGAAAAGGCTATGTTGTTCATGCAGTTTGATTTTCTGTAAAACATTACCAAAAAAATAACAATTATCCTTCCGTTTTTGCTTGACACTCACAGTTTCTGTTTAGTTTTTTGAAATTCAGGCTTCACACAGAGACTCAAAATGAAGGGTAGTCTACCATTTCCTGGATAAATTGTTTCAATTATGTCTGGCCCTCTCTGCTAAAAAGTGAACCTTCCATTCCTAGTTTGATAGGTGCAAAGTCTTGCAATCATGTTTCTTTCTGTGAGGTGAAAGGCTGGCAAATTATTTGTAGTCCTTTCCAGTGTCCAGCCTAATCTCTGCTCTGACCTGTGGACTGGCGTAACCCAATTTCATTGCACCACCTCCAGATACTCCTTCTATATCCAAAGTTGTTGCCGGACAATTGCCATCCCTTGAAGACCAGAAAATCCCCTTGCAAAACTCCAAAGCAGCTGTCAGGATATGTTTTCATTGTGTTTAAATTGGTTCTCAATAAAAGCAGCTCAATACAACTTGAAAGTTGTTCAGACACTTAGTATTGCTAATCCTGTACTACCTGTAGGACACAACTTAGGCTGGCTTTTTGTTCAGTTTTGTTAAGATCCATCTTTTCAATATCCTTAGCTGGATATCTGTTTCTGGCCTCTTTCTACCCTACAATACTGAACGTCCGTGAAAAGTCGTTTTCCTCTGTTAGCTCAGATTTCAATATACCTCTCCCAGAGATGACATTTGAACTTTGCCTTGCTGCTTATGAGCATCTTTGTAAAGGCTCTTCCTGTCAGCTAACTACAAACATACAGATAATATGCTTCTGATTCTTCTGCCTTCTTTAGGCAGCATCAACTGAATTTCACCCTGGAAATACTGGCAGATTTTTAGCTACATCAATCAAAACAACATAGTTGTGTCATTTCTACAGCCATGTGTGATCAGGAGAAGAAATTTAAAAAGCACCTTCTGTCTGTCTTTGGGTTATTATATGGACAAGATGGAAGTGTTCTAACTGTTCTATATGGTTATAGACTGACATGTATTTACCATGAGGGAGATGGATTAGCATGTTGTGCCAATTTGCCAACTGGCCTGAATGCAGAAGGTTAGTAACAAGCTATGGCTTTCACTGCTTCAAAATTACACCAATGTCAGAAATTTGTAGAGAAGCCACATAGAGTTATTCCAGCAGAGTTCTTTCAAGTGCTGTACGGTACATAGCTGTTATAATTCCAGTTGCAAGGATCCCAAGACTGTAGTCATTATTCAAGTAATACAGTTGATTCTTCCATTCGTGCTGGCCTGGGCAGACGTTGCTTGCTGCCTTTACCTGTGGTGTAGTCCATGTTGAAATACACAGAGATCCAACGTCTTCTTCTACAGAAACTTTATTTCTTTAGTTGTTTTACTTGCTGTCCCTTGAACATCTGTCCTGCTTGAGCATCTGTGCTGCTTTCTGCAGTATTCTTTGGACTGTACAAAGAATGAGGGGAGTTATGTCCATTTTGCCTGAAGGGAGGCACAGGCATCAGGGTCAAGCTAAGCTGATCTCAGGCAGGGATCCACAGACAACTCTGAGAAGAGCTGTCTTTCACCATTTTGATTCTCAAAGTGTTTCCAAGACAAAAAGAAACAGCCCCAGCACTGCTACAGTTCTACATTGTCCAAGATGTTGTTCCCAATAGTCACACCAACCATACAGCAGACAGGTCATCTTCCAGCATTGAAGTGGCTTTGGCTCATGATAAAAAAAAAGAGAATATGATTTCATCTCTCTAATAATTAGCCTGTGAAAAAAAACCAAATGCTTCTCTGATATAAAGCACTGAAAATTAAAAATCCGTGATAATGTTCGCCATACAAATGTGCATCTTCTGTTTTGGAATTAATTCATTGTTATCTTTATAACTTTATCACTGTTTATCACTTTAATTTTAGTTTTTTCCTAGTTTGGTCATCCTTTGGCAAGTCACACAAAAGTGCTCAGAGACATTTAGCCATTACCAATTTAGCCATTTGACAGTGGATGTGCCCAAGAGAAATGCACAAGAGATTGCGTTTTCCGTTTCTCGTTTCGTCTTTGCCCGCCTCTACGAGATGTGGAGAACAGAAATTTCCTACTTTGTTCCAAGTGAGACTGATTATATTATACGTTTTGTGAAAACCACCTGTACTGACAAAGGTCATCCTTGGAGTATTTGGGAGTCTCAGCATCTTGACACCTTGCTGAACCCTGTTATGATAGTATGTGAAAATCCATTATCAGTCAGACCTTCACCATACATACCAGCTGACCTGTGCAGTAGGGGTGTGATTTACCGATACATGACACAGTCAGTAGGATGGAAGACTGATATTACACTCTTTTAATGTCATCAGGACTTCAGTATAGTAACTTTCTACTTAGTGTCTATGGATCTTTGTTGCTTTATTTATAGGCTGTCACCCAAAATGCCTTGATGTTAATGAGTCATCTCCCTTTGAGGCATCTAGGCAGTGCTTTTCAGAAAGAAAAAATCAAACTCGTCAGTACTGACTGCTCCTGTCAGGTAGAAGGGAAGCTCTGGCTAATGGAAGGTGCAGCATCAACAAACTGAACAAAAAAGCTCATCTTCTATTCTCAGATTGACACCTTTAACATGGAGCCCTGAGATTAAGGGAGAGAAATATCAAGAGAAAATGGATGACAGAGTTGTTCAGGGGGGCAGAGCCTTGCATAAATTAGTGTAACTGCAGTGATGCCACCAGTGCAGTCCCAGTGTGTTTCAGGTGAGAATCCAGCCCTTAGTCACTAATTAATTGTAGCACTGTGCCTAAAATATTATCAACTGAGAATCTGTGACAGAACTGATGCCTCTGACATCCTGTCCTGCATTCATTTCTTTAGACTCTATTCAGCCAAAGTAGGCCAGTTTCTGTCCCCTTACTCCAGGACATTTGTCATAATTCCACTGAATCCATTTATATCACTGAAGCAACCTAATTATGATTGGGAAAAGAATACTGGCAGTTCTTAGTCACAAAAACATTCATCCTAAAATGATTATATGGAGATGGTATATATTTAGCATGTCTATTTTTGGTTAAGCTCTCCTAGCAAGATTGGTGGTAATTTTACAAAGGGTAAAAATGGATCAGCAGCCTCTTCCTTCAATATCTTGTGAAGCAAAAAACCTCTTTAAAACTAAAGTGCTTTGAAAAATGCAAAATGTTGTAATTGTTGTAAATTGATATGTGCAGAGCGGAGTAATTTAAAAATCATTAGAAGTCTGCATTTTTTACAGTAAAGTGCTTCAAAAAGAAATGAAGGCATAATACAGGATATTAATATAGTTCAAGACATCTCAAATAGGTTTCAAAATTAAACATCAAAAACTGCAACTTGAAAAAATAATTAGGTGAACCCATTTCATCGTAATCAGAAACTCTTCAGGTTTAGGGAATTGCAGTGTAGTGTATGGGTGTCAGTCACTCTCATTCACCAAGAACAAGGATATTCACTACAAAGAGCTTGCAGTAGTGAAAATAGCCTTGAAATTTCCTCAGTATGTGATGTAATTTCGTGCATTTTCTACAGACTGCTCAGTTCCACATTGGTGCTTCTACTCTGCTCCCTATTTTAGACAAATCTCAAGAACTTTTTAATTATACTAGAAACATCCTTCACTGTTTTGTTCTTAAGAAACGATGGACTTGCTTAATTTCATCTAACTGTCCTCTTTCTCTAATTTGTGAGGAGCTTTGCCTATTACTGCTCTGCTAATTAAAAGGATGATTGAAGTTCCCCTGCTGTACGTTGTCTGACATTGTAGAAAGACTCTTCCCTACTACTGTATATTTCATTGAAAAGAAAAAAACGACCTGTGACTAGTTTGATTTGTATCTCCTGCAGAGTTGCAAGAGTTTGCAGAAATATATCTGGTGAGCAAGGTTTCTATTAAAAACATCCTAGTTAAAGATTGGAACACTTAATATGTTTTGCTGCAGAATTTAAAACATGAGAAATTTAAGGCAGTGAAGAAGCACTCCAATAAAAATTAATTATCCTACATGTTTAAATCAGTCCACAGGGAACCAAAAATACCTGATGCAGTAATTATTGATTTAAGAAATAGGGTAAGTCAAGGGTATGAGATATACAATGAGGAAACACGGGGTGTTTTTCAACTGATTGCTGCTTATTTTGCAGATATGCCAAAAATAATGGCCCTTTCCTTTCCTTTTTCTTCCTGAAAATTAAGATTCTTAATCTATTGCTGTCTGCACCTCATTCAGCAATTATTGGGAATATTCCTTATTCCAATGTAAATACAATTTAGTTAAGTTGGCGTTTGTAAATCCTAGTCTAATCCACAGCAAGGTATTACTTTTTCCACAGGGTGGGATCCACAGACCCAGTTTTGGATACTTCAATCTCAGCGACTCTTGGCTTACCCAGGAGCAGGATACCCAAATTGCTCTGGTGATGGCAATATGATTCTGTTTACCCTCCATTCTGGGAAGCTGATGGAGCCTTTCCTCTCTGTCTGCATGGCATCGTGCCTCTACAGGGAGTCCATCCTGTCCAGGAATGTCCCCCTCACTGTGCTTTGTGCTAGGCCAGCCCCAGGAGAGTGATACTACTTAGGATCTTGGGCAACACCCATGTAAAGTCCTGCAGATGGCAAAACTAGAGCTCTTAACATAAAGCTGCTGTCATTATCTAGCAGCAAAACCTGGCGAATAAGTGGGATTTTAGTAGCAACTCAGGTGCCAACATGGTTCAAGGACCTTTGAATTAGGTATGCTAAGCAAAGGGTTTAAGGGTCTAAATTTGTAGTTAAGTGCCTGCATCCCTCCTTTACATCTCAGCCTCATGGCCTACACAGGAGTCAATCTACTGAACAGTGATTAAGAACCATACTAAAACAACTGACAGGATATGGGATGGAAAGGTCTTTTATGAACAGTCTGTGTTCAAGAAAATGTCAAAATGGAAATCCTGACTGTGGAAGGCTTGTACTCCACAAGAAGCCTTTGTAAAAGAGGACTGAAGTAGAGAAGCTGTGAGAATGTTCTGCTGGTGGATGCTGCAGTGGAGGGGGAAAAGCAGCGTAGATGAACAACAGAACAGGAATGACATAGAAAATCTTCCATTTTTAATTTGCTAAGACAACTCCAAAGATGTAACTCTCACAAATTATCCATATCACCATCTTTTAAAGGAGGGTTCTTGTGTTAGACTGAGCTTCTGTTTTCTCACAGCTGGAAAAGCACAAATGGGAATTGCTAGAGCAAGGCTACAAAAGAGCACTAGAACAGCTAGAGGTTTTCTCCTTCAGTGAATTTCAGAACATCTATTGCGCAAAATGTGCTGCATCAGTCCCTAAAAAGCAGATATTTATAATGTTTTTTGTTGTCATGGTAAGTGTTGTACAAAAATAGCTATCATTTCAACATATCTATGCAGCAGAGTCTGTGAATTTTAACTTCCTCTGAAAATAGGCAATTGCTATTGGTAGAAGTCAAACCCATGAGAACTTCCCGACATACTGCATTTCTAAGGGTTTTGGTTGTGTATATTGTTGCAAGGGTAATATATGCAGACACGTAAGGATTTCCCAGTCTCTGCCCTCCTTAAGGACATTTGCTTAAATGTTTTGGTGACTAATATGTTTCAAATAAATTTATAATAATTATATAAGAATATTTTAATGGCGATGGAGCAAAAACTCCTTGTTTATTGTAGCTACAGTCTACATTTGGGTATGTCACTATTCAGTCCAGGAAGCCTTGGCTGTTTTATAAACAGATTGTTAAAATAGTGTCTATCACCTTGGGATCCAGAATCCTTTTCTGACAGAGTACAGAGAGCTGATTGTTCATCTCCTGCTCTGGTCCCCCATATGCTGAATTCAAAAATGCCCTGAAGAAGGGTGGCCAGCCTGGTGGTGCCTCTGCCATCTCTGAGGAGCTGGTACCAGGCTCCACAGAAAAAATGCAAGTCATGAGTTGCACCTTTGGTTTGGCAGCAGCCAGGCAGAGCAGCAGCTGCCAGATGCATGCTGCTATTTCTGTTTGTGCTGCTGACAACAGAGGAAGTCATGTTTATTTACTGGGAGCTGCTTTGTGTCTCTGTGCTCACGTGCACAGGCTCAGCTGTGAACACAAGGACGTTTGCTCCTGTGGATGGACACAGTGTTCGTAGGCAGATGCTGAGCGCTGTGGAACTTGTGCTGATTGAGGCCGCACTCCCTGGTTTTGTGCAAGAGCTTGTTATGTCTCACTGCTGAGCTTGTCCAAGGAACTGTTTATTTGTGCTAAAACGGGAGGAAGCAAGGCCAGCTTCTTCATCTGCTTTTGCTTTTGGGTGTGAACCTGAGATGTTACTTAGAAGCTGGTAATGACTTTTGATTTCTCACAGTAGTTTTTCCTGTAATACAGATTGATTGTTGGGAACACAGGGACCAAAGCCTTATTTTAGTTGATTCACTGTTTCATTGAATCATAGAATGACTTGGGTTTAAAGGCACCCTCCAACTTCCCTGCTGTGAACGGGGGCATCTTCTACTAGACCACGTTGCTCAGAGTCCCATCCAACCTGGCCTTGAACTTCCAGAGATGAGGCACCCAAAGCTTCTCTGGGCAACCTGCTTCTGTGACTCACCACCCTCAGAGTTAAGAATTTCTTCCTAATACCTAATCTAAACCTACCCTCTTTCAGTTTAAAGCCATTTCCCTGTGTCCTATCACGACATGCCCTTGTGCACTTTTCCTCTCCCTTGCAGGCTCCCTTTAAGTACTGGGAGGCCACAGTTAGGTCACCCTGAAGCATCTCTTCTTCAGGCTGAACAGATTTCCATCTGTCCATGTAGTCTGGCTCTTCAGTGAAAAAAAAAAAGATAAAAATAGAAGTACATTCTTTTAAAAGCATTCAGTCCCAGTGTGTAGATGTACATTCTGCAAATCATTATCCCCTTTCCTTCCGAGTGTCAACTCTGTGTCTGATTTGGGCAACAATGGCATTTCTGTCACCTGTGGGCTGCCATTGCCTTTACACAGATGAATCCAAATATATGTTCCTGTAATACATTGAGAAGTGGTGCCAATGCCCACCTTTTCAGCATTTTGAGCTCTTTCAAAATAGGATAAGTAAAATATATCTTCATTACTGAAGTCAGAAAGTACATCAGAGCGCAGAGAAAGTACATTCAGAGCACAGACCAGCACAATTTTTGTGAGTGGACCCATATCCAAAGGTCATCCTGTAAGCCAGTGAATTAAAGATGGTGCCTACTTGCTGCAAATAATGCTTAAATAAATCATTACTTCTTCACTGGGTATTACTAATCAAACTTAGTATTTAAATAATTGTGGAAAGCTTTATATTCTGAGCAGAACCCGAGTCAGTGTTAACAATAGCTGTTCTGTGTACCACAGAAGATTTAGTGCTTATATAAAGACATATCCTGATCCCCTCAGACAATCTGGTGAAGTTTTGCTGAAATCAGGTGTCTCAAAGTCTTTATTTTCTTTTGATGCTGTATTAGTTCAGGCTGTACCTGTGAGACAGCTTTATTGAATGTACCTACTGAGCCATCTCTTTGCCTATTTCCTTTTTCCCCACAAAGCCATGGTTGTTCTCCATGTTTCGTATCGTTATCACAGGCCTCATGCCTTCCCCGATTCCTGTGGTCTGTCACTTGCTCAACAGGTTTCCCATTTTTCCTGCACAACTGGCTTTTCAGCCCGAGGAACTGTGAATTGCATTTTCCCCTCTGTGAGTCAGGACAAAGGCATTGCTTTCATCTCACTCATTACGGCTCATGACAGATCGTTCTGGACTGCTTTCATACCAGTCTCCTGATCAAACAAAATATCGAGCAAGGTAGACATTGCACAGCACTTCCTTTTGTGGTTCTCGGGGTGTTGTGGAGGATTTCAGATCTTGTTAGTCAGAGTATAAGTCTCCAGTGATGACTGATATCTCACTGCTTTGCTACAAGTACAACTTGAAATGAAACGGTGAAGATGCGTTATAAAACAGGACCAAATTTGACAAGGAAACTCCACATTTACTCGGGCAACGGTATTTAAAAAATGTCCTGGTCAGATTTCTGTGTGGTTCCTCTCGCCCTTGTGTCAGTCTAATCTTCCTTGCTATTAGGGTACACTTCTGCTCGTTTATTTTAAACGTTGCCCACACTGGCCTTGTCCAACCTGCCAACCTGTATCACCTCTAAGAGAGAGACAGGTTCTCTTGTGTGGCAAGCTGAGCATAATTGTATTCTCCTTTACACCAGTGCTATGGCTGGGTAAACAGAGATGTTCGCAGTGGTAAATGAGGAATCCTTTTCAGTGGTATCAATTTTCAGTGCTTTGGCTGCCTGAAATGAAATATCTGTTAGTATGTTTACCATTACCAGTCCTGCTTCTTCAGGCTATATTGATTAAATTTTTGTACTGTAAAAATACCATTTTGAACCACAGCGAAATCGATATAGAGTGAGGTTTTATATATATATATAAATTGGATTTGGATCAGGAAGAAAATCTTCATCAGATGAAAAATAAAGCTGGGTGAAAAAAGTGTGATAAAGGATCTCAGAAGGGGAAAAAGTTGCTCTGTCATTTCCCCAGCCTCTATTGTATTTGCCCTCTAGACCTTTCTGTCTGTCCACTGATTACTTTTCTACACAAATAAATTTTCAAGCAAATTGAGGCTTCCAGTTTAGAAAAGATACTTGTAAATAGATGTAGCATTATCAGAAACAACCTTACAGGGTTTTTTAAATGCAATTGCATTCATATATTTTGTGATACACAGTAGTGCTAATGGCAACCTTCCTACTGGAGGCCAGAAGAGTTATTTATATATATGTACATATATACACCTAATGCATCAAGAATAAGTTCAATGAGATGATGGTAGGATTATTCCCAGAAAGCAATTAAAACCATGACTGTATGGATAGTGAAACATTCTGAGTAACAAACAGTGAGGATACGGCATTTTAGTTCTTGTGGGTTTATTATATTATATTTTGTGGCCTGTGGTAAGAAGATAAGAAAGGTAGTTAGGTATCTGCGAGGCAAGACATCAGAAAGGTTTTCTACATAGAGCTTACAGTAGGAAAGTTTAAAATGAAGTAATGTTTGAAGAAGTTTTGGAGAAATTTTGCCTTTGGTAGATATGGTTGATTGTTGTGCAATAATTGTGTCTGAATTATCCCAAATAATAGCTAAATGCGTGAAGTTTAGTTCCACCCCCCCCCCCCCCCACTTTTCTTTTTTGATT
>VZTI01004084.1:922630-939048 GCA_013397865.1 Struthidea cinerea | reverse complement strand
TGGAAACTGGCTTTTGTGGTCTTGGGCAAAAGTGCCTTCTTCTGTGGAAACCGATAATGGTCCTGCCTACGCCTCACAAAAGACGCGCCAGTTTTTGCACCTATGGGGTGTAGACCATACTTCTGGCATTCCGCATTCTCCTACTGGCCAAGCCATTGTTGAACGCGCTCACGGCACCTTGAAGCATGTTCTGGAGAGACAAAAAGGAGCAATGCATGGAGAAACCCCACAGAGCCGACTAGAAAAGGCTTTGTATACAATTAATCATCTTACAGTGCCACCAAATTCAAATAATCCTGTTATTTTGAATCATTTTCTTTCATTGCAGTCTTCAGGCGAGACGCGCCTTCCTCGAGCGAAAGTTTGGGTATGGGATCTACTTACTAACAAGTGGGAAGGCCCGTGTGAGCTTATTGCTTGGGGTTGTGGGTATGCTTGCATTGCCACAGATACTGGGGTACGGTGGCTACCTGCAAGATGCGTTCACCCTGACCTGCGGCACCAGAAGCAGAACGGGACTAACAGGCAACCTCCTAACAGGGAACCTCCAAATGATGACCAGAATGCAGATCATCAGCCGGATGATTCTTTGGATGATGACCAGGATGTTGACCATTAGTTGGATGGTCCTTCTACAAGCAGAGGACGAACTTTAAGTTTCTTTTGTTATGGAGTCAGAAGGTTAAAGCCCTTAAGGCTATCTAGAATTAATAACTGATGTAGAATGGGATTCGCTATATGTATCTCTCATGGCACTGCTGGGGAGTCTCTCTGCCAATGTGACACTCTGTCAGTGTCTAATTTAGATTCTGTTTAGGTCCTGGTAACTGGCCACTACCAAACAGAATCCTTATGCTGTGTTTGTTCTCCTTTCTGCAAGGGGCCCCGCAGAGGATTACAAACACTACCTTTTTGGTCTTAAAACAAAAAGGAGGAATTGTGGATGCTGAGGGCTTGGCTACAGAGAGATTTTCCAGCTTTCTGCCAGCATATGTGTGAAAGTCTTGCTTTCACACGGATGCTGGCCGAAAACAGTTAGAGGTTTTTGTAAACCAATCCCTTTATCTTGCAGGTGCAGATTGTTATGCAGTATTGCTATGATACTGACTGAAGAAATATTTTGAAGTAGGTGTTGTAGGGTTCAGCCAATCCCTCTGAGAGGTGGATGAACAAAGAACCAATAACTTTATATCACTAAGATACATAAACGAGTTTGTAAATTAATAAATGGTTCCATTCCTTCTTGGGTCGTGTCTATGTCGCTTTCTCTTCATCCTCTGCACAACAGCGACAATTATTTATGTTGGAAAAGACCTCTAAGATCATAAAGTTCAACCATTAACTTGGCACTGCCAAGTACACCATTAAACTAAATGCCACATCTACATGCCTTTTAAATACCTCTGTAGATGGTGACTCCATCACTTCCCTGAGCACCCTGTTCCAATGCCTGACAACCCTTTTAGTGAAGAAGTTTTTCCTAATACCCAATCTAAACTTCCCCTGGCGCAATTTGAAGCCATTTCCTCTTGTCATACAGATTATTACTTGGAAGAGGAGACTGACCCTCTCCTCACTACAAACTCCTTTCAGGCAGTTGTAGAGAGTGAAAAGGTCACCCCTGAGCCTCATTTTCTCCAGACTAAACAACCCCAGCTCCCTCAGCTGCTCCTCATAGGACTTGTGCTCCAAACCCTTCACCAGCTCTGTTACCCTTTTCTGGACACCAGTCTTTTGTGTAATGAGGGGCCCAAAACTGAACACTGAACTGAATTCAAGTTGTACTCTCACCAGTGCCCAGTACAGGGGGACAATCGCTGCCCTGGTCCTGCTGGCCACACTGTTTCTGATACAGCCCAGGATGCCATTGGCCTTTTTAACCACCTGGGCACACGCTGGCTCACATCCAGCCACTGCCAACCCGCACCCTCAGGTCCTTTCCAACGGGTCACTTTCCAGCCACTCTGCCCCAAGCCTGTAGCACTGCCGGTAGCACTTCTTGTGACACAAGTGCAGGACTCATCACTTCATCTTGTGGAACCTCACACAACTGGCCTTGGCCCAGCCTTGGCCTTCCTACCCTCCAGCAGATCAACACTCCTACAGTCAAACATCCTTGAAACATCTTACTCTGCAGCACCCCAAAATAACTCCTTTCCTCTGGTGCCCAGTCCATCATAAACAGAGAAGTTAACTCAGACTGACAAAAGAAAGCAGCAGCTGTCGTACTATGGAAGGAGTCCTTCTTTGGCAGGTTAAAAACAATGTATCCCTGGTAGCAAATATTTTTCATCTTTCAAAGAGAAAATTAAACCAGTGTGGCAAACACATCTGGGCTCTCAGTACCAGTAAGCAAGAGGGAAGTGTAGAGTACCACTATTGCAAAGAAGAAGGTTTAAAAAATGTAGAGGACTTTTCATTGCGAGGCCTGGGTTTTATGTTGTACTTTTATTACTACAGATGGTTTTGTGGTGAATATGATGGCTATCCTGCTGTGATGGAAGAATTACATTCTATTTAGAAGCCTGAATTTCCAGCCTACAGGTTTTGAAAGAAAGAAATAAACAGTTTCACACAGGAAATGAGCAGAAGTCTCTCTGCGGCACACAGCATTTGCACATCATTGATTTGTGATCTGATACTTAATGGACTACCTTGTGTTGAAAATATGGCACTGACATAAACTTCACAAACAGCACCAACAACCAGCTTCCTGAAAGCCCAGGCAAAATGAGTGCAGTCCCCAGCATCTCTTGTCATCCCTTTTCCAACTCTGCTGAAGTGTTTGCACTAACAGCCACTCTACCTGTGACTTTTGCATAGTTTGTCCAGAACTGGAGTGATACACTTATGTTTTTACACACATAAAAATATAAGCAGGTTATAGATGTGCTGCTTAGAAACCTCTTTTAGCAACAGAATCATCACAGATGTGCTTCTGCTGAGTCTGAATCAAAACCACTTAACAAGGGCTAACATGAGCTGCTGCACAAGACAGCGATTGGCTCTGGTGGGCCTCTTGTAGGGCTGTCACCAACCTCTTCCTTGCCCTTTCCAGCCTAACCAAAAGGTCACTAATATTAACACAACAGAAATCCTAGCATATACTTAAAAACCTTATAATTTGCCATGTTTGCCCAAGATGTCAGTGAAGGCTCAAGAGTTTCTTGCCTCCCCCTTCCTAGAATCGGTATTTCTGGTGCGATTTAAGCTCCTGGTCCAAGGGCAGGCAGCAGCTGTCCAGTCTCATGACCTGTGAGGCTTATCTGGTGTCACTGGGGAGGGAGTTCATTAGCTCAGTTCTGTAATGTCACATCACATCATATTCTCAGGCATAAGATCACCAGCACCCACGGCTGTCTCTGGAGCCTTCTCTGGCAGAGTGGCTGTCTCAGGAGCATTTCCTCCCCCTCCTGCAGGCTGGAGAAGTTGAAACTTTGCACATCCAAGGTGTCATCATCATACAGCTTGAGCAAACACCGCCAATCACTTTCTCCACTTTCTGTGCAGATGTTCACCTTCTTTCCAGTTGATGGTTTGTTCACCCCATTTCATCATTCTCTGTTGCTCCAAAGCAGCAGCCCTCTTGGCGGGGACATGACAGACACCCTCCAGGCTTATGACATACTCTTCACAATACCCTTGATGGGTGGAGAACCTGTAGTGTCCTATTGTCTCCTATGACTGTCGCAGACCATGCGGCTTGTCGGTGCTGGAACATGAGGTGCTGTGACCTTCCTAAAAGCGTCTCCTTAGTGAAGCTGCTCGGCAGGACCACCACACACTCACACACGCGTACACACACGCACAGACAGCTCCAAGAATGGATCTACGGCAAAGAGCCGGGAAGGGTCTCTGTATCGGGTTCCACGGGAGAGGTTTATTGCAGCCACACATCTGAACGGATCCAGGGACAAAGACAGAGAAAAATGGAGGGTCCAGGTTTAAGTATGGGAGCGGATTGAGCATCAAGGACCAATGGTCTGAGGGCATGAGGGAGGGAGGTACAAAGGCAGGACTAGGGAATAGGAGCCAATGGGGAAACTCTGGGGGAGTGGCGATGGGGCAAGAGCCAATGGGGGGAACTTGGAGTGGAGAACTTTCTAGGGCATGGGACATAGAAGGTAAGAAGGGGCGGGGAGGCCAACGGCCAACCAGGGAATCAGAACTGGGGTACATTAACACAACAAAACAATGCATGCTCGGGGAAGCCTTTTCTGTTCACCCTAACCTGGGGAGGCTCTCTGATCTCAGGGACTCTCCTACCAGTGGACTCTCTTTGTCCCTTGTTTCGTAGGCTCAGTGGCCGCCACATATGACTCCGTGTAGGGCAATGTAGCTATTCCCAGCTTGTACCATTTGGTGCTGTTTCTGTGTGCAACCCCAGTTCAGGCTCCCCAGATTTTCTGCCTGGTGCCTCTTTTCTGACAGAGCTGTAGCAGTGCCTGCTGTGGCTGCAGGACCAGGTCAGCCTGTCCTCTGTAAAGTTAATTCTGCATTGAGTGATTTCCTTTGCCTGTCACACATTAAACAGGAGGCTTCCAGCTCTCTATTACAAATGTCTTCAAGACACAAGTCTTCTCAGTAAAGATGATCAGAAAAAGAGAGGAGAGGAAGGGTTTATCTTCATAGCAAGGAGTGAAGAAAGAAATTACAACTGTCAGATCTGAAGTGACTTTTTCTCACAGCCATTTTTATACACTAACACAGTGGCATGTTGAGACTCATGAAGTTACTCCACCACACTATTGCATTAACACCACATTGAGCCATCAGCCACTGTCCTCTCTGTAGCAGTGGTTGATCTGGCAGGGTCAGTCCTTCAGGACATGCCCATGTTACCTGCTGGCAGCAGGAGCTGAGGGAGGCAGCCATACGATCACATCATGTCTTAAGATCACACCCTTGGGCCGAACTGCCCAAATGACAAGGTGTAGGATGACCCAAGTGACGTAATTCTATGGACGTCTCAAGTATATCTTCAGGGGAAGGGTGTTCTCCAGCAGCCTCAGCAGAAAGCACGGGTGCTCATCCTTCTCCCAGCCTAATCCGCCAATATTGTCCCAAATCCTCCCTCCAGTTCGCATGGACACTGAGGCCAACACCTCTTTAGCATGTCACCCCTGTTATCAGGCCTCTTTTAACTACGGAGATGGACTGCACCATTCCAGTGATTTGGTAAAGCTGTGAGGGCACAAAACACCTTCTAGAGGGCTGTTCTCCTAACAAAGGCTCCATCAACAAAAAGAAGAGCCAGGTCTCAGCCAGGTTCAGGACACCTATGCTGGTCTGGAATGTGCTAGGTGGTAGGCAGGCCTGGAGGTCACACAGAGGGCTTGTAATCTTGCCTGTTGCTTCCTTCCATCTGTAGCCAGCCACAGTGGATGACGGTGTTGATTAAACCAGTTATTGCAAAGCCAGCATAAAGCAAACAGCCCGTCGGAGAGCTCATTACCCGTAAAAGAGGACGAGGAGTGGAAAGTGCTGGCCACTGGTGGTGATCTGCAGCCCAGGCTCCAGGGCTTGGCTAACTGAACCAGAGCCTTGCTCAGTTCCCTGATGAGCTCTGGGAGGAGAAGGAGATGAACAGTGTCTGAGGTCTCTCCCAGAGTGTCCAAGACCCAGACCAACGTGCCACCGTGAGTCTCCACTGGCAGTTTAGTTGGGAAGTAGGTTGGAAATGTCGTGCACCAAAAGACCTTGACTGATGGCAGATATATTAACTGTGCATTTAAGTGGTCATCTCTTCTGTCTTCATCTTACTTTTATACTCACTCTCTCTTGCTTGCAATCCCTGAGTAAAGCCAAACTTTGTTAGAGTGGGAATATAAACACTTATTTTTATGCATATAAATTCAAGGCCAAATCATGTGGCCATAAAACTGGAGACAAACAGGATATACCATGACAAGCAAAGAGATGGGACTCCCACTCAGCTCCTCAGAGGCCACTGGCTCCTGAGAGGACTAACTGAGAGGAAGGTGGCACATCCCGCCAGCCACCGTCAGACGTGCCCCAGCACAGCAGCAGCATCAGCCCTCACCCTGGGGTGACTGGGGCTCCTCTCTTTGCAGCAGCCACCTGGTCTGAGTGTCCTTAACCCTGTGTGCCCAATTCCTTGCACCCGAGCGTGGACAGCAGGAGCAGTGCTTCACCTGCAAACTTCAGAGCACAATCACACGCGG
The DNA here is from genome assembly GCA_013397865.1 of Struthidea cinerea. Taxonomy (NCBI): domain Eukaryota; kingdom Metazoa; phylum Chordata; class Aves; order Passeriformes; family Corcoracidae; genus Struthidea; species Struthidea cinerea. The sequence continues at coordinate 932,863 of VZTI01004084.1, read as the reverse complement.
GGGGTTGAGGGTCTTTCTCAGGGAACCACTAACAGATTCCTCCATGAGCAAAACAGCTGCAGCAAAGCCAACCAGAGGCAGATCAGCCACTCAGGTGCTGCAGCAGCACCTCTGCAGCCTGTTACCCACACCGAGTTCCCAGGGATCACATCAGAGCTGGCCCTGGCTAATTACTGGTGACATCCATGCTTAGCAGGGGTCAAGCCCTGGCCCTGTCTTTCTCAAAACAGGCTTAATAATTATTAACTTCAGGCTGGATGAGGAAAAAACAAATGTTAACTAATAACCTTGATTTCCTAGAACACACAAACCAGGGGTTTTTCTAAAACATTGGCTCTGCTTGACCTTCTATTTGCCTGGGAAACACTGATCTGATGCTTTACCCCCTTCCTGCAGTTTTATGCCAAGGGAAGGACAGAAAATCTGGTATGATGAATCAACAACACAAAGTGAAGTCACAGATGTGCCCGAGTCAGTGGGTATGCGGCCGCACTGACAGAACCAGGACTTCTTTTCTTCCTCTTACCTTACGAATTAATTTGCCTTCATGTCAGCTCACTTGTAACTAAACCAGCTTCTTTTCATCCTATTTTTTTAATGACGCACTCTGCAGCACTTCGTGTAGCCTGAGGGGCTCGAATGGCATGTAAATGGATATTGCCCTGCAAGCTGCACTCTGCCATACAATTGCTATCGTCTCTTAAGTCTTAAAAGCCTGGGCATGATGTGAATTACAGGCTTTTCTTCTCCATGTGGGGCTCACAGCTTATAGTCCTAAATTACATTTTGTCAGCCTGTTGTCAAAGCAAGATAGAAGACCATTAAAAATAAGCTGCAGTTATGTAAGTGTTCATGAGTGTCTAAATATTAATGTCAGGACTTTGCATAATGGCAATGCTCTAAATAGTCTTTTTAGCCTTTGTAGTTTAATCTTTGTTCATATTTTATCCATTAGTTACCTCTAAATAGCATGGTTCTTTTGATAAGTAAGAGGCTATGAATAACATTTACTGAAATTTCAGCGATCTTGTCTTTCACTGGCACAATCGGAAATGACTGTGTTCCTGGGGCCACTTGGTCTTTGGTATTTTAATTGCAAATGAACTACACAACCTGCAGCAGTTTAAACAAAAAAAAACCCAAACCCAAAACAAAACAAAATTAAAAAAAAAAAAAAAAGGGCAGACATCCCAGTGCCCATCTCCTGCTTCTACCATCTGCAGAGGTATTTGAAATCTCAGCCCACTGGCAATTAAGATTCGCACCACTTTTCTAAACAGTGTTATTTACTGGCTTCCGAAGCTTACCAATAAAATGCTGCCTCCATGACAAGGTGATGAGATAAAATGATAAAAGGCAGGAATTGAAAGTTTCACACTGTGCCTAACTAGCTGCCAGTGTCCCCATCTGATATGTTGTGTCAGTGAATTGCTGGCTTTGACTGGAGGCCCCGGCAGTGGGCACCACGGATGCTGTCGCATCCAGCTTTGGAAAAGGAGGGTTTCATTTATTTTATGTGATCTTGATACGGTACAATCCTACCCTACCAGGGCTTTCATCTAGGAAAAAAAATATGATCGATACCTGGGTGCAAGGCATGTAATGTGCTGTGAGCATGGTTTCGGTCAGGGAAAAATAAATTCTATAAATACCCTAGCCCTCCCTTTCTCAACAAATGCAATGAGAATCTCATTGCTTCAGTATTTTGTAAACAGCCAACTTTATCAGCTGGTTACAAAGTTTTGAAATTTGTTTCCAAAATGTTCTCTAATTCTTTTGCTAACTTATATTGCATGTACCTAAATAAAAATAACCAAGAAAGAGTGATTGAAAAGCTGCAAGAGGTCTTCCAGCAGGAGAACTGTTACCACTTAACTCACTCCACTACCATTGTTTAGGCCCATAGACTTTCTCATGTCCCCCCAGTGTCAAAGGAATGCCATGCACACAGCTGAGAAAAAAGTTAAGGAATTCCTCACCATTAGATTTGTGAACAAGGTTGTTTTCTAGGTTGAGACAGTCTCCTGTCTGAAGATCCTATTGTGCAAGCTTTGCCATTGCAGTTAGGTTATAAGAAAGGTCTGACTTGGGTACAGGCTGTTGAGAAAGCACTAAACACTGGTGCTGAATGATTCATGGTATCACACACTGGAGCCTGTTGCAGAAATAACTACTGATAGCAGAGAGCATCCCAAACTCTGGCCCACAAAGCAGATCCTACAATGTGAATCACTTGGGAGTGGTTCTTTCTCCTTACTTCCAGATGCTAAATTACTTAAAATGTTGCTAAAAATATGACTATTGCCCAATATTACCCTTATAAGTAGTCTTTTTACAAAATCATCTTGCAAGCTGTATGGGGAAATTCTCCCACCCATGTGACAAATATATTTGATAACTCTTCAGAATCTAAATATTCCAGTGGAGGCATTCACTTCCCTTATTTTAAGCACATCCTTCCTAGTTTGGTCAAATGGAAATGAGCATTAGATCATCAATGAGGTGAAAAGGAACCCTAACCTTCACTTTTTGTTAGCTCTGGAACCTGCTGATGTGGGGAGGACTTGCAGGGAGGATGCACTGCCAAGCTTTGCTTTTCCACAGCCTCGAAATCCTGCTGGGCACTGGAGCTGCTCAGCCCTCAGCATGAAGAGTTGTGGAGCAGCGAGGGGGGCATGGCACAGTGAATTGCTGCCCGGACCCAAAATGCCTGGGATGACTATCACCCTTTTTTTGGAAATACCCCTGTGGAATAGCTGGTTTTACCTTACATCAGAGCTTCTGTTAATGGTAATGACTCATAAATTTTCACTCGTATTACCCAGGCTCTCTAGAGCACTCCAGTGTCCTGAACAAAAGCAGAAATAATTAGGTACCACTGCACTGGCTAAATATTATTTGATTCTGAACATCAACTTTAAGGCAATTGACAATAAACATTCAGCTCTCTAACCTTTTTTGATAAGGCTTTTGGACTGTTAACAGAGTACTAAATCAAGGCAGCATTTAGAGATTCTGCACAATAATTTAGTTTGTAACTAAATTATTTAGTTTAGTAACACTAAACATTTCCTCAAACTTTGCAGAGGGGTCGCAAAATTGTATATTTTTACAGTAAATGCCTAAAAACTGTTTGTGCATATGGTATTTGCACAAGGTTAATACTTTTTTTCTGGTTTTGCATCCACACATGTCCCTATATAAATGTGGGTTTGTATGCAGACACATGAGGTCAGTTGGTAAAAGAAATCTACATTTTTCATATATTTTTTTAATACTCTGGGTCCAGTGGAATTGTCTTACTGACATTTTGACAGTATTTGGACCACTGTTCATGCCTACAAAAATTCCATGGAAGTTGATGATGAGCTGTAGAAGAAATGTGTCTTCGCAGCAGAATGGCATTGTTTTCTGTCTGCTGTTCTTGCCTCTTCTCTTTAAAATACTTCAGCCATCTAATCCAGGATCAGAAATGACACTGTGTCACTTAAAATGCCAATTGCACAAAATAAGTCCTGAATCGTGAGCGGCTGAAACAAACAAACAAAAAGTTTGTGCACAACCCATACTCTACAAATCATGTGTTCAAGAAATTCAGTGTCTGCTTACAAATAACAAGAGCCTCTGAAGAAATGGGTGGGGGCTCACAAGCTGACCTGCTAACCACCATCCAGGACAAAGGATTGACACAACTCCACAAGATCTACTTTACTTTCGTGGAAAATTGGAATGCAGCACCTAGGAAATAAACACTCCTAGGGGAGTCTGCAGTGACATCTCTGTGTTGCCTAATATTTTGAACGGGGTGAGGTTTTTGCAGTCATTTCCTATGAAGCTCTGATATCACCCTGATGTGGCGCTGCCTTGGGGAGCAAGGTGTGGGAGAGGGGATGCCAGACACCATGCGGTCCAACACAGCTGAAAGTGGAGGAGGGATGATGCTCACTCCATGCTTTTGGATGTTTCCAACACTGCGTAGGATGTTTTGCTGGGAAATGCTGGCAAAAGGTACCTGGAGACCTTTGCAGGAGGCACAGGGAGGAGTGGTGAGAGAGGAGGGATGCAGGGAGTGGTACAGTGGCATGAAAACAAAATTAAAAGCTATTGCCCAAGCAAGGGCTGAGGCACTGTACCCACGCCCCAGGCCAAGAGGACTGCTCCCTTTCTTACCACCATGTCTTACACGTGGCCTGCAAAAAGCACACATGAAGACACGTGGAGTAGTTCCTATTTTCAGCAGCTGCTGTATGCATGCCAGAAATAGGCTTTTAGTTCTTTGCTGGCTTCCAGCTCATGCTAACGAAATATGATGAAAGCGATTTCGGAGCAAAGGCGGAACTGGAGACAGATGCAAAGGGCTGGGAGACTGTAAAAAGTGAGTGGCATCCCTGCCCTGCTACCCAGCAAGAACCACTGCACGGTATCGCTGGGATTATACCAAGTACAATCACTGACCAGGCATCACATACTTTCCACCTCTCTAAGCAAAAAAAAATTTGCTATTTTCTCTTTGAAATCCTTGGAAACTCTGCTAGAATAAACTCTCTAATCCTGTTTGAACAAGTGTGATTTTATATTCTCAGTGTTTGCTTTGTGTTGCATTACAAACTCCCATAGCCACTCACTTGAAAAAATGCTTGTGGCTCAAATACATTGAATAGTCAAAACCAAACACTGTTTACTCGTCTGATTGAATTAAAAGCATTCTATTTAAAGTGTTTACAAAATCTTCTACATGTAATAGGGGTTCACTGCAAAGCCAGAACAGTGCTTTTATGACTTTTTGAAATCGCTGCTGAGGAATCATGGTAATTTGATTATGTTAGCAAGCCTGGTTAAAAATTCAGGAAATTGGGTCTCTGTTCAGTAAAATGAAAATAGGTTGTAGGAAAGAGATACTTGGGCATTAAATGCTACAAGACGTTTTGCTGTGAATTGCCAGATGTTCCCATTCAGTGAACTGAATGTAGTGAAACGTTTTGATTGAGGATTGCAACATGCAGTACAGAGTAATCAAACCTCCCTCAGGCAATGGGATGAAACTCCTCGTACCCTGCTGGAATTATTCAGTGCAGTAAGTTCCCGTAAACTCTCAGCTCGGTGCATGGAGGTGGCTCACACAACCAACTCAGGTCACACAATTCAGAGTTTGTTGCTTTGCGTCTCATGTGCTTCACAAAAGGTATCAGTTCTGGACATATGCTTCTCATTCAAAGTCTGCCTGCATGCAAGAGCCATTTAAAATTGAAATTGCTGTGAAATAAGTCCTGAGGAATTTGGGTTTGTACTGGATTTTTCACACTTGGGGTTTGCAAAACTGCAGTGGAAATCCATCAGCTGGTAACAACCATACAACGATGTTGCATAGGTAATTCTCAGGCACAGCAACTCCAGTGGCTCTGGATGGCTCTTTCATTTTGTTTAATGGTCAAAAGGAATTCTGGTGACATTGCTGAGGTTACACATTCACTCTTCTGTTTTTTAAGGAATGCCAGAGGATTGATCCCTGACCTGGAGGGCGACACAGAGGCGACCTCCACCTCTGACCTCCCTTCCTCCAAAGAACCCAGCTGGGTGATGGACAGAGCAGCAGCCTGCCAGCCCTGTGCTGCTCTGCCAGTGCCACCCTCAAAAACAGGATTTCCTGTGATTCTGAAGCAAATTTTCCCACCTGCCTGTGTTTCAGTTTTACTAGCAGGTATACTGAGACCCCTGGCTGTTTGGCAAAGATGTATCACTGGAGGAACAACAGGGGGATTTTTACGCGATAGGCACAGCTGGAGAAGATACCAATGCACTGAATCCACTGTGATTTTCACCCCGTTTCCTGCTGAGATAATTACAGAGCTTCTGAAATTGCTCTGCACCAGTATGGTTCCTGAAGGGGCAGCACCATGGGCAGAGTGTCCAACGGGAGAGGTGCAGTGGTTCAGCTGCTCTCTTGAACCTTACCTCAGGGTGTGGTTCTGGCACCAGAGGGCAAGTGAGGACTATCTGAGCTGGATCAACACGGAAATCCAGGAACCACTAAGAAAGGGTCATTCTTCCCTGAGATAGCTGTGGTCATGCCTGGGTCTCGCTTGAACCCTTCTTGCTGGTGTCAATTTCCATGGGAGGCTGAACCTTTCTCTCCCCTCAGGTGTACAGATTTTGGATCAGATACAGATCTGCAGGAAAAAGTACAGTTTCCCTTAAGTCAGCATGCCAGCACTCGTGCCTTCCTCATGTTCACCATGGTGTGAGCAGGCATTTCTGGCTCCACATGATGCTCACCCACTCTTTATAATCACAGTTTCTACCTGTTAATCCCTCACTTTTGTAAAGTTTGCTGTCAAGCTGATACAGATGTGAACCTCCACCCAACAGGTGAAAATCCCTACACTGTTTATACCTCCCAAGCATTCTTCTTGAAGCACTTTTATCAGCAGCACATTTGGGATCAATTTCAGATTTACATTAAAAAGGCACACCCCTCATCTCTTGCATTGTCACTACTTGGTACAGCTTTCTAATAGTCTTCAAAGAGCAGGTCCAGACTAGAAAAATGTGGCTTTTGTAGTATGTAGAATATCTTTTAACAGTTTCACCACAGAGGTGTATCACAGTGAGGTTACTTTTCTTAATTCCTTTTTGTTGCTGCCATGACCATAAACTCCCGTACACTCCTGGGAGAGGTGTGCAGGCAGGGCAGGCAGCTCAGCAGAGCAGGCTGCAGAGAAGAGCAGGAGGCCCAGTCTCCATGGCTGAGCTCATATTGTGCTGCACCGTGGACCACACAGCACCTGGGAATTACAGAGGCATCAAAATGCAGCAAGAATTTGCAAACACAAAAGTAGCTGCATGTTGTCCTCACAGAGAACGGGGGGGGCCAGGAAGCTGCTCTTGGATGTTGATGTGAGGAAAAGCATCATTGTGGGGCATTTGTGGAGTTCAGCCATACTCTCTCCTGCCACTGACACCAGCCATTCAGCAAGTTTGGGGTCTCTTTAGAGAGAAAGGACCCACAGTATCATGTTTGGAGAAGGACTCCCTACAGGGGCTTGCCTGGCCTCATCAAGTCAGATCCTCAGCCATCTACAGGTGGAGGAACTGAGTCCACCTTGGTCTTCCTCCTTTCCTATCTAAATCCAACGTTGATCCTGGCAGTAGCTCTTTCTGTGCAAATCTCTCCAGCTGCCAGTACCTGAGCGCGGTTGAAACCAAGCTAAACGTGCTCATTCAGCTTTATCTTCTCCAGGCAGGACTGACTGCAGAGGTTGGAGTCATGCACCATCTCTGCCTAGCACCAAGACATTGCGGACTCAGCGCTTTACAAAGGCATTTGAGGGTGCTGATTATGTGGTGGTCCCTGGGCACAGAGTGATATGCACTGCTAGTGTGATACCAGAACACCAAGAGACGGCAAATTGAATTTAGCCTCTTAATAGCATTCATTTAGATTTGCTTTAGTAACGGGCAAGAATAAGGGCCTAAGAGCCCAGGAGACTATAATCCTTTTAGACACTCAAGCTCCTGAGCAGAGTGAGGTGAATCTTCCAATGTCATGTAAAAGACTTGAGAGACTGAGAACCACAGGAAACGCAGGGAATCCTGTTGCCCCTGAATGAGGCAGCAGATGATGGATGGCCCAGAGGTGTTTTCCTCTCCTGGTTTTTTTGGTACTGCTGGGCTGAAGAACAGGGGTCATAAAGACAGACTGAACTGGCATGAAAATTAACTTTCTAATATCTATAACAAGCTGTATATCTTATCCAGAAATTTTGTGAGAAACAAGAGAGATTTTGTTAAATCCGCACCTTGGCTATTAAGGCTTGAAGATGCAGTGCTCTAAGCTGCTGCTGAAAAAGTATCAAATCCTTCAGCAAGGGATTTATCAAAACATTTAAATGAACTCCTTATAATATGGAGCTAGTATCCTGGATAATATGGCTTCTTACAAAGTTAAATAATAATGTAGGGTTTTTGAAACAAATCAACTCTTGGAGTCTACTACTGTCACTGTGCTTTTTCATCTCAGGAAATTTCTGGGGACTATAACTGGTGAAGATTTATTTCATTGTGTACTTCTGAGGAAAAAACCATGTCAGAAAACAAGGGCTTGAGCTGTGGCAGATGGTGCTTTTCTGAAGAAGAAATTAGTGTTTAGTAAGGATTGTAATAGTGCAAACCAGATGTTCATCTCACATTTAATCTTTGAAAGGATTTGGGACTATGCCATATAGATACATATGTGCATCACAGATCTTGAAAAAATACACAACTGGATCCCCAGGGGCTCATTAAGGGAGGAGTAACTTTCTGTGAGACATCACACTCCACTGAAAAAGCAAGGTCTGTTTAAACTGTGACTAAAGATCTCCTAAGAACTCCCTTTCACCTCTCACATGGACAGAGCAGCAGTCCAGAAGAATAAGGGTAGCAGCAACCTGGTTTTCCAAGGAAAATGGTGACTCTAGTTTCAACATTTTGGAAAATAATACTTAACTAAGGAAGGCAGGCTCATCAAGAAATGCTACTCTTCCTGGGCTTTGTCTAGCCCTGCACTGGGATGCAGATGTGAGTTCCTAGACAATCATACTGTGACTTCCAACAAAACAGAAAGCTGTAGACACTTTGCTCCTGCTACATGACAGCCTCTCAGCTTACAGTGAGCTGTCCCTGTTTCTTCCTGTGCAGTGGAGAAGTGTTCCCACTCCTTGTCCTTCTGCCTGCAGCTGAGCTACCTGAAGGCTCAGCCTCATTGTAGGTGCTCCTGGCAGGGCAGAGGTGTGAGCTCAGAGCTCCCAGCCTGGTGCTGACGCCTTGCAACACGACTGTTCTAAGCCACGTGTGGCTGTCACCCCCCTGCCTGCGCCATGGACCCCTTCCCACAGTGACACATGGCCTCAGCTGTCTGTGGACAGCACAACGGTGCCTGTACTTCCCCACAGGTACAAGCCCCTCCCGCCATGCATCCCCAGCGCTGGCTGGTGTGAGAGTGGCTTCACTGGCAGTGGTGTAGAAGATTATTATTCTGGCCTTGTTTCCCTTTTGCACTTGCAGTAAACAAGGCCTTGCTTCCAACCAAGATTCTCTGCCTTACTATCTTCACTTAGCAAAACCACATCTTGCTGTAGAAAATCAGCCACAGATGGATATCTACCCACCTGGGAAAAATCCAATTAAAAATGCAGGTGGCCAGTACTCCATCTGCAGTGCAGCCCTGCAGCTCCAGCAGCTCCTCCCAGTGCTGGGAGCAGTGTCCTGGGACAGACAGAGGCACCCATGCACCCTCTAAAAAGAGTTACTCCTTTGGTTGTGCTGCAGGCCTGGCTCCTGGCTTCTCACAGGGTGGGTAAAACTCAGGGGTTTTGTCCGATGTCAGGGGCCTGGAAGCACCCATGGCTGCTGACCTGGGAGTGAGAGGAGCCGGGAGCCCCGTAGGAAGAGGCTGCTTCTCCAGCAGTGGCTCCTGACCTGCTTCAGTCCTTACTACTGCAGCAGCTAGAGTTGTTCCTCATTCCCAGTTTTTTAAACAAGGATTTTGTCATAGCACTGAAATAATGACCAAGAGGCTGAGCATTTTAGTTAGCTCTGCTATGATTACAAGTCTCTTTCCTGCAAGCCAACAGGGAGACCAAGTGGCTACATGCTCCATTTGTTGAGGAAGCACCTCTGAGTTCCTGCTGCCCTCCTTTCTCACATCTCTGCAAGCCTGCCTCAGCATACAAACAAATTCAGAAAGCAAGGATGCTCAGGTTATGTGAGGCACATTGGAAAAGCACACAGAAAAATATCTTACCTAAGAGTCCATGGTGGATGTAATTGCCAGGATGTTTTTTCTGGGCATAGCATTTGTAGTTCTGCATATTGCTGGGGCATTCAATGCCATGGTTGTTTTTGCACTCAGAGTTCAAGGTATACTACATGAAAAAGTTTCCAATATGTATTGTATAAACACAAAAAAAATACATTAATTAATAGGTTTTTAATTAAGAGGATGAGATACATCTTGCACACTTATTTTATAACTGATTTACATAAATTTCTTTGCTATTAGTTATTTGTAAATCAATTAAATATGCCCACACAGGTTGATATAATGTCTTGGGGTGACTTTATGATGTGTATCCCCTATCGCTACCCTATGCCCACCAATCTTTTCTGTGTCTTTAAACTGAGCCTGAGAAGGACAGAAAACGAAAAGAAAACCAAAACAAAGACAAAAAACATTTCAAAGCAGTTGTTTCAAGG
>VZTI01004084.1:910040-922306 GCA_013397865.1 Struthidea cinerea | reverse complement strand
GGGGGGAGGGGTGGTTGCAACCTGACTTCTATCAGAGGATATTCTCCTCCAAATTTGTCCAAACTAGGACATATAAAAGGCAAGAATGATTCTCAGATTGCTTGTACTTTCATTCCAGTTCAAGGTCTCTTCGCAGTGGGGCCAGACACTATCCTGTAAACAACAGGGTTATCTTTTCCAGCTTACTGTTTTCTTATGACTCAGATACAAAACTGAACTACCGTCATTCAGTTCTGGAGGAAATGCTTTAGCTTAAAATGCTCCCATCAGAGTTCATGCTGAGTTGCCTCACCTTGCAATTAGAGCAGGTGAGGAGTGCACATAAATGATTATTGACGTCTTTAGGAGCTCAGCTGATGCAAGGTTAGTTACTTAACTCAGTTATCTGCTGGAGCCCTTGAACTAAAATAAAGGTTATTCTCACTGACAGCATCTTTTGTGTGTGCAAAAGCACAGGAGAACTCATTAAGGATTTTATTATTTGAAATTCTTAGGAGTTGCACCAAAACCCTGCAGCTGCTAAATGTGTCCTTCCAGAGTTGGAATTTAATGAATTTAAAATGTTGTTCACTACTGAAAAGAAGAAAGAAAGAAAAATCTTCAAGTGTCACCATCTAACATTACTGAAGAATTCAGAAGGCAAATAAGATTTTTTTTTTCCAATGTGAAGATATCTGCAAGTTTTCCCAGCTTTCCTGGGATTCTACAGAAGCATTGCATCTTGTACTGTCAAGCAAATCCTACTTCTGTAAAGAATCTCCTAAGGACAGCAGTGTGAAAGCACCTGTGCTCTCAGAAGTGAGGTTTACTTTAGAGAGACCACACCAGTATTCAGAGCCCTCCAGTACAGGCTGGGAACATGGGCTCATTTCTGACCAAGTCACAGCTGGCACTGCACCTGAAAATCAGCAACATCCTCTACCCCTTTAAGTCTCTAAGGCTTAAAAAGGACAATATGATTCTCCTTCTTCGTGCCTATTGCTGTTAACATGGGAAAGTCATACCAAATTTCAACTAACTGGTCGAAACTGTAGAAACATCCCTCTGTGCTCGTTCGTCCCAGATGTGGCTGTCCATTATCCCTGTTCCTCATTCATGAAACATCTAAGCAGTGAACCTTGTGGGACAGAAGCAATGCTTTTCCTTGTGCCTAAAAGCATTTCAGGCAATGTCTAAGCAGATAATTTGAACAGCATGTGTGTTTATGATTTTGTTGGCTGCAGAAGAGCTCTTCTTCACCTTTGTCCTGGATCCTGTCCTGAAGGACTCCAACACTATGCAGTGTCCCCTGCAAACTAATGTGCTGGCAGGGCCTGCCACTGCAAGCCGGCATGCAGAGGAAGGCACTCATAGAGCAATCCCAAAGACACACACGTGGGAATATTCAAGGGACTTCTGTTGCTCATATGGGTTGCCATTAACAAACACGAGTCTTTATCATAAAGTTTACGACTGTGCCTACTACCCTGTGTAAAGAAAGAGGGGAAGGAAGAAAGCACCCACTGCCTTTGTCAAGGTGATAATTCCCACTCCAATGAATATTAGTCTTTTTTCTCCCTACTGCTTGCATCCTTCTCCCTCCCTCCTATCCTCCCATTTCCTTCTGCCACTACAAAGCCCTTCAAAGATCAAAGTCATCATTGACCATGAGTTTCCACAATGTTTCTGCTTCAACATTGGCTGGGAGCCAGCTGGCATGTGTTAAAAACCATCATCAGAATCTGTTTAATTACTGTTCCCAGTGCAGTGTTTTAACGAAACACTGGGATGGACACAGTTCCAGCAAGCTGATGCCCAGTGATGAGACACTGCAGCAGTGCAGACATGACCTTGACCTTTGCTGTTTTAATTCTTTTTTATTCCATACTATTAATTCATTTTTTGGCCTGTTTTGAAAAGGTGCCTTTGCAAGAACATCATGTAAAAGGATATCTCTAAGATTTTCCCCAATTTAGTACAAATTTACTATTAAAATAGGTCCCATGTAGATTTGGATTCAAAATATATCACTCACAAAAAAAGACACTCTTTCTACTATGCCTCCTCGATCTGTGACCTGCTCTTGGATAAGGACACTCTCCTGGCTAGCCTTGGAGATGCATGTTGGTGTGATGATTGGCTGTTCCAGGCGGTGCTTGCAATTTGTACACTTGTTAAATTAAGCCCATTGTGGCTGCGTCCAAGCCTTTTCCTGACCTTTGATATATGTCTTGACTTCTGGTCCTGCCCAGAATCACTAGGTGGTTCCTCTGGCTCACACCTTCTCTGGGTTCTACCCTGATCCAGGACCACATGTTCTCGCTGCCTCAGGAAATCACAGGCAACAGAGGCCAGGTCAGCCGTGCTCCACATAGACAGTGGCTACCTTCATGGAAGGGCCTCATGCTGTACATCTTTCTAGCCAATGGCACACATCTCCTTTCCCACCATGGTCTCAAACACCTGCAGTCAGCCAGCCTAGGCACGTGCTGCCTCAGTGAGCAACACAGTCTGGCACCAGTGGGCTCACAGCTACCATTACCATTGTAACAGGACAACCAAAACCTCTGCCCTCTTCAAACGGTGCAGCTGGACACCCTTCAGGTCAATCTGCACATTGTGTCTAAGACTTTGCACCTCCAGGGACTCTGCCTGTGAGCTTCTGTGGTTACACTCACTTGGTCAGACTTGATCTCCTTGAGCATCTGCACTATTGCCCAGAATTATACCACAGGATTGACAGCTGCAGTGCTCCAAACCAAGTGCAGCCAAACTACGGAAACTCAAAGACTACCTGGTGTAGGAGAAGTCTGAACCATCTGGTAGCAGGAGAGCATCCATCTCAAAGTGCAAGGAAAAGGCAACAGTTTCACTGTGCCACTCAAGATGGAAATTACATCTGTGAGGCAGCAGCACCATCCACTGAGAGACATAATCGGAGCAGTCTCTGGCCGATGCGCAAGTTATCTCTGTTTTGAGGAGTGAAACTGTGTTCTTATGACCACTTTGACCACTGCTATAGCCACCTGTTACGCTTCTTGTCACCCAGAAATTTGAACTGCAGGTGCCCAAGACGGGATGGCGATGACGAGGCAAGTCCTGCAGCTGAGGACGCTGCTGTCCTGGCAGACATGTCCCGCAGCTGAGGACACTGCTGTCCTGGCAGACGCATTCTCCTGTGAGCCAGGGCACCACTCCTGCTGCTCTGCAGTGGACGGCCTCTTTGGCAGCTCGAGGGACTGTGAATAATCCTTTTGAGCTCCTGCCACCAGTCCCGAAGTGTGATCAGTACACAGTGACGCCAGTGGCATAGTGTGACCCTTCTTCTGCTTTTAGTGGCTGGGTTTGAACAACAGTGACAAGAGAGAGCTGGAATATAAGGGACATTCAAAGGGCTCTCTCCTTCACACAGATCTCGTGACAGGAACGCAGTCAACCCATCAGATCCCAGGACACTGTTGCACACAGGTTATGTATTAGGGACATACTGTCATGGCATCTTCACCTTGCCCCTGCCTCATGTGACAAGCACATCTTCTAGTCCTGCTTCCCTTGCTCCATCACACAGTCCCATGTGGAACTCAGCCCTGAGAAGCCTGACTCCCAGCATCTTGCCACAGGGTTTTGCCCATGCCAGGAGCAAATAGCCTGGGGGAAAAATGTGCCTTCAAGACAAGCATGATGCTGGACTGAGACCCTCAGCATCCGGGGTCCCCCAGCAGGACACAGCACATGTGGTGGCCGGGGCTCGCAGCACTGTCCCCTGCGACATGGTCATTTTAATAACTCCTCTGCTGCTCCTGCTTGTATACCAATATGCTTCATCTCCTCCATGGAGGCTTTAATTGAGGGTTAACTGCTCAGAGCTTTTGTTCAAAAAGACATCAGAATCTTCAAATCCTTGGTCACCCTATCTCAGCAGTTAGGGTCTGAAAAACTATCTGGGCATTATCCTGCGGATGAGGGTAAAATCTTACCCTTGGAGAGATCAAATGAGAATTTTACCAGAGATTTTATCAAATCCCTGGAAGTGGGATTTTCCCCAGAGATTTCTTGTGCCTTTACTGGGTGATCAGTTAAAAAGACCGCACATGGTGCTGTCTGACTGGTGTTTAACTTTTCTGCTTCCAAGATTTTCTTGACCTAAGACAAGAGCTATGAGTGGAGGGGAGGAAGGGGAGACAGGCTGGGCAGGAAACAGAGTCCAGTGAACTTCTACAAACCTTAAACAACTGCAGTTGGCTGGGATTCAGTATGTGAGATGGACCAAGGTTCAGGCTGATTTATTTTATCTGGAATTGTTTCACATCTCTGGATGTAATGTGTGGGGTTGGCTCCCGCTCCAAAAGCAAGTGGTCTTCTGAAGAAGGCTTTCAAGACAATCTTTCATTTATCTGTAGTGCAGCATTTGCCTTCTCCATATTCACAAATTTGGAACTAATTCCCGGTATGACATAGCATTTAATGAGTTTGTCTCCTGAATTCTGCAAAGCATTTCAAATACTTTGATGGCATTTTCTCTTTAGTAATTAATGTCTTATCAATGAGTTTTGCAGAGAACAATGGCTTGATTCTCCTTCAACGCTGTTTTACATCTCTGTAGCTTCACTGACTACAAATGAGTTACTCCTGCTTCACGTAGGGGGAGATGAGAATTAAGACCTTAAGCCTACTACTATTTTTAATCACATGCTTTGAACTAATTTTCTCTCATTCAGAATCTATCCTTTGCTTGCAGCCCTGCATAATTGCCATTTTACTATCTTAGAAAGCTGGTCATTATTGAGAACGTGTGTATTAACTACTCTCCAAGAAACCCGAAATGAGGGATACTCCAGCCCGGGGAAGCCCCACACCGCACCATCTCATGGCAGTAGGTGGTGGTCCTTCTCACCCGGGTACCAGACTTCCCCTGGAGACTGTTCTACAAGCTCTGAGGGACAGTGGTTATTATTTCATTTCACCCCTAATAAGCAGCCTTTTCTACATACCTGAGGAGCTTGCAATTAGACTAAAAAAATAAAAGCTTGCTGCAGGAAAATGAAGCACGAAAAGCACGTTGCTAGCACGAAAAGTCCAGCTGCATTTTCTCTTGAAAACAGCCAGACCATAGACTCTCCTTGTACTGTAGACTAATTTGTTTTGATGCTCACAGGATGTATATCCTGAAATTGGAATAAATATGCTGAAACATGCATAACCTGGACACATCTTTATTTAATTCTTTTGGCTCTGGATCCAGTTCCATCCTGAGAAGGTAAAAGCAACACCAACAGAGAGAGAAACAGAAATGCAAAAAACCCAGGTAGCCGTGATAAGGCTTGACATAGACAGATGCTCACTTGCTGTTGGAATATATATTTATTTAAAATATATTTATATCTGAACAATAAAATAGGAGCAGGCAAGAGGTAGCAGATACTGTTTTAAAATATTTTCATTAATTGCACACAAATCTGGACTAACTTTAGCATGTTCGGTGAATTAAATGGGCAAGTACCTCAGGATCTGTTTACTCCCATAAGTTAGGAGGTGATAAGTGGTGTCAGCTAATTGTGGTGATTTTTTCACGTCTGCAAGCATTACTCATATAGGTACAGATTTCCAGGGCCAGACAACAGAAATTAGTTAAATGGCACATGTTGGGCATTATATATTAAGAACAACATTAAGAAAACCTTTGCTATAAAAACATTTAAGCCACAAAACAAAGTGCTCGAAGTTGAAAAACATCAAAATTAAGGCTGTCCTTGCAACTAATGCTTTATGATACCATCTTTAATTATAGTCGTCCGTGTCATTGTCTCCATAGCTTTAAATTTCTGCAGCAAAAAACTGCATGGATCTTACTGCTGCATGGATCTTACTGACAACATTATCTCTCACTAAAAAGCCTATAATTTATACTGATCAGCCAGTGCAGAGCGTTAGGGCCAACAGACATCTTCCCTCTGCTATTTGCTGACAGCAAAGGAAGAAGGTGCTTTACGTCTGGTGGTGTAATTTCAAGGTCTGGAGGAGAGCACAGTTGTTTAACCATGGACAGTTATCGTCTTGTCTTGGTCAGGACTGCATCCTTCCCCTTCTCCTCTCAGCCACCCCAGACACTGCATGGTCCTGCTTTCCTCCCTTGCTGCCCCCATGGGTATCACCTACCACGGGTCTGATGTCCTGGCATCTCCCCCTCTGTGCCAATGTCTCCCTCCACTCTTGGTCCTGTCCTTCTTCCTCCCCATATACCCCCTCCCATATCCCCCCTATTCTTCTTTTTCCTCTTCTTCAGTCTCCAGGTCTTACAACCACTGACCTTCTCTTCATTCCTCCCCTCTCTTCCCCCTTGCTGCACAGGCACACACAGCAGACCTTGTCTCACAGGTGCCAAGGGGAACACTACAGCCAGCCCTTTGAGACCAAGCAAAGAAGGATTTCTGCGGCTCTGAGCTGGAACATGTCTGGCCTAGATGGGATTTTTAGATGTCAGAATTTAACAAGTCTCTACTGAGCATGTATAAACTGCAAAGAGAGTAATGTTTAGACATGGTACAAAGCTGGGAATAATTTCCCAAACGTGTTGAAAAGAAAATTTCTGGTGTTTGACTGACTCCTTTAGCCAAATTTTTGTGCTTTCCTCCCATGCATGGAGGCAAAACATCTTCTCAGGGAAATATTGGAGGGAATTTCGATGACCACAGACAAAATAACATACTTTCTCCTAACCTTGCTCTTGGAAACAGATGCACCGTTCTTGATAAAACTTGCAAAACAAAAATAAAATGAAACAAATGAAGTCAGCTGGAGGTTGATACCCAGTATAGGAAATTTCAGCTTGATGCATTAAACTTTGGCAAATGTATAAGCAACTGACAACAAGATATAATAATGAAAAAGTGTTGGGCAATCATTGCACCTCTAACTCATAACTCCCACACATTTTAAGATAATGAAAATTACTCATGTTCATCAGGAATTGAATAGATGCCTCTGTTATTACTTGTATTATTCAGTTAGCAACAGCAGCCAAATGTATGTCTGAGTTTCATTAACTTGAGCGGTATACCTTGCAGTATTGAAATCTATTTCAATTCAACCCTTCTGTATTTTTCTCCTGATGTACCGCATACAAACCTTAACCATGATATGATCTTTTGGGATAATAAACTAAATCAACAATGCATTTCATTTGCAGAGATCATCACATATGAGACACTTTCAGGTATGCAAATGTCTCAGGCAAATATTGAGCCATGGCTCTAAATGGAACTTTCAGAGATAAAGAAATATCTTTTCTATTTTAAAGGTACATTTTGTCCTAATTAAAAAAAAAAAAAAGGGCAATAGCCTTGGCTAGAATTGTCAGAGTGGTAAATTCTACCCTGTTCAGGAGGCCAGCACAAAGCGATACTGAGTTTCTTACAGCAGTTAACGTCCAAAGACAAAGCTTCTGTACCCAGGACAGAAGTGGGTTTTGGCCAAGTTTCATAATTTTTTGGTAGTTCTAGTTGTCAGCATTGTGTCATTCACTTTGCTTATGATTCTTGGTAGGCGTTTCGCCTGGGAAAGAGATTCTGAAATCAGCAAGGCACTTGGGGCATGTATGTTACATTTAAAAGATTCAGCGAGTTGCTGAACCGCAGGGGATGAGCCCTACTCCAGGAGTGCTGCCAAAGCTGGACTTCAATGCCAGGTGTAAAGGCCATTTTTGAATCCAGATGAATGACTGGTTCAGGTGTTCCCCTCTAGGTAGGGGTCAGGACTTCCCAAAAGTAACTCTCCTGGAAAGCTGGCTGACCCCATTCTCAATGAGCACAGATGACTCCAGATCCCCCTGCTGCCCTGCACATCCCCCTCTGCATCCCCTCACTGGAGTGAAGCCCCCAGCCTGGGTGCATGTCCCCGTCTCTTTGCACTGATACTCACTCCTTTTGCTGCACAGTGACAAACACAAACCAGCCCCATTTGCAGGCTACTTCTGGACTGTTTCACCCAACCCACCATCCCATAGAAGGCTGCTGCTTGTGCTCTGCCTTTAATGCCAGCCTTGTATTTTTCTTATTACATCTCCCTACCACTATACTTGTCCATGAAAAATGAACAAAAAAGGTTTTGTCAGCTGCATGTTTCTGTTGTCAGTTGTTGCAGGCCAAGCTCAGACTTCCTGCTGCATTCATATAAAGCCCAGCATTATAAACCACCTTATAAACCCCATACAGCCCAGTTGTGCAGCCCCAGTGGTGCCACAGCAGACACAACAAGCACTGGTTGCTCAGCAATGCCCTTAGCTCTTGCTGCACTGTTGTTTCAGCTGTCAGGGATGCCTGGTTTTGTGCAGACATGTTTTTTACTTCTTATCTAACCAAAATAAAACTATAGATACAATAAAAATTAAACAACCTGCATATGTCTATGATTCAGAAACTGCATAGCATAAGAGGCCTCTGGATCAAACAGAAGCAAGCATGTCCTAGGGTATTTTGGGGATGCTTAGAAGAGCTACCCTTTAGAACAAGAGCCTGTTGAGGAAGGATGTATGTTCATGTAATCACACTGTTAAGACCTGATGCAGCAAAGAATCATTCACTGACGTGTTACCAAAAACTGCTGGCACCTTTCCTGTGGTTCAATGGCCCCATGAGTACCAGACCCATCCTATCACACCCCTGCATTCAGATTATGATACAGAAATGAACACAACTGCACTTACAAAATATTACAGACATTTTTACAGAAGAGATGAGCAGTTCTCAAATTGTTCTTAAATTAGAAGCATAAAATTTGGGAGTTTGGGGATGTGGTAATAATCTTTTTAAACTGTCCTACCAACACATTTTAGCAAGTTTTTTTTCAGATCATTGCCAGTATGGTTCAAACAGATTTAAAGTCAGCTGCTTTTTTCTTTTTCACAGGTTCTGTCCCTCTTTGAATAAGTTATTTGAGAAAATTTGCCACATCTTATGATCTTTGAATGTGATGCCAAGACTATCCCATCCTGGGCACAAATAGAACCATCAGTCATTTACATAACGAGCAGCTCCGGCCAACACCACCTTGTCACCCACTGCAGTGTGAGGTTCAGGGTTGTGCTTTGGGCCAAGCGTTCTCAACCACAACTTGTATTATTGAACAAATCTTAATAGAGAAATGGCATGATTAGGAACTCTCCTCCCCGTGCAGCTCTCTTTCCTTGGCCCTGCTCGTTGTGCAAGTCACCTACAGGACTGGCCATGCAAAAATGAATGCTTGGGAAGCACTCAAAAACTTGTGATGCACTATTATCCTTACTGGTGCCTTGGCAGCCATAGGATGGAACACTTTTTCCCAAGATTTCCCAACTTGCTTTTTGCACAGCTCCCATGTATTTCTAACCATGACTCTTCCCTAAAATTCCTGTAACTTTCCCCTTAGGAGAGACCCAAAATTGAACTTTCAAATTTGGTGGACAACTGGGTCTTTTCTGTAGTTGATAACCACACAGGACATGCTACACATGAGGTCCTCTTGCATTCTTCCACCGTATAACACATTTTGAAAAAAAAAAATGGCCTTTGGTGAAGTTTATCTCAATCCCACCTGAATCCCACTCCTGCCTGGTTTGACTCAATGTCGGTGTGCTGACTGGGTGGCCTGTGTCCATTGGAGGGCTGGGGGGACTCAGGGTGACACAGAGGCAACACGGTGAACACTGCCTGACAGTCTGCATAAGAAATGCCCAGGCCTGCAGCTGCTTCTCCATGGGACCACATGAGGAAATGCTCTTAGTGCTGCATGGTGCTCCCAGCCAGAAGACTCAGGAGAGTGGGGAGGGAGTAAGTGGAACCCAAGACAATATTTTGTTATTTCTGTGAACTGCAAGGGTTATTTGTTTTCTATTCTTTAATCCTCATGCTCATGTCTATATTTTCATATCATCTGTCTGGCTTCCAGTCTTTAGTTCTGCTCCTTCTAGCATTAATTTGTGTGTTTATCTTCATGTTTGGCATCAGATATCATCCACACAGAGGCTTAAGGATTTGTGTAAGCCTTTGGAGGTTTTGCAGGTCTTAGCCCCAGATCCTTCAAGGGCACTGCCCATACGTACACTGGTGGTCCATGAGGAGCCCATTTGTTGCCATCATCTTTTCCTGAGGAAGGTCTTCTCTTTGCTCGTTGCAGATGATACTTTGATCTTTGATAGATTCTGCCAAGTATGTAAAACCCTGATAATCATGGACTGTAACACGGAAGTAAAGCTGAGCTTGGTTTACATGTTAAAAGACATGCCTGTTAAAGAATGCTAAAAAATGTTAAAGAATGCTAAAAAAAATACCCTACTGTAGTAAATCACCTGCCCCTTGGTGTTTGACGACCCTTAGGATGCTTCCCATATGCAGTGTCTCTGTCTTCACATTTGCCCTTTTATGTTATTCGTTTCTAATGTGGCGTTCTGTTTTCCTGCTGTTAAGGAATGCTGTTTCTGGTTTCCGCCTCGACTGGGGGCAAGTTGCAGCCTCTTCATCTCTCCCCCACCGGCAGACTGCACTGCCTGTAAGTCCCCATGCCTATGTGAGGTCCTACAGATTTTGCCCAAACGGAGTTTTACTCCCTTTGCTTCACTGTACTGCACTCACCCACATCAAACAGTGCTGAAATTGTTGCTTAGTTGAATTGAAATCCGGCTGCCTACAAAGGAAGAGGATACACAGAATTAGGTCTTAAGTATTTCCAACATACTTTGAAGGACAAAGGCTGTATTAAAAAATCGGTTTAATATAAGGAATACATTAAAAAATCTCTGTGTGTGACACCAACTAGGAGCAGACCACTGAAAATCTGGTAGGATTTCAGTGGGGAACGCAGCCTAAAAATCAATGACATGGCATGTCCGGAAGATGGATCTAGAAATAGCAAGTGTGGTAACTGTTGAGAGGTATCACTTTCCTGTGAGTGGGTCGCACACAGTAAGAGCACTCCAGGCATGGCCAGCCACCCCTCTGAGGACACGGGTCCTGCCGTTTCCCAGCACACAGCCCACACTGCACAGGGACCGCCAGGGATGTGTTTGCCCGGGAGAGGCTGGGAAAGCTATGAGTGGGGTGAGAGATTGCTTGTGCCAGATTATTTTATTTTCTTACATGGCATGCCTGTTTTGATAGGAAAGCAAGCAGATCGGGAACTGGAGGCGGTTGGGATCTCAACACAACCTGGTGGCCTAAGTCCTTCACAGAGCACAGGGTAAGCAAAGTGAAGGGCATGCGAAAACATCTGCTGGGAAAAACATCTGCCCAGGGTATCTCCCTGGGCTCTTCTTGCCCTCTCCAGGGCCAGGGTCCCCCTAGAGAGATAGATTTTGCTCAAACAAAAGAGATCATTATGGTCCTTGCGACCTTTTGATTCAGGCTATAAAACGCTGTTTGCTGCCTTCTGACTTAAATCACCAGTGGTAGTTTGCAAGTGAGACTGATATATTTGCTTTCCTGGTTATTGCTCCTTTCCCTTGTCCAATGACTGATGTAATGTATGTACACGTTCAGTGGTGGAAACATGCTGGCATAGGCAAGTGGATCGGGTTGAGGCTCCTAAGCTCTGCAAAACCACCATTTTCCCCAGCTGAGAAATACCATGGACTAGTCGTAGCAAGACTTCTTGTTTTGGCTTCTGGAGCACACGTTATTGGTGATGTCAATTCCTGCAATATTTATTTTGAAGACATAGCTTCTGGATCCATGTCACTAGCTACAAATCGCAGCCCTCTCTTACTATGCCGCCCCTCACCCCTAAAAGTTTCTAGTCTTCTTGTTGAGAGCGAAAAGTCTGAAAAAAAAAAAAAAAGAATTCTGAGGCAAAAAGCTGAGTGGAGATTCACAATGAGCCGGCATTTTTGGGACAGCCCCGCTTCCCGTGATTTTTGACTGCTCCGTTTTGGGTTTTTTCCGACCCTTGAAGCTGCCACCGAGGCTAACCGGGGAGGGTTGCGCGGAGCAGCGGTGCGAACCCGGCGGCACAGCGCTAAAAACACGCGGCCGCGGCCAGATTTCTCTTGCGCAGGGGGAGCCTTTCCACGTCCCCGCTTTTTTACGGGACCAGCTCTCTCGTAGTAGGTCCGCGGCGCTGCTCATGTTTTCCACTGTGGGGGAGGACGGGAGAAGGGGAGACCAGGGCGGAGAAGGAGGAGGAGGGAGGGGGGGGAAAGTTGCTTGAATTTGCGAGGGGCGAGAGCCGGCGGCGGCGGCGCGCTGCTTGTTTCCACTGGCTGGGGGAGCTGCCAATCTGTGTTGTAATCCTGCAGGAATTTCTGCGGGGTTTAACTGGGA